>LPNX010814106.1:0-69815 GCA_001517045.1 Pseudotsuga menziesii | reverse complement strand
TAGTTTGTTAAAAAGCTGAATGAATAAAAAAATAGAAAAAGAATGATTAAACGTGTCAAGACAACGATGTAAGTATGCCTAAAAAGATTTTATTAATAAATGGGACTTTGACAATCACTAGTATAAGCAACAATTAATAAAAGGTAGAGTCCTTATATATATATATATATATAGTTTGTTAAAAAGCTTAAAGAATAAAAAAATAAAATGAGAATGATTAAGCGTGTCAAGACAAGGATGTAAGTATGCCTAAAAAGATTTTATTAATAAATTGGAATTTGGCGATCTTTAGTATAAGCAACACGATAATAGATAGATCCATAAATTTATGCAATGTCACTTGATTGTAACATAAGAACTACAAAAACTAACAATCCATTCTCATTCGGATGAGAGAAGAATACTTTTCATTATTACTTTTGAAATGCCGATAATGTAATGGCCAATTATGTGAAGAATATAATGTCTTGTTGTAAATGTCCACATCTCCTTACTTAACTTGCAACACGGTGTTCTTTTATTGCATCCATGGGTACAATTACTAAGTTAAAACAAAATATACGAATTAATAATGACATGAACATCATAATTAAAACAAAATATACGAATTAATAAATCCATGAGCTATCTGTTCCACGACGTATTTAGAGAGAAGACGACAACCGACAAATCCATGAATTAAACACAAACGACAACCGATGAGAGAAAGCATTTAGGACGTTGCGGCTCAATTTAATCTTTCTGGCAGTGTTCCTGTCATTCGCGAAGACGACTACATGCATCAGCTCGATCGGTACCCCGTTCACATTCACATTCTAATGATTCATTTTAAAAAGTGTCTAGAGGATGATTAAGTAGAGGGCTCATTCTACAGTTTACTAAAGAAAGATGTGTAATTTTTTTTAGTGTTTATGTTAAAGTTAGTAAAATTAAAAAATAATAAAATATTATAAAAAATATATCCATTAAAATTAGATTTAAAACATTTAAAATATATATATATACTTTCTGAACTTTGGATAAATCTTCTTTTAAAATATATTTATACCAGTTTACATAAATTTCTTTTTAAACTAAATCTATAGTGGTTTGCAATGCAATAGAACTAGCAACAATTTTATGTAATGTGCAAGTATTAACCATAAAATACCAGAAAATCACTAGCAAAACCATACTTGACTCTCAGCTCAGAGTCCGTCAAGATCTTGTCGACCTAACTCTCAGCTAAGAGTCTGTATTAGTCAAGATCTTGTCGGTCAGTCTGACAAGAGGGAAAAGTCCACGATTCAACAATGTAAACCACTCGAATTTATTTCTGAAGCTAAGTTGTTAGGTAGATAGTTATTACACTCTTGAATGGAGAGTGGTGGATCCATGTAGAAGCAATTTTCAGGTTGCCTATAAATAGAAGAAGAAGATTGTAAAATTAAGTTAGTCATTAGACACAATAGAGAGAGACAGAGGAACTCATGGTAAGAAGAAGAGAGGAAGAGAAGTTGAAGCTCAAGCTTCTCTGTAACTGATTCAGTGGAAGAGCCGAAGCTCTGTCAAAGGATCAGTGGGTGAGCCGACACAAGTGTGGACAGACAAGTTTGTAATACCTTTGTTATTTCTGCATAAATTATATATACTAAATAGTTGATGGTTGAATGCATGTTTATTTGGCCGCACATTATTTCCACATTTACTTGTGTAAATGTCTTTCACAATTACGGTTGAGTGAAAGAACAAGAATCCTTAAATTTCTCACTCCGTGAAAGTTCCAAGTTTTAAGGCACATTGGTCTAGTCAAGTCTTCCTACATATTTGAGTATATGTTTTTATAAGTTCTTTGGATTTGTTAATGTGTCCATTTTCACTTCATCTTACTCACAAGTGAAAAGCATTTGTAATTTCTTAACTCTATTAGACTAAGAAACATACTCTGTAGATTTCGACCAAACCAAGTGAACCAACAAGGTCGCTTGAGTAAGCCGACTTGAGAGGTCGAAGAAGTCAACCGACTTGAGAGGTCGAAGAAGTCAGCAAATTTGAGATGAGGTCGAAGACGTCAGCCGACTTAAGAGGTAAGTCGACTTAAGAGGTTGAGGTGACAAGTGGTCGAGGAATGATTAGAACGGACAAGTAAGTCAAAGTAAAGGATTTTTGTGACAAAGTAGAATTGTGGAAATTGATTTGGGCCATTTTTTGTTAGTAATGCTTGAAATATTTAAATGTGGAATTAAACATTATTAAATTTTTTAATATTTTTTTCTCAAAATTGAGTAAAAGTTTTTCATAATTATAATTATTAAAGAATATGTAAATTAATAACAACCACATTCCCAATAATATTAGACTTATATTTAGCACATGAATAAAACAAATTCTTATATAAAAAAATACATTAATATCTTTTAATTTAATTGTTACTGGTTATCCATTTTCACATAGTTACCTAACTGAAAAAGTGTAGAAAATAATTATTAAACATCATTAAATAATTCTTAGTAAAAATGGGTTTAATAAATAAGATCCAACCATTGAAGATTTATAGATAAGACTTATTATCTTTTGTTTCTAAAAGTTGTATGAAAATTTTAAGGCCTTTTTCTTTCTACGCTCAAACCCATTTTGTTTGAAAACTTCTTACATTTCTTTCTACTAAATCCATTTTGTTGTGGGGTGGGGGAAGTACTCACCTGCACATGTGATCTGGCTGTTTGAAAAATAATAGAGACTTGAATGGATACGTCTAACCATGATAAAATTTTACTGTATTCATGTGAATCATTGTTTGGAAGTGTTTGTCTGTCGTGATGCGATCCACTGTAGCAATGGTTCCAGAACACAGCATTTTTTGCATTGCAATTGGTTCTACGTATATGCAAATTAATTTTATATAAATCAAAAGCTACAGGTGGTCACCATTCTCAGGCAGCGGCTCAGGCTCTCATTTGCTGAAGGGACCTCAATTCGCCAATCTTATGAATTGCTGGAATAATTATATAATTTAACTGAACTCTGATGGCAGAATCTCAACAGCGGAAGAGAAATTAGAAAACCCCTGGCCGGGCTGGGCCGAGCCCCCGTCGTCCGTCTGCGGGAAGAGAATCTCAAAATCCTCAATTGAAACATCGAAGAGAGGAATATCCTCTATATTTAGAAACTCACCACTGTCCATAAATTCAAATGGTACTGAATCCCGGAATGCCGGACCCTTCTCCGAAGTAATCTGTTCACCTTCAATGTGCCATTCCGCTTGCGCTTCCAAACCGGCTGATGAGGATGCCGCGCCGTTTTCCGAAGTCAAATGGAATTTCTCTGTGGCGAACATAGCCGCCGCCGCTTGAATTTGCGGCGGCGATAGAGACGAAGCGCAGGGAATTTGCGGCGGGGAGTGGGGAAAATTGAACTTGGCCTTGGATCCTCTCAGGCAGTACACGGCAAAGTCGTATGCGCGGGCAGCCTTTTCCGCGGTGTCGTAGGTGCCCAGCCAAATTCTGCCACTGGAATTGGGCATTCGAATTTCTGACACCCATTTCCCCCATTTTCTCTTTCGGATTCCCTTGAACTGCTGCCGCGAGTTCAGTGAGCGGCTTTCGGGACTGTTGTGGTGGCTCTGGTTTTTCGAGGGTTTAGTCATTTTGTGATTTTGCAGGGGAATCGAACTGAGGACGTGCTGGTTAAGTTTGAAGTCTTCAAAGGGAACGAGTGTGATGGTGAGAGAATTTGAAGTCGGGACGAATAGAGGTGCTAGTAGCTACTATACTTCTGCAACTAAACGTATGCGAGAATGGATGATGAAGATGAGATTGTTAATTAGTGTAAGCCAGCAGATCATTTATAGAGACGAAAAACGTGTTTGACTGACTGCATAGCCTACACTCGTACGTTAATATATGCGCAGCTGCTTTCCAATCACAAAGACGGAGTAACCCATCAAAGAGAGTTAATATATGCGTTACTTCTAGAAGATTTATATGCGTTACTTCTAGAAGATTTTTTTAACCAAGGGATCACATATAATTTGGTCACTTCCAAAAGATTATTTTATTGAAAGGGATGTTATTTCTAGAAGATCTTGTGGGTTATTGTCCTTATTGTTTATTGTCAGCCACAAACAAACTATACGGTCATAATTTATAGAGTTCGACTTCAAATAGAAAGAGGACCTAATTCATTACACTGTTATAGTTTTAACCGTATCGTTGAAACTAGTAATACCGAAAGAAATTTGATGACATGAATGTCTACAATGAATCTTTCAATCAAAACTATTGTAGAATTTCCGCTCCCAAAATTCGATTGCAATATCGAAATTTTCTGTAAGCTTCATGTTCCTCGCTATCCAATCTCCGTGAATTTCTTCGACTCTGCTGTCCAACCCAGCTCATTCTATCTTGTCTTTGCATTACAAATTGAAATAGCATTGAGATAAATTCCAACCTTAATTATGACCATTGGATTAAACACGGGAAAAACAATTGACTAGACTGGTCGATGGTTCCTAGTTGTTGAAGGAAACTGCCAACCAGTGTTATTTTCCACATGTTTTCTAGTGACGTCGACTTGTCCTTACAGTACTCATCCCATATACTATTCTCTTATTGGACTTAGTAAACAAATTGATATTCAGATTTACAAAAATCTAAATTGATTTCAAAATTATCCACAAACTTTTTGATAGAAATGGTAGTAGGTATCAATATGGTTGCACATCTTTTGGAAAACATGATTTTTTTGATAAAGCTATGGGAGATCTTTTATCATAGAAAATTGTTGAATTACATCCTCTTGTTTCTGTAGAAGATCCAATAATACACCAGGCAACCAAACTACTTGAAATGTTGCTGATATGGCTACTACATAATTTGCTTCCATTCATGAAATTGTGTCAGTGAACTGCTTTTTTTATGCTCATGAAATTACTAATATGCCTAAAGGAAAAACTAATCCAAAAATGCTTTCCCTGTCATCTAAAAAAATACTTTCCCTATCATCTAAGCTACTTGCAAAATCAGTAGGTAATTTAAAATCATTAATTTTGGAATAAAATATTTTAAATCCAATTTCCCTTCTACATATCTCAAATTATTTTCTCCAACTTGTCAATGTGTGCTTTTTGTGACGTCATAAACATAAACCTTGAGAATAGGCTGAGAGCATACATTAATTCAGGTCTTGTAGTTTTAAAGTACATTAAGCTGCCAACTAGCCTATTAAATAGCTTTGGGCTAACATTTGATCTCAAATCTTGTTCAAGTTGAGTTTTATATATATGGCAATTAATGTTGGAGTTGGCATGCAATCCAACATCTTAAATATTTTGGACAAATCATTTGCATACTTTGAGTGACACATAAAAAAAGAAAAATCTAATCATGTAACTTCAATTCTAAGAAAATATTTCATAAACCCTAAATTTTTTATTTCTTCATTTTTCATTACTATTTTAAATTTTTTAATGGAAAAATTAATGCAAAGTAAGATCATCAACATACAAACATATAACCAAAAAATTTCTATCTTGGTCTACAATGTCGACACACTGTTAATTTTGTTGAACCCATCACTTATCAAATATGAATCTATTATATTGTACCAAGCTCTAGGTTCTTGCTTCATCCCACATTGAGCCTTGTTTGGGCCTATAAATATTATTTTCACACCCCTTTCCTTCATATCGAGGTGGTTGATCCATATATAGTCCTTCTAATGCACAATAAGGATGTTGTTTTGACATTCATTTGAAAAAAAATCCAATTGTTTTAGGTTGCAATTGCTAAAATAAGTTTAATTATATCAATCCTTGCAACTTGTGCAAAAGTCAAGTGATAATCAACTCCAAGCTTTTGTGAAAACCTATTTCTTCTAATCCTGCATCATGCTTTTCAAGTTCACCACGTGCACTAAATTTTGTTTTATAAATCCATTTTCCTCCTCTGAAGTTCTTAGCTTCAAGGAGATCTACTAACTTTTATGTGTCATTTTTCTCAATCTAATTCATCTCTTCATCCTTGCTTTAACCCAACTTTCTTGTTAAAATATCTCTTCAATAAGTATAGGATTACATGTGAAAAAGGAAAAATCTAAATGCAAATCTAGATCTTCTCCTTGATCATAGATTTCTCTTAAACTTTTTGTTTTCTTGCCTCTAATACTAGCTTCCAATGTAGTTAATGTAGGATTGGATTCTAAACTTACCTGATAATTAGAAGTACGTTGTCCTCCAAGACTTGATGATCCACTTTGTTGAACCTTTCTTGGTTTTCTTACTAGTATTGAAGTTCCTCTTGAAGATTTTCTTGTGGGAGTGTTTGCTATGGGTGTTTGTGCTTGCTTCTCTTCTTGTACTCCTCCTTCCACTTCATCTTCGACATGGGGTATCATTGCTACAACTCCGATTGTTCCATCGATGTTGTCATCCCAAGCTTTATTTTCCCTAAATGCTACATTCCAACTAATTATCATTTTCTTAGTGATTGGATTGTACAATTCGCAAGCTTTTGATTGCTCACTATACCCGACAAAGATGCATTTTTCACTTCTTTCATAAAGCTTTCTTCTTGTTTCAGCTAGCACATGTGCATATGCTACACAACCAAAAACTATTAAGTGAGCCACATTGCAATTCTTGCCACTTCAAGCCTCTTGCAAAATTCAAGACATGTTTTTAGGATGTACACAAAGCATGCTACAACTTCTCCTCAATACTCATATGACAAATGTTTATCCTACATTTTTCTAGCCATGTCCTTGATGGTCATATTCTTCAATTCATCTATTACATTATGCTAAGGTGTATATCTTGCAATGAATCATTGTTTGATTGAACTATATTTGCAAAAAATCAAGAAATATTTTGAGGCATACTCCCCAACTCCGAGTATTCTTTAAGGACTTTAATGTGTTGCCCACTTTGGTTTTCAACCAACAATTTGAATTTTTTGAACATTGTAAAGGATTTAGAATTTTTTTTGAGAAATTAAACCCACATTTTCCAACTAAAGTCATCTATAAAGGTCGCGAAGTAAAGGTTTCCTCCAATTGATGGGGTTTGCAATAGTCCACAAATATCAGTGTGAACAAGATCTTATAGATCTCTTGCTCTATAATACATTCCTATTGGAAATTTATCCCTACGTTTCTTAGCTAATATCTAGCTCTCACATGCCAGTATTGGGTTGTGATTCAAACGAGAGTTCAGTTGGATACTAATTAGGGTGCACAACTGAAAACATAAATGGACACCCACATACACATAGCACACATCAACACAAATGCCAAGGATTGTGGTTTTCTATTAATAAGATCAAATTACATGGGTTGATTTACAACACGAGTGAAGTCCCTTATGGCTCAGTCAACTTGTTCTATTTCAACCAACTTAGCTCTAATGTTGTACAATAGATCATCTCCACTCAGGGAATAGTGTTATTGCTAATTTTACCACACTTGGTAGATCACATATTTATGTCCTTCCATATCCCTTTGCAGATTCCTTGGACACCCCTTTCTCAAAATATACTTTGATGTCCCAAGAAAGTCCCAAAAAAACACATGTTTATGTGTATACGCAACTTTTAAACCAATGCCCACGTGTACACGCAGATTTTGAGCCAATACCTGCATACATTGGGAAATGTGCACAAAGACAAAAAGTTTTGGATTTTTCCTCATAGAGTCCTGAATAACTTGATTCTTATCCTTCCATAGGCCTGGAGAATGCTTGGACTCGACCCTCCATTTTCCTATTGAAGGACTATATATTAAGCCTCTGGGATGCATTGAAGGAAGAGAATTTGGAGAGCAAGGAAACTATAGTTCATTGTTACCTCACTTGTTTACGCTTGAGTTTGCATCCCTTTGTCCCTTTGGAGACACATTGTTGCTCTTCCCAAGCTTGCCTTTGCTTTGTAAGCTTTTCATTGAGATGGAGGATTGAAGTGGTGGAGGCCTAGGTGGAGGACTTGGTTTCTTTGTTATGACGAGGTGCCGACAGAGTTTGTCACTGCTCTATCTTTGTTTTTATTAATAGAAATATCCATTTCCTATCCAATGCATGTGCATAACTATGAATATTTTGTCCATGGATGTAGTTATTTGCTTATACATGATGGTTTATATATTCTAGAGTAGGCCTAACACTTTAATATATAGCATGCTTGTCTTGTTTGCTATTGTTGAGAGTGAATGATAAATACAAGCTTGTTGGAAAAGCTCAACGGGGATCTACATCAACTGTCTGGAATAAGGTACGCTTCATATCCCTTAGTGTTAGATGCATTTATTTCTCTTGCATATTGGAATGGATTGATTTCTAGTGTCATTTAGTCTGTTGTGGTCTACTCCAAGCCATAGGAAGTTTCTCTTTGTAACAGCATTGGTGACTCCGTTGGGGAGGTTCCTTGTTTTTCTTTGGGGATTAGGTGCACAATGTGCTTGAATTTCTCTTTGTTCTTTAAGTTTATGTGTTGGTTCCAGAAGTATATTTTCCCATTAGTGTCCTATTGAATTAATTTTGATCTTGGCTTATCATTTCCCCCCCTCTTTCTTCATGTATGTGAGTTGTTGCTTCACAGTTGCATATACACGCAGGTTTTCTGCGAACAGTCGCGTATGTCTCTATTTTGAGTTTGATTTGTATGATTGAGAGTTGTTGGGTGAATTTTGAATTTTGAATGTTGTTGAGTCTTCCTGGGTACTGTTTTTGTCTGTATACTGCCTCTGTGCCCAACCATAAACCTTTTTTATTTTCTTTTTAATTAAAGGTTATTCCTGTCATCTTGTTTCCTTTTTTGTCTTGGTATTAGTGCATTAGATTTCTTTTATCTCAGTGTCTTGCTTGGATGTTGTCTGAGAGTTGTTGTAGGGTCTAATATTTGTAGAGTCTTTTGTTGCTTTCACATATCATTTATTTTTAAAAAATAGAAAAATATCTAATTTTTGGCATATTTATGCATTTTTGCACTTGCATTTGCATGGTACTTGCATTAGGTTTGCTTACTGAAATTATAGTCAAGTTTTCATATATGATTGGTTGCATTGTCATTTGAAGGAAAAATATGCATCTCATGTAGTGGCATACCCCATTTTCTCATTTAAAGACAAAATTGCACTTGGCATTGTTTGTTAGGTGTGCACATTTACTTTCACTCATAAGTCATAACATCATTGGTTGCACGGTCATTTACTTTGAGTAATCACAATCCCTAAAATCAACGCTTAATTTAAAATGAATTACAGTTTTTTATTTGATAGGGTACATTAACAAGCTTGGGTTTTAGAATCTTGGAATAGTTCATTGTGAGTAATTTCTCCAAGATTACTAAACAAAACAAGTAGGTGTTTGTCCAGGTGAGAGTGAAATCATTGATATAATCAGTGTTCTCATGAGGCTCCTCTTAGACAGGAGTTAAGCATAAGGCAGCGTACATGTTTGTGGTTGGGACAGCCTCTGACCACTCTCTGTGCAGTGCCAGAGATATTTGCAGGATATTATTTGTATCTAGGGACTTTTAAGGTACCAGTTAGAGCTTTCAAGATTTGGGCTTTGCTACCCTGCCTATACGATAGATCCTTCCTATGACTGTCTGCCTGAGCATTGGTTATATTGGGTGACCTTAGTTTCCTTACCTAGGTATCACAAGGGGTACTTACAGAGGTTATTTTGTGAGTGTCCTGGCCAGGTAGGGGTTAGCAACACAGTCGCTTTACGCGTTAAAGCTGAGGGCCACCATAATTTTTTACACACCTCCGCTTGTAGTGTATGGGAGTCTCAAGCCTCTTTTAGGCAAGACATACCTGCTGCATTCAAGAGATCATTTATCCTCCCCTTGGCTTGCTTTCATTTTGGATTTAGATTCTCTTAGAATTTTTCTCTATATGCGTTAGATGACTCTAGGGTTCATAATCAGTTTGAGTCTCTTTATTTTTGTTGAGTCATCATGGATCCATGAGTGGAATTTCGTCGTTCTCAATGTTTAGTGGGTCCTCCTCCTTCTACACATCCTCCTTCTTCGCGGAAGAGAGTTAGACAATCCGGGTGGACTCATACTTACTTTGATTCACATACCAATCTCACTATGATTCATACATCTGAGATCCGAGAGGCCCCTCCTTCTACACCTCCTGGGGCAGATAACATTCATGATAGTGTATATGGAAAATGGAATAAACCAGTCACTTTGGTATTAGTACATCATATAATGTACTATCACAGTTTCCAAATTATGTAAACACAGACCGCCGAATATTCTTCACATAGGTCGAGCGGTGAGACTCATTCGGTACCATCTAGCACTGGCCCATTTTGTTTTGGCATGCCATACCTTTCGAATACCATTT
Source organism: Pseudotsuga menziesii (assembly GCA_001517045.1). Classification (NCBI taxonomy): domain Eukaryota; kingdom Viridiplantae; phylum Streptophyta; class Pinopsida; order Pinales; family Pinaceae; genus Pseudotsuga; species Pseudotsuga menziesii. Next base: position 59,486 of record LPNX010814106.1, on the reverse strand, counting down.
CATCATTCAATGTTGGATATGGTGTTGACCCTAGTGATACAACTGGGGGCACTGCCATTCCTTTCCATGTAGATAGGTTTGGTAGTGGTCATATTGCACCTTCTACTCCTGCTTTGGGAGGATCTTTATACCTGTTACCTAGGCCTAACACTAGAGTCCTCATTCGTGGAAGTGGCCCTAGACATGTGAACATTGGAAGCATAAGTTATATTAAGTCCTATGTTGCATCGTCTTCGGCACCTATTCCTTCGAATGCATTTCTAATGATTCACCCTCCCCATAGATCACATGGTCCTTTAGACCAGAGTACTACCTCTAGCAATGTTGTTCCCGTGTCTACCCACACCGTAGTGTCACGAGGTTATGTTCCTCCTTACGTGTCGATAGGGTATGTACCACCTTATGGGTCTGGGATTCAACCTGCTTATCAGTCTTACAATTATGGCTATGTAGCACCCCCGTCTCAAGGTATTCCAAATTAAAGCATTCCCATGTACCCTTTCATTGGTCAAGCAGGAGGGGGTTATTATCCCACTGGCCAAGGCCATTGTGTTTACAACAACTAGACTTACATGAATCAACCTTATGAGGGGGCATGGGACCAGTTGTCACAACCTAGGCTCCCTTTCTTAGCTATGCTGAACTTTCCTGACTTATCAAGATTGACCAATGATTCGGTATCTCATGATCCGACATGGTCAGTTGTTCTCTCCAATCTTCATTTGGACATTCCAAAATTTGAAGGTAAGAGTGGTGAGGACCCTTGAGAGCATGTTACTACTTTCCACCTATGGTGATCTTTGAATTCATTGAATCATGATTCCATTCGTTTACGACTATTTCAATGCACCCTCACGGGTCCTATGACGAAGTGGTATATAGAGTTTCCTGGGGGCACATATCGGGCATTCAATGACCTAGCCAAGAACTTTCTCAATCACTTTCAGCTACCTATGCGTTATGATGCTGGTACTGAAATTTTGTCGAAATTTCGGCAAGATAAAGCCACACATATTCCTAACCATATTCAAGAGTGGCATAGATGAAAGTAACTGATTAAGGCCAACATTCCACCAGAGTTACTTTTGGAGTGGTTCCTCAAGTCGTTATTTCCATATATAGCGAAGGATGTTTCCACATGTGGAGTTATGAATGAGGAACAAGCTATTTTCCGAGCTCAACTACAAGACTTGATTTATGATCAATTTGGGATCTCGTGTGAGATTATTATGAATGCACTGTGGTCCAATTTCGATCCTTGGTTCAAACATGGGCCACATGTTGATGCAATTGTTGGCTCTGCGAGTGCTAAACCTCCAAACTTAGTTACAAATTAAATGAAGAATTTTTCTATTAACCAGTCTGTGTCGGGACAAGCTATGGCTTTGTCTCATCCCACTCAAACAAAGGACGTACATTCTGTGCAATTGTTGAACCAGAAGGGTAACCAATAGCTTGGACAGAACAAGAAAAAAGGAAGAAACAATCGTAAGGGTGGGAATAGGAACGAAAATTCTAATGATGACAAGAACGATAATAATGACAAGAATGATAATAATGTTGGGGGGACAAGAAGTCTAAACATAAGATCAAGTTCCCTTGCAAGATTTGCGTGGCAGATCACCTCACTCACTTGTGCCCTCATATGGAATATTGAAATTCATCTTACAGAGCCCAACTGTGTTGATGGATCCTTTACCGCAAAATCAAAATATGAATTAGAGGACCGTGGAATCTGGAAGTGCTTCTGGTGGGCATCAAAACCCATCGAACACCGAAAATGGCCATGGTTTCATCAACATGATGTCCGCTGAGAATGTTGTGACGCGAGCTAAAGCTTATTGTTCATCGCAACCCGACTTGGGAAAAGAGCCTTCTCCTCTCAAGGCTCCTTTGCATATCGACAAGCTTGTCGACAAGCCTAAAGTTCCACCTTGCATTCCTAAGGAAGTCTTAAAGAGTTTAGGGCACAATCCTAATTCCCAAGCCGCCCAACATTATTCCTTTGTCGAGGATTTGGGCCAGACTCCTTGTGCGTTGTCTGCCTTATAATTTCTTCATACTTTCCCTTCGCAAAGGAAAGCCTTGTTTTCTGCCCTTGGGGTGGTTGATTCAAACCCTTCCACAATGATTATATTCAAAACCCATGAATTCTAGCCTCAATTTCCTTACTATATGGCTCTTTTAATCGACGTAGAGTGTATGAACAACACCATTAAATGCATAGTAATTGATGAAGGTGATGTGGCTTCTGTGATGTATTTATCCTATTGGAAGGGCTTAGGCTCACCCACGTTGTCAAAATATAGAACCATGTTTATAGCTTTTGATGGGATATCTTTTCAGCGGCATGGTATAATTCCTTCTCTTAAGGTCCAATTGGGAGGGAAGACGGTGTCAATCGAGGTTGTGGTGGTTGATGCGCCCCTCGAATATAACCTTTTACTGGGTCATCCCTCTTCCGAGTTATTTGTTTTTCCTTCAAAGGGAGGATTGTCACAGTTGATAAAAAATCTTTTAATAATTCCGGTACAAAAGCATCATTGGGAGCTACTATCCCCGTCATATATAATTCTCAGCCGGCAGCTGAGAATGTTGGGGTGGGAATGCATCCATCGTTGATGGGAAGTTTTAATTTTTCTGCACCAATTCTTACTATAGGTTCTAGCCATGGTAGAGATGCATCATCGTTGAGTTCGATTCCATTTTGCATTTTGCATTTGGAAGATCCTTGGACTCTCCCTTCTCCGAGCACTATGGATGAATACCTTAGACTTGCCAAGATGGGCATGCCGTTATCTACAATGTTGGTTTCTTATCAAGCTAATCTTGGTCCCGTTGTAGATCCTCGTCCTTTCTCTTCGCGGGAAGAGGAGGAGGACCCTTATGCATTGCCTGCTTGGATGGTTGCGTCATCTCACTTGCATGACTGCTTCGATGAAATTTTTCCAACAGATGAAGCTATTCTTGAAGCTATGTCTGGTGTAGAAAAACCTTGGGGAGAGTTACATCATAGATATTACTTTCTTCCTGAGCTTAAACATATGGAGTGTGATGACTATAGGGCGATCCTTAGCGAGAAAGTTGGTATTCCTGTCATCCCACTAGGCAGTCCTAGTAAGTATGTCGAAGGGAACATGGCCAATTTGTCACCAACCATCCCTATCAACATTTCTCGAACTCCTGGAAAGATAGAAAATGTGTACATTGGGGTGGATGTACCCATTATGAGATTGAAGCATACACCAAGCTCTTCAAAGGATTTTGAGATGTTTTTTCTTGGTCTTATGAGGAAATTCTAGGAATCGACCCTCATATTGTTGAACATGAGATTAAGACCTATTCGGATGCTAGACCGGTTTGACAACGCTTGTGTGCGATGAATTCTCGTAAAGCACCCGCTATTAAGGAAAAGATAGAGAAGTTACATAAGGATGCCTTCATCTATCTAGTTCCCTTGACTGAATGGTTATCCAATCCCATTCATGTTGATAAGAAACGGGGAACTATCTGTGTATGCACTGATTTCAGAGACATGAACCGAGCTTGTCCTAACGATAACTAATGGAGGAGCATCCGACTAACCATTTCAAATTCCAACTTCAATGTTAGATCAGGCCAGGAAGGGGTCTCCACATTTTGAGTTAATAGTCCCTAGACTATTACATTGTAAATAACCTGTGTTTTTATGAATATTCTATATAGTGATGAGTCATTCTGCTTTATCATATTCTGTTAGAGCAGTAGGAATATTGGCGGGTAGTGACTCCCTACGTGGAGATTAGTCAATGAACTGTTTGTTTGGACATAGACATTTTTCCTTATGCGTGGTAGTGTTTGTTACAGAACCAACTGAAAGAAGGAAGCAACAACTTAGGATAAATAGCTAAGTTTGAGAAGTAGTAGGGGTTTCTCTTTTTAGGGTGAGGATTGCAAATTTGCAGAAGGAAGAAAAGACTACGTTTGTGTTTATTTGTAAATGGGTTGTAGAGACTAAAAGAGATCTTGTAGTGTGTGTTTCTTTCTTTTATTGTTAATAGAAAGATTATCAGTGTGTGTTGCAGTATTATTAACTTAGATGGATGCATTGTTGTGAATGGTGTCGCTCTGCAGAGCCGACTATGGCAGTTTTCTGAACATCGGTGTGTTTTCATGAAATTATTGGTTCAAATGCCAAATTGATGCTTGAATGAACTAAAGTATAGGTAGATGCATACATAGAGGTGCTAGGTTGATAAATCCAACATGATAAAGGTTGGATTGATCAACCTTTGATCAATCCACACCCAAATCCATTTTTTTTGCCTAACGAGTTTTGCAAAAAATGGACGGCAGAGATCGAGGCCGCAGAGGAAAATCCAATGGTGGGGAAAATTGCGGAAAAATATTTGCGGGCATAAAGTTGCGGAGGAGTAACTTTGGTAAAATTGGAATCCCGCATCCCACATCCTGCAACCAGCAAGAGGAAACTCTGTTGCAGAAGGAGAATTACAGAGGGAAATTTATGGATTAATGGAATTCTGCATCCTGCAACCCACATGCAGAAACTTTGTTGTGAAAGCAGAGTTGCGGGGGAGACAAAATTGCAGAAAGGAGTGTACGGAGGAAAAATTGCAAGGGGGGGGGGGGACAATTTTAGCATAGAATTTGGCAGTTAAGCTAAATTTGGTGATCCTTCCAAGTGTAGGACCCTGAAGATATTGGAGGTGCTCATTGGGTTGGTTTTGGTCTAACCCCATGCACCATTTTTGGTATCAAAGCCTAAGTTTGAGTATTGTCTTTTAAATCTGATCGTTGTGGAATTGTTAGTGTTAAGGATTGGAGTAGTTTTCTTGAAAAAAATCGAGATAGTGTTTACTCCTAATTGCTAACTGATTCAGAACAGTAAATATATTACTAACAGTAAGGTTTTGTCAAGAAGTGACTTGTTATTCCAGGAGATGGAACTCATAATTGGGAGAGGTCGAGGCAAGCAAGGAAAACCTATTGGTAATGCAGATCTAAGAGAGGAGATAAGAAATCTGCAGGAAGACTGGACGTCTTAGAGACTAGCAAACATCATGAGCACACTGGAGACACAAGTGATGAGGAAGTCTTCGAAAAGAAGGAGGACACAATTGCTGAAACTCCTGAGGTAAGGATACTGAAATCAATCTTTGGTGCGAGTTCTGGCTCAAGGGAAGACGTGCCATTCTATAGTGGAAGTTTGAATCTAGAAGAATTGATTGACTGGATCAATTCTATGAACAAGCACTTCGATTTTGCTGAAGTTAAAGAGGACAAGCAAGTCAGATTTGTTGTCACAAGGTTAAGAGGGCATGCATCCATGTGGTGGGATGGTGTGCAAGAGGAGAGAATCTTGAAGAACAAAGCAAGGATCAATAGCTGGAGTAGAATGACAGCTAAGTTGAGAGATAAATTTCTTCCTCAAGATTATAAGTTGGTTTTGTTTAGGAAACTACAAAATATTAAACAAAAATCAATGATGGTTAGGGAGTTTACTGAGGAATTTTATAAGGTGAATATTAGATCAGGTCATATAGAGGATACACCTGAGAAAGTTTCTAGGTATGAAAACAGTCTAAGATTTGATATACAAGATGAACTAAGTTTGTTGTCATTAAGGTCTGTTAAAGAAGAATCTCAAGTTGCTTTGAAGGCTTAGGAGAAGCTGATGAGGAGGCAGAGTTAGAGAGAAAATGTAAGAGGCTCTAGAGGAAAGGAAGAACAGCAAAAGGGTGAAGCTAGCTGTTCAAACCAGAAAGGGCAGCCTGACCAAAATAATGAGAACAAAGGTGGCCGAAATGCTTCAAGAGGAAGAGGCAGAGGAAGAGGTTGAACAGTGAGATGGTACACCTGTGGACAACTCGGTCACATGTCATGGGACTGTCCAGAAAATGTTTCCAGATGGGGAGAAGCACAAGTAGTACAATCTGAACCTAAAGCTCCACAAGAATTAGAGGAGGTTGTGGCCTATCTTGAAGAAGGTGAAGCCTTTTTTATGACGAAAATAATTGAGGAGCCAATCCAAAGGAGGAGCATGTTTAAGTCAGTTTGTAAAGTTGAAGGTAAGTGCTGCAAATTAATTGTTGACACTGTTAGTACTGATAATTTGGTGTCTACAAAGATGGTGGACAGACTAGATTTGAGGAATATAGTACATCCAGAACCATACAGAGTTGCATGGCTACAGAAAGGTCATCAAGTTCTTGTGAAAGAACAATGCCAGGTAAAGTTTCACATTGGAAGCTATCAGGATGATGTAAGATGTGACATTATTGAGATGGATGCTTATCATATTTTATTAGGTAGACCTTGGCAGTTTGATAGGGAAGTAGTGCATGAAGGCAAGAGGAATTTTTGCTCCTTTGAAATGAATGGGAAGAAGCATAGTCTTCATCCACTCAAGGGTAAGCAAGAAGAGGCTAATAATCAGTTGTTGATTATGAATGATAAGAAAATCGTGAATGATTGGAAATTTGATAATGAGGTTGAATTAACTAACATGGTGTGCAGTGGTTAGCTGAAGGGAAAAACAAACTAGCAAGAAATGTCCAATGCAAGTATGGCATTGATAGAGGAAGCACGGTATGAAGTTAATAAAAACAATGGGAAGTGTATGGTTCGAGATTACCAAGGATGGTGATGTAATAGTAACAAGTAAAGGAGAGGAAGGGCAAAGAATCCAAGAAGAGAATTCTTGGACATCAAGCATCATTATGCTAATAAATTTTATGTTTACTGTTGTAACAGGAAGACTGAATTGTTTATATGCCGGTAGAGGAGAACCAGTTGAAAACTTGTTTGTAAGGAAAAGAAAAGAAGAGCTGGAATGTTCAAAGAAGTCTGAACACATGCTGGAAGAACCAAAGAACCGGTTACAAACACAGTACTAGAAAACATGGCTGAAGAGGAAAAAGGTTGCACCCTGCAGTACACTCAAGAAATTATTAGCAAATGATGATGAGCTAGATATTCCTACCGTAATGTCGGTGACACAGCCATTGAAAGTTGGGGCCATTCTGGATAGTAAAGTGAACAAAAGTACGAGGAAGAAGGACCATCTGGAGCATTTAGTCAAATGGAAGAAGTGACCACCAGAAGATTCTACGTGAATGAGAACTACAGAATTAGAAACCAAGGGTTGCACTATAACTGAACTAATGAACATGGGTTCATAATTTTTTACCCTCGCGAGTCTGATGCGGGAGCATCTGACTAACTATTTCAAATTCCAAGTTCAATGTTAGATCAGGCCAGGAAGGGATCTCCACATTTTGAGTTAATAGTCCCTAGACTATTACATTGTAAATAACCTATGTTTTTATGAAATTTATAGATAGTGATGAGTCATTCTGCTTAGTCATATTTTGTTAGAGCAGTATTAATAATGGTGGGTCGTGACTCCCTACGTGGAGATTAGCCACTGAATTGTTTGTTTGGACAAAGACATTTTTTCCTTATGCGTGGTAGTGTCTGTTATAGAACTGACTAAAAGGGGGAAGCATCAACTTTTAATAAATATCTAAGTTTGAGAAGTAATAGGGGTTCTACTTTTCAGGGTGACGATTGGAAATTTGCTGAGGGAAGAACAGACTACGTCTGTGTCTATTTGTAAATGGGTTGCAGAGACTGAAAGAGATCTAGGTGTGTGTGTTTATTTGTTTTATTGTTTAATAGAAAGATTAGAATTGTGTGTTGCAGTATTATTAACTTAGATGTATGCATTGTTGTGAATGGTGTCGCTGTGCAAAGCCAACTATGGCGGTTTTTTGAACATCGACGTCTTTTCATGAAACTGTCGGTTCAAATTCCAAATTGATGCATGGCTTGAATGAACTAAAGTATAGGTAGATACATACATAGAGGTGCTAGGTTGATAAATGGTGTAGGATAAAGGTTGGATTGATTGAGCTTTGATCAATCCGTACCTAAATCCAATTTTTCTGCCTTAATGATTTTTGCAGAAAACGGACGACGGAGATCGAGGCCGTGGAGGAAATTCCAACGGTGGGGAAAATTGTGGAAAAATATTTGTGGGCAGAAAGTTGTGGAGGAGTAACTTTGGAAAAATCAGAATCCCGCATCTTGCATCCCACAACCTACAACCTGCAAGCGGAAACTCTATTGCGGAAATGGAGTTGTGGAAGGAGAATTAAGGAGGGAAATTTACAAATTATTAGCATTCTGCATCCCGCAACCCGCATGCAGAAACATAATTGCAGGGAGACAAAATTGCGGAAAGGTAGGTAGGGAGGCAAAATTGTGGGGGGAGGGGGACAATTTTAGCATCGAATTTGTCAATTAAGCTAAATTTGGTGTCCGGCCAACTGTAGGACCCTAAAGATCTTGGAGGTGCTGGTTCGGTTGGTTTTGGTCTAACCCCCTGCACCAATAACTTTCCCACGCCATTTATTGATCAAATTTTGGATGAATGTGCAGGAAGAGAAGTGTTCTCATTTATGGATGGCTTTTCAAGGTATAATCAATTTCAGATCAAACCTAAGGATCAACATAAAATGGCTTTCCTTTTTTCTTGGGGTACATTTGCATATCGAAAAATGCCTTTCGGCCTTAAAAAAGTCGGAGCTACTTTTCAATGGGATATGACCTTCGCTTTTCATGACCTTCAGTAGATAATTGAAGTGTATCTTGATGATTTAGTTTCTCACTCTCGTTTGAGAGTGGATCATCCTGACCATCTACGCTTGGTTTTCAAAAGATGTCGTCGATATCAAATCCGGTTAAATCCTCAAAAGTGCATCTTTTGCATGAAAGTAGGTCGCTTACTGGAGTTTAATGTTTCCAAGGAGGGAATTAGGTTCGACCCTCTAAAGGTTGAGGCAATACTTCAATTGTCTCCCCCATGCACTATTAGACATCTCTAGAGTTTGCAAGGGTTGGCAAACTTCTTGCGGAGATTTGTTGTCAATCTGGTCGATTTGAATAAGGGTTTCATATGCTTATTGAAGAAAGACACGCCTTTTATCTGGGATGAGTGAGCCCTTGATTCTTTTGATGCATTAAATAAATCCTTGGCATCGGCCCCCGTGCTTAGTCCACCCAACTACAGCCGCGATTTTTTGATATATGTGGTCGCCTCTCAGGGGACGATTGGAATGGTCTTGGTTCAAGAGGATCAGGAGCTCCAAGAGGATGTCATCTATTATCTTATTCGAAACCTCATTGATGTTGAACTTCATTATACTCATGTCGATAAGCTAGCCCTAGCTACCATCCATTCAGTCCAACGTTTGAGACATTACATACTCCTTGGCCAAAATTTAATTGTGGCTTACATCAATCCATTTCAATTCGTCCTAACCAGACAGATAATAGGGGTAAATAAAATAAATGGATTGTGATTTTGCAAGAATTCGATCTCTGAGTTTGTTTTGACAAAGTCAAAGAAATCGTTGATTTTTACGGAGCTCATATCAGACTTTCCTAGTTTGGATGAAGGGTAGATTCATGAAGACTCTTTCGTTGATGAGAATATGTTTCTCATTTCGACTATGGACCCATGGTATGGGGATATTATCGTCTATTTACAAGCTTTGAAGGTTCCTTCTCACCTCTCACGAGATAAGCGTGGATGTTTATGTCATGTAGCTAAGAATTACCTCATTTTTTGTGACACTTTGTATCACCAAGGGGTTGCTTCCATTTTGCGTCGATATTTGACTCACGAAGAGGATGAAGCTATGATGAATGATTGTCATGGAGGGGTGTGTGGTGGTCATTTATCTGGGCTTTCTAAAGCCCAAAATATTTTGAGAGAAGGTTATTTTTGGCCATCGGTCTTCGAGTATTGTCTTAATGCGGGCAAGCGGTGCCACCCTTTCCAGGTGTTTGCACAGAACATGTGCTTGCATCCTGCCCCATTACATCAGATTATCACCATTCGTCCCTTCACTCAGTGGTTGTTTATTATTTCAAAGTTGACAGTGAGATAGTTGTGCATTTCATTTTCAATCATATTATCGCCTGGTTTGGTATCCCAAGGGATATTTTCACTAACCATGGCATGCACTTTCAAAACAAGATGATGGCTAAGTTATCTTCAAAGATAGGATATAAGCAAGAGCATTCCTCTTCTTATTATACTTAAGCGAATGGACAGGTTGAAGCTATGAATAAGTCCCTTAAGTCCATTCTCCAAAGAACCATCACGCAAAGCAAGACCAATTGGCCTATCATGTTATATCCTTCTTTATGGGCCTACTGAACCGTGGTTAATATTGCCACCGATTTTCCTCATATCAGTTACTGCATGGGGTGGATTCAATTTTACCAATTGAAATTGAAATCCATTCTTTGAAGCTAGCCATGGAACGTTTTCCAGAATCTTTTGAGTTAGAGGAATGTCTGGTCTACTTAGATCAACTTGACAAGTAGTGTCGAGATGCCTTAGTGGCCCTTGAAGTAAACAAGCATCGCATTAAATCCTAGTATGATAAGTTTGTCCGTCCCTGAAAGTTTAGTGAAGGTGACTTGGTCCTCTTGTACGACCAAGCTAGTGAATTGTTGGGGGAGGGAAAGTTTAAACCCATGTGGCAAGGGCCTTACATGGTCAAGTGAGTGTTAGAGAAAGGTGCTTACGAGCTAGTAGATTATGAGGGGACAGCCTTGGTGGAGAATAGAAATGGGATCTATCTTAAAAAGTACTATGTGTAATTCTCAGTCGAGGCTGATACTTTGTATATTATTGTACAGTTGCATAATTTAGTTTTGGTCTCCTTGTGGTGATCGGGTTTGTTGAATTGCTTTTGTTTATTGTGGTAGATGTCGACAAAGTCTTTGGTATATGTAGGATACGTCGACGATGCCAGCCGCCACACCCAGAACTCAGCTTCGGCTGCTTGGGTGATCTATACTCCTACAGGTCAAGTTTTGTCTTCTAGAGGTGTGTCTCTCTGGCCTTCATCGAACAACATTGTTGAATATAGTGTCATGATTGAGTTATTGCATGATGTCATATTTCATGGTATTTAGTCTCTTGAGGTACGTCTTGACTCACATTTAGTGGTATTATAGTTAAAAGGTGTGTATTGTGTTAGAGATCTAACTTTATTACGAATATTCTTGTGAGTAAGGTTGTTAGAATGACAATTTGAGAGCATTATATACATTCACATTCCAAGAAATTACAATGATGTTGTTGATTCATATGCAAATTACATATTAGATTGGAATTTGATACATAGATAATGAAGCATTCACATCACATTCACACATGTAAATATAAATAACTGATCATCATAAGCTTTTTTAATTAAAAATATAGTCCAAAAAAGTGGTGTCATAATACATAATGGCATGATACAAAAGAGGGGCTTCCAAGCCACCAAAATATTCTACACGGTCAATACAACAAAAAGTACATCTAGGCCTCCAAGCCTATGGAGCAGGGTGCTAATCATGAAAACACACGATAGCTCTAGCTACTCATCTGAATAGCCGAACCCATGCACGTGGTACACCCACCACCTTTCACTGCATAGCCTCAAGGAAGTCCTCGACTTGCGCTATGGGCACCCTGTGCATTAATCAAACAAAATTTATGTGGATGTTTTGGAGCATACGCTCCGCATCTGCACCCACTATATCATCACCTGTCCTCCTTCGACGATGTAGAGGGAAGCCATCTGGCTGTATAGGACCAACATTTGTTTATACATGACCAGTCTCAATATGTCTCACCACCCAAAAACATGTCTATTGATTTCACTATATCCAAAAATACAAAAAAAAATAATTCAAAAACAAAATAGAGTCGGGATTGTTACCTATGTCACCGTATGTGAATCCTTATGGAATAGGCATGTCTGGATCGCCATAAAAGTCTATCCCTTCATAAGGGTAGTCATCTATAACTATTGATCTTCCCGTGCCACCAGTGGAAAAATTCAGGTGGGTAGGACGTAGCTACTTGCCCTCCTCCTATCCTGTGCATCACATCTTCCCAGTGTAGCGGAGCTGGATCCCGAGCACCATGAGGAGTGATCTCCACTCTTGGGCTTAGTCCCGATACATGCTCAAAGAAGAATGTAATCAAGAATCTAGCAAAACCAAATTTTTGTGTTCGACCCATCTTGCAGTCCGACAACTGTTGTTTCATGTTACCTAACAGTGAGGTACTCTAGTCATAGATGGTGCGCCTCATGCACTCCCCCGCATAGAACACCAATGGCCTGGAATCCTGATGGAGAGATGTTAACCCTGCAATCCTGCCTAGTGCCAGTAGTATGACCTTGAGGCCAAGAAACTAGATAGAGTTCACTGGGATCTGACTCCCAACCTTTTCTGTGTTTGGGAGGAAGTAGACCGCAATATACTCCTCAATTGTGATGCCACCTCCAACCCCACAATCTCATAGATTGACTACCTCCCCTCTACAGGATATTCCAGTAATAAAGTAAATATCCTCAACCTCAAGGCTGAGATGTGTCCCATCTATCTAGATCCCAGTAGTCCACCAGCATTTGAAGTAGTATTGGCTTGGCTCTAATGCTACCAAGACGCCAAAAATTATAAAGCCACATGCCCTCAAATATTATTGGGCCATTAGATCACCTTGTACAGCCCTTTCCACATCTTCATGCTCGCCTTCACGCCATTTCAAAACCATCTTGAATAAAAACATAATCATTTAGTGAGTTCCCACCCCAAAATTGGTTTGTGCAGCCTTGTACATGGTTGTTTCTCAAACAACTGTGTGTATACGTAGAAATCGAAGGATTTCCCACATATACTTGGCCCTATGGGCAGAAATAGAGTGATTTTCTGCGTGGGCCGAAAACACCAATTTTAGGGTGCTCCAAAAATAAAATTCAGCCAATGAAAATATGAAAGAGGATAGGATGAAGAATTACTTGGATTCGACGGTTCCTAGTTTCGTGGCCCGTAGCTCCCGGAATCAATGTTTCAAGTTTGTAGTTCGAAAGCACTATGGGTGATAAAAATTCCAAATGGTATGGTAGAAATGAGTTTTTTACTATTTTATAGAAAAAAAATTGAAATTTTTACCCACTACTCTATAGTTTAGACCCTTATTGACTATTTTGGAGTGTTTTGCGTAATGTTGTGGAGTAGGGATCTGGTTTGAGTGTACTTTGACCGATACTTTGACCAGTTCGTATCTATTACAGGTATAATTTCTAACCGGCATATACGTTAGGACTTCACATCCCCTTGCATTATGTATCGCCTTATGACCATTTTGCTTGAACTCTAGGCACAAACCCACTTCATGATGTCACGGAACCTTCATACTACTATTAGAAGTGACATTATGTAAGTGGTAGAGCTTTCCTATTCATGGGTGCCCTAGTTAGATCCTGCTTTGCAATTTGGTACCCATGTTGAGATTCCTCCTCTAGGTTTGGGAGTCCCTTATAGTCCCACCATGTCCTTGAGCAAGAGCTTCATATCCCTCTTGAACTTTATGATGGCCATGTCCCATAGGGCCTCCCTTGTGTATCAAGTTGTAATTCTATATTCATGCATTTTTCTTTCCTTATTGAGCTTTATGTTAGCTCCCCGCTTCAGAGTTATAAGCCATATAGCATGAGCTTGCCTCAATCCTAGCCAAGTAGATCCTTTTATATATCCTTTGCAGCTTGATCATCCCTTACAAGAAGGACACCTTCCCCCGAGAGCCCTCATCCTACACATGCTTCCTTGCATCGAGCATAGGTATGTTCCACTACTTGGAACCAATTTTCTTGCCCTTGACACTTGTCTCCTCCTAGATGTATGCTATTAGCACTTTTATTCTTTTTCAATCTTTTTAAATCTGAAAAAAGTCCAAAAAAATTAAAAAAAAACTTTAAAATCCAGACAAGAAATGTTTTTATCTTTGGCAGTTGTCGAGTCGTGTATCCTTCGAACAAAGCATTGTATATCACATCCATTGGTTGGGTTATTAGTATGTCTGTAGGATTTCTACTCATTACTCTGAGTTTTCTCCACCGACTAGTTATGCTTCTAGTCCCTATGGAGCCTCTGTTGATGCCTCTTATGTCACAGAGATGTCCTAGTTTGCATGTCGAGTCTATGCTTCCTTTCTACAGTCGCCATTTTCCTAATGCTCTTATTCGAAGGAAGTTTAGCCTAAGTCGGCCATTCCTCGGTAATATTGAATTTGCATGTCGGTCATTCCTGATATAGTTACTGATTCGTGCACATCTTGTTCGTTCGAGTTCTTCCAGATTATCCAACGTTGTTGAGTACCTCATGTTGGTTGATGGGGGATTCCCTAATGCCCTCCTTCCAGCGGATTCCATTCCATCGAATTCTGATCATTTATTCTGGAATAGGAGTCTAGATTCCATTTGAGTGCCTTGAGACTTATAGTCATCAGTGGTAGGTTCTCTCGCCATCGATTGTTTTGGGAATACATCAATGTCCCCTTATCGATGGTTTCTTTCAAGTGTTCGACCTCGACACATCTATTCACACTTGTTAGATTGCACTCTGTACCTTGATTCCCATTATAATTATTGGTGGGATATATTGCGTCTATTAATGGTATACATCAATGATTTGTAATCAGACGATGGACCATCATGTTCGACATAGACACATTTATTCGCGTGATGGGACATGTACTTGTGGGGGTTTGCATAGAAGAACTCCGATCTTGGTGGAATTCCACATATGCTACCTCCTTAATCGTGCCATTATTTATGAGATTTCATCTCTCATGACCAGATTCCAATATATTACTGGATATCTTCATTCATTATGGAGATATTGTTCATTGTATATTGTACATGGCGATGACCACACATGACATTTTTATATCATGCATATTCATGGCCATTGTAATCTTATGTATCCGAGACTACTACATATATATTTGCAACCACATGTTGAGATTTATCATTGTATTGTACTGATGAGTGGCTGGTTCTTCCACTCGGGTCTTCAATACTCCACTTCTGGGATGGATATAATGTATTTCAACCATCATGTTACCCCTATGACCTCACATATTAGGGGGCATCTGTTATAGCTTATTTTACCACACTTGGTAGATCACATCTTTATGGCCTTACATGTCCCTCTACATACTCTTTGGACCCCCCTTGCTCAAATTATACTTTGATGTCCCAAGAAAGTCCCCAAAAAACACATGTTTATGTGTATACGCGACTTTTAAACCAAACTTGCGTGTACACGCATATTTTGAGCCAATACCCGTGTACATCGGGAAATGTGCACAGAGACAAAAAAATTTGGAGTTTTCCTCATAGAGTCCCGAATAACTTGACTCTTGGCCTTCCATATTCCTGGAGAACGCTTGGACTCGACCATCCATTTTCCTATTGGAGGGCTATATATTGAGCCTCTTGGCTTCATTGAAGGAGGATAATTTGGAGTGCAAGGAAACTATAGTTCATTGTTACCTCACTTGTTTATGCTTGATTCTGCATCCCTTTGTCCCTTTGGAGCACACATTCCTGCTCTTCCCAAGCTTGCCTTTGCTTTGTAAGCTTTCCATTGAGATCGAGGATTGAAGTGGTGGAGGCCCAGGTGGAGGACTCAGTTTCTCCGTTTCAACGAGGTGTCGATAGAGTATGTCTTTGTTATATCTCAATTTGTATTAATAGAAATATCCATTTCCTGTCCAATACATGTGCATAACTATGAATATTTTGTCCATGGATGTAATTATTTGCTTATACATGATGGTTTATATATGCTAGAGTAGGTCTAACACTTTTATATATAGCATGCTTGTCTTGTTTGTTTTTGTTGAGAGTGAATGATAAATACAAGTGTGTTGGAAAATCTCAACGAGGATCTACATTATTCGTCTGGAATAAGGTAAGTTTCATATCCCTTAGTGTTAGATGCATTTATTTCTCTTTTGTATTGGATTGGATTGATTTATGGTGGCATTTAGTCTGTTGTGGTCTACCCCAAGCCATAGGAAGTTTCTCTCTGTAACAAGGAGACTCTAAGTCCCCAAAAACGTCTCTTATCTTTTTGTCTTGATATCCATTTATACAATTTCTCCACTCCCTTATTTTCCTACTCAAGCAACTTCTAAAATCCTTTGGCTTCTTTTGGAATCCTCCTTGACGCGTAGCTCCATCTAGCGTCCTCAACCATCGACATTACTCTACATTAAATGTTGTAACTACTCTGCAACATTCCTATGTCCTTATGTGTGCTTTACCTTTCCATTAGTTGACGTACGACTGGTATTTGTTGGCCTCTTCACCAATCGCTGAATAGGACGTCTCGATTGTCAACACCTTCTTGGGTTACATCCCAAGTTTTTTTTCATCATCTTTACCCCCTTCGGGTCCAGCTGACACTCTTCAATTGTTGGACACAATGATTATGCTAAGGGGGGGGGTGAATCAGTGTGTAGGAAAATTAAACCCCTTTTCAACTTCAACCAATTTAGCAGAGTTCATCAATACATTATGCTACTAAGTACTTCATTATTACATAAGCATGCATCAACTAATTCAACAATGGATCATAAACATGTTATCCACTAGATCACTGAATCACAACACAAGAGGACACAAGATTTGTATGGTAAAATTGTGTATGTATTGTACATGGAAGACAACAATCTTTGGGATTACAATCAACATCAACTCTAACAACAAGACACGTCTTGGTTTGCTTACCTAACTTGTTGCGAGTTGTATCTCACTTACCTGTCTTAATGTGAGTTGTAGCTTGCTTACTTGAATTATTTAGATATACTCTACCTAATTAATTCATGTGAGGGAACAAAATGAAAATCATGAATTGAAAAATGTGTTTTTGGTAGCGGAATGTTGATTTCAATGGGGTGATCCTCCCCATGCATTCATTGAAGTCAAACATGCATCCTCTCGAGTTTTGATTTTGGATCCAATTTTGGGTCTTTTACATTGAGCAAAAATGCCTCATTTGAATTATATATTTCCCCATATGTGTATGGCCTTAAAGTTGTGGAGTAGGGTATCTTTAAGCCTTTCTTATCAATACAATCTATAAGATTAGGTAGCTCATCGAACCAACTCATGGTTCTTGAGTTTTTGTAATTTGTAGCATGACTTCCCAGACCATTTAGAGATATGTGACCTAAACACAATTGCAGGTACAAAATTCAAATCTTGCATTGGAACGATGTGTCGTCAATTTCAACACATCTGTTTCAATGAGGCCATCGTCCCAGTGCATCCATAGAGGTCAAATGAGTACACTCTTGAGTTTGTACCCCTGCATTCATCATCACAATTAAGTTTGAGTAAAGAAATTGAACCTAAAAAAGTTGTAGAACAGATGACACATAGAGTAAGACTCTTGGCCAAAAAACGAGCCTCCCAACTAGTCTCACCCCCCGGCTCGATAATATCATATAACAATCTAGTTATAACTCTTGTATTATGCTTTCAATGTGTTTTTTTTCACTTTATTGGGCACGACGCTCATATCCACGTTTCATTTACCTAACTTAATCTACACATTGACAACCTTAGAATTCCCATACTCCTTAATTAACTCACAATTATATTGTTTGGTTATTGAAATTGTTTTATTCTACTTCTATATTTTTAGACAATTTTAATAATAATTCATTAATCTTTAAACTCATAGCATATTATTAATTATTTTTATACTTTTGCACTTCTAAAATTGTAGATTTACTTGATAATTTTCAATGTTAATTGAAAATGTTTTATTCTACTTCTATATTTTTAGACAATTTTAATAATAATTCATTAATCTTTAAACTCATAAGATATTATTAATTATTTTTATACTTTTGGACTTCTAAAAGTATAGATTTACTTGATAATTTTCAATGTTAATGCCATCAATGTCACAATGATGATATAAATCGCTTATGACATATTCATCTTTCATTTAAATTGCTTCTTCCTTAACTTTTAGATGCATGTTCTTCTTAACTTTTGGATGTCTTTTCTCCTACCCCACCAATTCTCAATTCTCATAATCCCTTGACTTTATAATAAATTATTCCAACATTTTCACCTTTGTAACTAGACCTCACTCTACCTAGGTCTACCTAAGCACAACTAAGTTTAGTAAAAACCATATTCAAGTTCTTATCTTGAATGTGCATAACATACTATGGAAATTCTCACGTATTCATAACACACTTAACAATTCCCCATTACAATAATGAAAATTCCATCGTCCCTTTGTAGAGATCATCATCTTTAGATATACTAATATTCCAATATGTACATCAATATAACTAATTAAAATCGATTTATTGGTTCATTTTCATCACTTATTCTTTAGTTTTTTTACTAATCTTTTATGGCATAGTCATAAGTATATGTTTTATTATGTCGATAGGTATTTAGATATTATTTTAGATTTTGGACTTGCTTGAGCGGATCAACAAGATTAACCCAAGTGTAACAAGTGTACAACAAGGATTCATTTCATGGTTGTCGTATCTTCTTGTGCTTAAATGCATCTTGATTAATATTTACATAAGCTTTATTTTAGCCTTTGTTTAATAGTCAACTATCTTCACAAAACTATGTGGTTGGTTATGCCTATCAACATTCACCTACCACTTTGCTTGTGGTTGTGCTTGTCAAAAAACCCAATTTTTCACAAAAATTTAAAATTTTGAATTAACATAAAATGCTGGAACTGCGGTTTACTAACAGCTAAAGGTTAGCAATGAAAGAAATAGTTAATAGATTAGTTTTACATAATCTCAATTATGTTATTTCAGCAGTTTCCTTTTTGAAACAAGATTAAGTTTAACTTGCGCATTATTTCTACATTCAATTTATTGATGAATTTTATTTATGACAAGTAGGTGGAATCTGTTTGAAATCCTGGGCTTACTTAGCATTTATGCTAACGTAGAAAGCTTACTTGTTCTTACAGGTTTTACAGGTATGATTGAACGCATAATGCTTTAAAATTTCATAAAGTAACCAACAGTATTTCTTTTTGCACATACGAGCTTAGTAAATAAGTTGTTATATTTCAAGCTACTTCCGTGAGGTAAAACAAATAGTTTTGTTTCCTTCAGTTATTCTTGTAAACGAAATACACGTAAATGAGTTTTTTTTTTTAATGTAAGTAGCGACAATAAAAATACTTTCTTTGGTTCACAACTTGTGATCTTAGTTGTAAGTTACTTCCACTTTAGAGTGCATAACCTGTAATGCTATAATGATTGTTCTATCAGTATTTATACATTATCAACTTATAATATTAGTATAACCAACTGCTCGATATTTATCTTCTGCAATGAAGATTATTGCCTGTAAAGTTCTGAACATTACATTGAAACATATGGTTCTAAGGACTTAGACTCTAGTAGGATTATTCCAATTCAGTTTCTTATTTTTTTGTAATACTTCTCTTGAATTGAGTTACTATCCACAAACAGTTTATTGAGGTTGATGCTTTCGAGAAAGATTGACTTACTACTCCATGCTAAGCACCAGATATTCCTAAACCATTTTACTAACCAAAAGCATGGTGAAAATATTAGTACATGCCATGTTTGAGAAAAATAACCAAAATCTATTAAAATTCCACTGACTTGATCTATGCAAAAGAATTTATAGAAGTGTTTTCATATTACACTTAGCCAAATTCCTAGTTTTGCCACCAACTGATTTATTAGAGATACAAGTTTAAAATTAATTCAAAGTTATAAACAAGTAAAATTAATAGAGTTCATGATTCTACTAATACTATGTTGTGCAAATTTATAATGTCACAACATAAACGTTGATAGGAACGAGATTAGCCATGCATAGACTATATAGAATACTATAGTTTGCTAGGTGATTAAAAAGCCTTTTACTTGGTATCTCCAAAAGTAACATATGATTTCTACACAAAACAAGGTCAACGATAAGAACAAGGCTTACCAATATCCATAATGAAATATCGATGCTATGATGAAATGGATATATGGTTAACGATGATCGAATGCTTTCATGCATGAATTATTTTGAGCAAAACTAATGTTAAAAAGGTTGTATCGGTTGCTAAATCAACGTATAGCTTAGCATGGATAAACATGGTAATCATAATGTTCACGTTATAATATTGACATTGTAAAATATTGAGGCATTAAAACCACTCCATTGATTGGTTTATGGGTAAGGTTTTTGTGTTATAAAACATAGATATACAATCATCATAGTTCCAAACTACATGATCACTATATCTTAAACTTGTCAACGATCTGAGGGTTCATGGTTCTATGCCCAAGCAACAATATGTTGACACCTATTATATGATCGTGGAACTTTATAAACGTTTGAACAAATATAGTTCTTGCATGATTGTTCACGGATTATATATAAAGCATTGTAAATTATTGCATGCAAGTGACTATTGCGATGACCCACTGCATGGTTAAAAATTTAAGTGACCACGTGGTCTTCTCCTGGCCAAGTGTTGAAAGTATAAAATTCATTGTAACCCTACTCTTTTTTATTTACCTCCATGGTTCTCGGGCCTTCGGGCCGCTCTGCAACTGTTTCCATGGTGTCCATGTTACCCTACTATTTGCTAGATAAGCTCTGAGTCCTGGTTTAAATCATTTCTGTTTACCTTCTTCATTCTCAGACTTTTGTTGTGCACCGAGAGTTTTACCTCTGCATGGGTTTGTAGAGAGACATGGCATAAGGCTTACGACCTGGCCTGTGAGTGGCTTCTTGCTCATTCCTCCGTGGCCTGCCTGCGGATATAGTTTAAAAAGTTTGCTTGTTGTTATTACAGCCTTGTCCTCGTCGTAGGGTTTAAGAGTCTCGTTCTCATGCCTTTCATTCTAGGTGACAGTTCCAGGTTCGATGTCTAGTTCTTGCTTGGTCGTTGCCCATACTTCTTCTTGCTGCTGCTAGCAGTGGCTTGTGCATGCGTCTCCATCGTCTCTATCTTTGCGAGTATGAAGGTCTGGATTCTTGTGATGCCGGTGGCGATGCTACTGTTTCTTTGTGGCTATATAACTTTCACTTCCAGGTAACGAAATTGCTTTAAAATTTTTAAAACTAAACCTTAATTCAGTATACAGTTATGTAAGCACATTTTAATTATCGTTGGTTTTTCCTCCTTGCGGGTGATAGTTCACAC
The DNA here is from genome assembly GCA_001517045.1 of Pseudotsuga menziesii. Classification (NCBI taxonomy): domain Eukaryota; kingdom Viridiplantae; phylum Streptophyta; class Pinopsida; order Pinales; family Pinaceae; genus Pseudotsuga; species Pseudotsuga menziesii. The sequence continues at coordinate 38,384 of LPNX010814106.1, read as the reverse complement.
CTCTCTTGGCAACTAGTACTTTTGAGTAAAGGTCGGCACTCTGGCTATGGGTAAGCCTTGGTTAACAAATGGCATTCCCTGCTTGTGGAGTCCTTAAGGGATAGTTTCCAGTTGAAAGGTTACGGCCTGGTTGTTACCCTTCTTGGGTTACTGTTCTTCAGATTTCTAGTTTAGTTTTTGTTAAACCCTTGCTTCTAGCAGGGTACTTCGGCTCAAGCCGTGACTTGTAAATGTTTATTTACTTGTCTTTTTTGTATCAAGTTATGTTAATAGTTCTTGCAGCCTGTCAAGCCATACACTGTTAGTTATAAGGCATAGAGATTATCTCTTTTGAGCTCGAACTCAGTTAATTTTTAAGCTCTTGATGTAATTTTGTAAACTAGGGTTTTTACCCTTATTCGCTTGTGTAATACTCTAATATTTATCTTGCATTAATGGTATTATTATAACTTAACCTGTTATTCCATCCTATTATAATTATTTATTTACAAGCTCAGATATTCGAGCTATGGTTTCCTGTACGTGACCTGTGTATAAAATAATTTCTTTATTTAATTCTTTAAGTTTTAGTTCAATAATTAATTTTAATTTAATTATTGTTACAAGTATATAGTGTTATATTACCATAGTTATTTTTCCACTAACCTTAGAGGACTGTAATAATCTACAATAGTTTTGTTGTTTAAATAATAATTAATCCATAAACTTGGATTATTATTTAAATGGTTGTTATTTATAAATATTATTGTTATTAGGGTTTCGACCCTGTACTTTCTTTTTATAAGTAAATTTTGTTCAAAATATTTAAATGAATTAGTTCTTTTATAAATAACATTTATTAAATGTTATTTACCATTGTATTCTAGTTATTTTTATTAAATAAAAATATAGATAGGTTTATTATTGTTCTTTGTTACAATATTCTACATTGTTGTATTTAATTTGTTTATAGAAAATAATTATGCTAGTATTACCCTACTTGAAGTATGAACATTTGTAGATATAGTTAGTTATTATGAACAGTAAAATAAACTATGTGAAACAAACTTTATTCTTTCCTTCGCGGAATAAAATGAATGCTTTATCTAAGTTATTTCTTTTGCCTCTGTTACAGGTTAATAGTATAATTTATAAAATAAAATACTCCGTAAAAGTAATAACTTATTTACTTGAATAACTTGTTAATATAATAACCTGTTATCTATAAAGTATTTGGCTATTTCTTTTCTAACATTCTTACAACAACAATCTAGCTAAACAATAAACTTAACTAACATGATATTGTTCTTCTCTGATAACAACTACATACAGAAATAGATTACTGCATAATACCTCAGCTCATTTCAGGTTTGTAACATATCTATATTCTATTTAATTACACTGTCTGTGCTAGAGTACGGTCTGGTCCACTCCCGATGTGGAAAAACACAGGTTAGGATTATTTTTCATCAATTTTAGAATTAGTTTTTCAATAAACTAAAAGATTACTAACACTATCAAATAAAAACTAAACATTTAACATTCAATAATCAGTTTGGCTCACATTTAAACATTTAACACAGTGAAATTAAAAGACTGTAGAACCTGATTAAGCTGGACAACAACAACATTGGGAGGTTGTTCCTCCCTACCAATTCCTAGAGAGCGCTCAAACAGTGTCTCCTCAGGACCCTCGAGCCTGTTCCTAGTCTCCTTGGCTAAGAACTGGTGGAGCAAGCAAACGAAATACTAGTCCAATGACTCAGTAATAACTGTGCACTCAGCAGTAAGATCCTTCAGCTGAAAAGCTACACTAGATCACTTTCTGCAGTCACGGGGACTTCACTTAGTGAACCTGTCACATAACACGTGCGACCATGGGATATTAAAGAATACCCTTAATTTCCAAAGATATTGACCCAAACTATGTTTGTTGAAACCCCCTCCCAATACTTAAAACCTCCTCCCCACCCATTTTTATACCTCAATCCTTATAAACCACCCTACCCACCTCCACCTTAAACCCCTCATCCCCCCCAATACCGGCAATATATTGGTTCAATTTTTGATAATTTTAAAACCCACAATATGAACTAATGTGATAGGATATTGGTCAACAAGTGAATCCCCCGTGTCTGCAGTTAACCCCTCAAACACCTTCCACAAATTCCCTTGCCATTGAAATCCCTTGAATTTCATTCACCTGAATGATCTCCTTCCTGGAATGAGTAGCCCCAACTCTCTTCAATTGGCATTTTTATCAAGATTGCCTAGGTCTTTTGGGTCAGTTGTCATTAATTGAGCCACCTGCTCTGATCCCAATTTCTTGGGGGATCATGACCCCAAATGTAGGGAGGTTGCAACTTGCAATAGTTGGAAGTGTTTGAAGATGTTGCCACTTGTCTATTTGCTCTCCACCCAGTCTCCTCCACTAACTTGACCAACAAACACTCTTTTAACAGCTCTCCCAAGCTGGTGTCTCCACTTTTATTTATTTATAATTAAAATATTTAGAATTACATTCAATATCCTTGACTCTGCTGGGTCATCAATTACAACTTAGCATAAAATTTAACATATTGTCTTGAAATAAAATCAAATATGATAATATTATTTTTGCAAAATTGGGGCATGTGACAGTGCTAGTTCTACTCAAATTCTCATCATCATTCTTTTGGTGTTGTTTCTCCATTTTATACATAGCATAGCATCAGAGGAGGAATGCTACTTTTGGCACATCAATAAAAGGATGACAACAAAAAAGAGGATGAAGAAGACTAAATGAACAAGTGGTATTTCAATCGTGTTCACTCCAATAACTTTTTTATTTTCCCACAACTCTTGAAATACAATTGCAAACATTAGATAACAAACATAAACTAAAAATAGCCCTATAAAACATGATTGTTTTGCCTTGAGTTTCATTATTTGTAATGGTGTGTTGGTCTTAATATACCTCTCTCTTTTTACTAAAATTATTTTTATTTCTTTATCGTTTTTCATTTAACATTGCATATATTTGTTTCCCTAGGTAGGGTGTTAACTCATGACATAATGGAAGGTTGACTCTTGGGTTCCTAGGGTGTTAATTTAAGTCGTGACATAATGGAAGTTCGACTCTTGGGTTCCTGCCAGTGGGAGGTTAATAAGACTATGGAAACAAGTGTGAGTGCGAGTTATGATCGAAGGATGCTTATGTTATCGAGCTGTCCTATCCCACTTGAAACTCTTACTTACTTATGTATACTTTGAAGATGACCCATAACTTGTTGATCTCCATGATGATAAAGGTGGACAAATATATGAAGGATAGGTCTAGGTTGGATTATTCTCCAGTGTTCTTACATTGGCCTTAGGGTAGCTAGTCCTATTGAACATATCATGTCAAGGGATAAATCAATAGAAAAACCATACTCGTGAAACATGTATCTAAGGTATATCAACTCACATTCTTTGTTGAGGTAAAGAGAGCAGTTGCAACAATTGAGACTCGAAGTTATAAGTTGATAAGAAGAACATGTATGGTATCCTTGAAGATGTACAAACTCAATTTTGAATTAATTGTCCATTAGAAGTCAAGATTCCAAATAACTTAGATGCCTTAAATCATATTAGAAGGTGAGGTGAAGGGTATTGTGATTTATACCTTTGAAACTAATGAGAAACAAAAACTTTGATATTTAAAGGAATTGAATTAAATGGAAGAAAAATTTGTGCATTTTGAACAAAAATTTGACCACCTAATCACTACCATCAATGGATTTGAATTACTCATCAATGAAGTGGATTCACAAGAGTGAGGCAACTCTACAAACTTAAAGCTACATTGACCTAAATGATGACTCTACTTTCCAAATATAGACTCATAAGTTTTGCATGGTTTTTCATAAGTCTACATGTTGGTTTTTTTTTTCATAAAAAATTACAATCCCTAATATTTAACCTTTTGGAGAATCAATAAGTTTTGCTTAGGCCTAATGAATAAACCCCAAATCAATGAACGCCACTAGTTTTGTCGATGCACTATTGGTGGTAGACCTAATCTACATGTTAGCTGCAAGTATACATCTCATCTATTTCTTTGAATTTTCATTAGCATTGTATTTAGTAAACCATAGAAATATAATGAAAATTTGTGACAAGTAAAACCATGTAAAACAAAAGTTCCAGTTTACAAGTCCTGGTTTAAATCTATGACGAGTCCTAGTTTAAATCGTTCTAGTTTACCTTCTTCATTCTCAGACTCTTGTTGTGCACTGATATTTTTACCTTTGCATGCGTTTGTAGAGAGTCGTGGCATAAGGCTTACGGCCTGGCCTGTGAGTGGTTTCTTGCTCGTTCCTCCGTGGCCTGCCTGCAGATATAGTTTAAAAAGTTTGCTTGTTGTTGTTACAACATTGTCCTTGTCGTAGGGTTTAAGAGTCTCGTTCTCATGCCTTTCATTGTAGGTGACAGTTCTAGCTTCGCTGTCTAGTTCTTTCTTGGCCGTTTCCCATACTTCTTCTTGCTGCTGCTGGCAGTGGCTTGTGCATGCGTCTCCATCGTCTCTGTCTTTGCGAGTATGAAGGTCTGGCTTCTTGTGATGTTGGTGGCGGTGCTACTGTTTCTTTGTGGCTATATAGCTTTCACTTCTAGGTAGCGAAATTGCTTTAAAATTTTTAAAACTAAACCTTAATTCAGTATACAGTTACGTAAGCACATTTTGTTTATCGTTGGTTTTTCCTCCTTGCAGGAGACAGTTCGCACCTCTCTTGGCAGCTAGTACTTTCGAGTAAAGGCCGACACTCTGGATATAGGTAAGCCCTGGTTAACAAATGGCATTCCTTGCTTGTGCAATCCTTAAGGGATAGTTTCCAGTTGAAAGGTTACGGCCTGGTTGTTACCCTTCTTGGGTTACTGTTTTTCATATTTCTAGTTTAGTTTTTGTTAAACCCTTGCTTCCAACAAGGTACTCCGGCTCAATCCGTGACTTGTAAATGTTTGTTTACTTGTCTTTTTTGTACAAAGTTATGTTAATAGTTCTTGTGACCTGTCAAGCCATACACTGTTAGTTATAAGGCATAGAGATTATCTCTTTTGAGCTCGAACTCAGCTAATTTTTAAGCTCCTAATGTAATTTTGTAAACTAGGGTTTTTACCCTTATTCGCCTGTGTAATACTCTAATATTTATCTTGCATTAATGGTATTATTATAACTTAACCTGTTATTCCATCCTATTATAATTATTTATTTACAAGCTCAGATATTTGACCTAGGGTTTCCTGTAGGTGACCTGTGTATAAAATAATTTCTTTATTTTATTCTTTAAGTTTTAGTTCAATAATTAATTTTAATTTAATTATTATTACAGGTATATAGTGTTATATTACCATAGTTATTTTTCCACTAACCTTAGAGGACTGTAATAATCTACAATAGTTTGTTGTTTAAATAATAATTAATCCATAAACTTGGATTATTATTTAAATGGTTGTTATTTCTAAATATTATTGTTATTAAGGTTTCGACCCTGTACTTTATTTTTATAAGTAAATTTTGTTCAGAATATTTAAATTAAATAGTTCTTTTATAAATAACATTTATTAAATGTTATTTACCATTGTATTCCAGGTGTTTTTATTAAATAAAAATATAGATAGGTTTATTATTGTTCTTTGTTACAATATTCTACATTGTTGTATTTAATTTGTTTATGGAAAATAATTATGCTAGTATTACCCTATTTGAAGTATGAACATTTGTAGATATATTTAGTTATTATGAACAGTAAAATAAACTATGTGAAACAAACTTTATTCTTTCCTTCGCAGAATAAAATGAATGCTTTATCTAAGTTATTTCTTTTTCCTCTGTTACAGGTTAATAGTATAATTTACAAAATAAAGTACTGCGTAAAAATAATAACTTATTTACTTGAATAACTTGTTAATATAATAACATGTTATCTGTAAAGTATTTGGCTATTTCTTTTCTAGCATTCTTACAACAACAATCTAGCTAAACAATAAACTTAACTAACAGGATATTGTTCTTCTCTAATAACAACTACATACAGAAATAGATTACTGCATAATACCTCAGTTCATTTTAGGTTTCTAACATATCTATATTCTATTTAATTACACTGCTTGTGCTGGAGTATGGTCTGGTCCACTCCAGATGTGGAAAAACATAGGTTAGGATTATTTTTCATCAATTTCAGAATTAGTTTTTCAATAAACTAAAAGATTACTAACACTATCAAATCACAACTAAACATTTAAGATTCAATAATCAGTCTGGCTCACATTGAAACATTTAACACAGTGAAATTAAAAGACTATAGAACCTGATTAAGCTAGACAACAACAGTGTTGGGAGGCCGTTCCTCCCTACCAACTCCTAGAGAGCGCTCAAACAGTGTCTCCTCAGGATTTCCAAGCCTGTTCCTGGTCTCCTTGGCTGAGAACTGGTGGAGCAAGCAAACATAATACTAGTCCAATGACTCAGTAATAACTCTGCACTCAACAGTAAGATCCTTTAGCTGAAAAGCTGCACTAGATCACTTTCTGCAGTTAACCCCTCAAACACCTTCCACAAATTCCCTTCCCATTGAAATCCCTTGAAGTTCATTCACCTGAATCATCTCCTTCCTGGAATGAGCAGCCCCAACTCTCTTCAATTGGAATTTTTATCAAGATTTCCTAGGTCTTTTGGGTCAGTTGTCATTAATTGAGCCACCTGCTCTGATCCCACTTTCTTGGGGGATCATGACCCCAAATGTAGGGAGGTTGCAACCTGCAACAATTGGAAGTGTTTGAGGATGCTGCCACTTGTCTATTTGCTCTCCACCCAGTCTCCTCCACCAACTTGACCAGCAAACACTCTTTTAATAGCTCTCCCAAGCTGTTGTCTCCACTTTTATTTATTTATAATTAAAATATTCAAAATTACATTCAATATCCTTGACTCTGCTGGGTCATCAATTACAACTTAGCATAAAATTTAACATATTGTCTTGAAATAAAATCAAATATGATAATATTATTTTTGCAAAATTGGGGCATGTGATAGTGCTAGTTCTACTCAAATTCTCATCATCATTCTTTTGGTGTTGTTTCTCTGTCTTATACATAGCATAGCATCAGAGGAGGAAGGCCACTTTTGGCACATTGATAAAAGGATGACAATAGAAAAGAGGATGAAGAAGACTAAATGAACAAGTGGTATTTCAATCGTGTTCGCTCCAATAACTTTTTTCTTTTCCCACAACTCTTGAAACACAATTGCAAACATTAGATAACAAACATAAACTAAAAATATCCCTACAAAACATGATTGTTGTGCCTTGAGTTTCATTATTTGTAATGGTGTGTTGGTATTAAGATACCTCTCTCTTTTTACTAAAATTATTTTTATTTCTTTATCGTTTTTCATTTAACATTGCATATATCTGTTTCCCTAGGTAGGGTGTTAACTCATGACATAATGGAAGGTCGACTCTTGGGTTCCTAGGGTGTTAATTTAAGTCGTGACATAATGGAAGTTCGACTCTTGGGTTCCTACAGGTGGGAGGTTAATAAGACTATGGAAACAAGTGTGAGTGTGAGTTATGATGGGAGGATGCTTATGTTATCAAGCTATCCTATCCCACTTGAAACTCTTACTTACTTATGTATACCTTGAAGATGACCCATAACTTTTTGATCTCCATGATGATGAAGGTGGACAAATATATGAAGGATAGGTCTAGGTTGGATTATTCTCCAGTGTTCTTACATTGGCCTTAGGGTATCTATTCCTGTTAAACATATCCTATCAAGGGAGAAATCAATAGAAAAACCATACTCATGAAACATGTATCTAAGGTATTTCAACTCACATTCTTTGTTGAGGTAAAGAGAGCGGTTGCAACAATTGAGACTCGAAGTTATAAGTTGATAAGAAGAACATGTATGGTATCCTTGAAGATGTACAAACTCAATTTTGAATTAATTGTCCATTAGAAGTCAAGATTCCAAATAACTTAGATGCCTTAAATCATAGTTGAAGGTGAGGTGAAGGGTATTGTGATTTATACCTTTGAAACTAATGAGAAACAAAAACTTTGATATTTAAAGGAATTGACTTAAATGGAAGAAAAATTTGTGTGTTTTGAACAAAAATTTGACCACCTAATCACTACCATCAATGGGTTTGAATTACTCATCAATGAAGTGGATTCACAAGAGCGAGGAAACTCTACAAACTTAAAGCTACATTGACGTAAATGATGACTCTACTTTCCAAATATAGACTCATAAGTTTCGCATGGTTTTTCATAAGTCTACATGTTAGTCTTTTTTTCATAAAAAATTACAATCCCTAATATTTAACCTTTTGGAGAATCAATAAGTTTTGCTTAGGCCTAATGAATAAACCCCAAATCAACGAATGCCACTCGTTTTGTTGATTCACTATTGGTGGTAGACCTAATCTACATGTTAGCTGCAAGTATACATCTCATCTATTTCTTTGAATTTTCATTAGCAGTGTATTTAGTAAACCATAGAAATATCATGAAAATCTGTGAAGAGTATGACAAGTAAAACCATGTAAAACAAAAGTATGGCCTAGCCTTCTCCTTCTTTATCATTTGTAACGGTCAATTGACAACTTCAAATTGTACATAAATTTGCAAATAAAATTAGAAAATTCCCTGCCCCAAGTCTTCTAACAGTTGGAAGGGAATCCCAAAATCCTCCATTAGAAAATCCAAGTAAGGAATATCCTCCACATCTAGAGGCCCGCCACTATCTAGACGTTCAAGTCGTACAAAATCCCGAAATGTCGGACACTACTGCGAGGTAACCTGTTGGTTTTCCATGTCCCATTCCGATTCCAAACTGGATAAGGAAAACATCACGCCATTTTCGAAAGGCGGCCAAAATTCTTCTGGGAAAATTGAACTTGGATTTGGATTCGCTCAAGTAGTAAATGGCAAAGTCGTATGTGCGGGTAGCCTTTTCTGGGGTGTCATAGGAGCCCACCCAAATTCTTCCATTAGAATTGGGCATTCGAATTTTGGACACCCATTTCCCCATTTTCTCTTTCAGATTCCCTTGAACTGCAGCGACTTCAACAAGCGGCATTCAGGACTGCTGTGGCGGCTCTGGTTTCACGAGGATTTAGTCATTTCAGGATTTTGCAAGGCAGTCGAATAGTGGATGTGGTAATGAAGTTTGAATCCTGTGAAGGCAGGGAGTGTGATGGTTAGAGGATTCGAGGTTGGGACGATTAGAGGAGCTAGTAGACATTCCTCCCATTTTTGTCCTTCATAGTCGTTGGTTGTTTTGTTTTTCCACCCAACGGTAGGTATTGATCCTTCTAGTATAGATAGTCCTCCATTTGCATCTTCCATAACTGGTAGTTTTGGTTGTTAAATTTATCGACCTTAAACTTTCCTTCTTTTGTCATTACTCCCACTCAAACTAGGAACCCTTCTTTCCTGTGAGTTTACTAACCAAATAGACCTTTTGGCTCTTATACCAATTGTTAGAAAAACATGACCGCATACAATAACAATAAACAATAAATAAGATGCAAATATTAAAACACACTATAATAGAGACACATATATAACATGGTTCACCCAAGATGGGATATGTCCACGTGGAAATTTCCAGTGCTTTATTATATATCATCCATCAAAATGAATGGATACAACCTGCAACAACCCCACTTCACTTCCTCGTCACCTTCTCACAACCTCTCTCACACAAGCACAAAGATTGTTTTACAATGCTACAATACAAATACACAGTCGTATTACAATGATTTCCTTTTATAGGGGAATTACCATTGGAAAATACCACGGGTAACCCAATACCATGGGTCCGCAAATTGTTGGCCAAGAAACATCCCAAAATTTTAATTTGCGAGATTCACACATGAACCCCTGCATCCCCCTACTCGGACAAGTGTACGATAAAATTGGGGTACAAACATGACCGAACAAGAACATCTTTGAATCTAGAAGATCAGAATCCACAACCAACATGGAAATTGTCAAAATATAGTATCTATCAATGACCACTTCAATTCCTTACACAATGAATTTCATGGTGATCTCTACTTCATCACGACATGTGAATCATAGTCACCCAATTATACATTCCTCATACTAACTGCCTCCATGTCTAATGCACTCCAAATCTTAACCATCAAGTGAATGAAGTGCTACAATCTCTTCATCAACTCTTTTGTAATTCCATGCTCATGGGATCTATACTTTAGGTCCACCTTCCTTACTATTATAATTGATTTTACCACTCATGATTGATCATATATTTATGGCCTTCCCTACCCCTCTGCAGACTCTTTAGACCCCATGGACTTATATTATCCTTTGATTTTCCAATATCATCCCTAAAAAACCCCTGTTTATTGTTGTAGGTGACTTTTAACCCCATACTCGCATGTACACATGAATTTTGACCTCAAACCCGTACATCGGGATGTGTGCATAAGTCAAAACATCTTTGGAATTTTACTCACATGAGTCCAAATATCTTGACTCTGGGCCTTCCATATGCCTCGAGAATGCTCAGATTCGACCCTTCATTACCCTTTTGGAGTACTATATATGGAACCCCTTGGATACATTGAAGAGCAGGAATTGAAGAGCAATTAAACTATAGTCCATTGTTGCCTCACTTTGCTTGTACTTGAGTCTACATCCCTTTGTACCTTTGGATAACTTTGTGTTCTTCCCAAGCTTTCCTCTTCTTTGTGAGCTTTCTATCAAGAAATAAAGAATTGAGGTGGTGGAGGACTCGATTTCTCCGGTTCGTAAACATGCCGACAGAGGTTGTTACCCTTGTAATCTCTGATTTTATTAATATAAATATATTTTCCTATGCAATTAATGTGCATTTCAATATGAATATTGTATCCATGGATGTGTTTAATTGCTTATACATTGTTGAATATATATGCTAGAGTAGGTCTAACACATTATTATAGAGCATGCTTGTCTTGTTTGATGTTGTTGAGAGTGAATTGCTAAAGCAAACGTGAATTGGAAAATCTCAACGGGGATCTACTTCAACCGTCCGAAACAAGGTATGATTCGATATCCCCTAGTGTTAGATGTTTGGTTTCTCTTGCATATTGGGAAATATTGATTTCTGGTGTCTAGCTGTCTGTTGTGGTACACCCCAAGCCATAGGAAGTTTCTCTCTGTAACAGAATTGGCGACTCTGCTGGGGACATCTCCGAGTTTATCTCCACCGACTTGTTAAGCCTCCGGTCCCTATGGAGCCTCTGTTGATGCCTTCTGTGTCACAATGATGTCCCAATTTTCATATTGATTCAATGCTACCTACCTTCACTCACCATTCACCTTATGCTCTTGTTCGAAGGAATTTGAAGCCTGAATCGACTATTCCTCAGTTATCTTAACTTTGCATGTCGGCCATTCTCAGTAATGTTACTAGTTCATGTACATCTTGTTCGAGTTCTTCCACATTATACAACGTTGCTGAGTACCTCGTGTTGGTTGATGGGGGATTCCTTAATGCCCTCCTTCCAACGGACTCCATTCCATCGACATCTGATCATTTATTCTGGGATAGGAGTCTAGAGTCCTTTGAGTGCCTTGAGACTTACGATCATCAGTGGTAGGCTCTCTCGCCATCAACAGTTTTGGGAATACATCAATGTCCCCCGATCAATGGATTCTTCCAAGTGTTCGACCTCAACACATCTATTCACAGTTGTTAGATTGCACTATGTACCTTGATTCCCATTCTTCATTATTGGTGGGTGATCTCGCGTCTGTTAACGATATACATCAATGACTGGTAATCAAATGATGGACTACTATGTTTGACCTTGACACATCTATTTTCATAGTAGGACATGTACTTGTATCAGTCTGCGTAGAAGACCTTCCATCTTGGTGGCATTCCATGTATGCTACCTCCTTAATCATGCTAGTGTTCATGTAATTTCAGTTCTCATGATTTGATTCCAGTGTATACCATATATCTTCAGCTACTATGGAGATATTAATCCATTGTATATCTTCGGCCATTATGGAGATATTGATCTATTGTACATCTTCATCCACTTTGGACATTCTGATCTATTGTATATTGTATGTGGCGATGACCACACATGTCACATTTTGTATATCATTCCTATTAATGGCCATTGTACTCTTATGTATTCGAGACAACTCCATGTATTTGCAGTCACATGCAGAGATTTATCAATATATTGTACTGATGAGTGGTTGGTTCTTACACCTATGTATTCATTACTCTACTTCTGGGATGGATTTTATAATGTATTTATACCATCATGTTACCCCTCTGACCTCACACATTAGGGGGCATCTATTATAGATGATTTTACCACACATGGTTGATCATATATCTATGGCCTTCCTTGTCCCTCTGCAGGCTCTTTAGACCTCATGGACTTATATTATCCTTTGATGTTACAAGATCATCCTTTAAAAACCCCTATTTATTGATGTACGTGACTTTTAAACCCATGCTCGCGTTTACACGCAACTTTTGAACTCAAACCCACATACATCGGGATGTCTGCATAATTCCAAACATTTTTGGAATGTTCCTCATATGACTCCAAAGATCCTGACTCTTGGCCTTCCATATGCCTTGAGAATGCTCGGATTCGACCCTCCATTACCATTTTGGAGTGCTATATAAGGAACCCCTTGGATACATTGAAGAGGAGGAATTGAAGAGCAAAGAAACTATAGTCCATTGTTTCCTCAGTTTGATTTTACTTGAGTCTACATCCCTTTGTCCCTTTGGAGCACTTTGTGTTCTTCCCAAGATTTCCTTTGCTTTGTGAGATTTCTATCGAGAGATGGAGGATTGAGGTGGTGGAGGCCCAGGTGGAGGACTTGGTTTCTTCGGTTTGTAGATGTGCCAACAGAGGTTGTCACTCTTGTAATCTCTGATTTTATTAATAGAACTATCTTTTCCTGTTCGCTTAATGTGCATTTGAATATGAATATTGTATCCATGGATGTGTTTAATTGCTTATACATTGTTGAATATATATGCTAGAGTAGGTCTAACACATTATTATAGAGCATGCTTGTCTTGTTTATTGTTGTTGAGAGTGAATTGCTAAAGCAAGCATGAATTGGAAAAGCTCAACGAGGATCTACTTCAAACGTCCAGAACAAGGTACGATTCGATATCCCTTAGTGTTATATGTTTGGTTTCTCTTGAATATTGGGAAAGATTGATTTATGGTGTCTAGCTGTCTGATGTGGTACACCCCAAGCCATAGGAAGTTTCTCTCCGTAACACTTACCTCATCTAGCTAGTGCATGATGAACTAGAACTCTTAATTGTGTTCATTTAGAATAAATTTTCCTAGAGTTTCTTGAATGTAAGCTACCTAAACAAATTATTGATTGGCATTGTAATAATATTATTAAATATATTTTTGACTTGAAAAATGATGCATCTAAATGTTACTGATTTTTTGGCCATGTTGAAATTTGCACTTTAACTAATGTGAGGAGAATTTTGAGCACATTGACAATTAAAATTTACAGACTATTAATCATATTATTATAAATGTTTAAGCTTATTTTAATAAAATTAGAAATAATACTTGTTTGAAATATTATAATGTAGCTCACTGTGTATTGCTAGAATCAATTGTAAAATAAGAACACAATGCAATGCCACTTGCTCAAAAACACACCTAACATTTTTAAAATAAGTGTCAAAACCAAGTTTAAAATTAATCTATTATAAGATAAAGGCTTGCAATTTGGGAGAAAGTGACTATTAGGCCTTTTTTTTTCTGGGTTGCATCATTCCAACATGTTCTAAACTACTAATCCAAAATCCAATTAAATTCAAGGAATATTTTGGTGAGATTCAATATTAACAATCTAACATGGAGCCAAATTTATTTGTATGAATTAGAGTTTTGTTCATGTGTGTATGGATAGAAAATCACATAGAAGAGAGTTATTTCCATTGTTCCATTGATACAAATCCAATAGAGTAGACACCTCTTTGAACTAACTCACAATTCTCAAGTTGTTGCAAGTTCCAACTTGCTTGCCTTTACAATTTGAAGAAACTTGAGCTAAACATAAATGGGGACACAAAATGCAAAATTTCCATTAGAAATATAAGAAGTTAGTTGTAGAATATCTATTTCAATGGGATAATCCTCTCCTCTTGTAGTCACCAAGGTCAAATTTACATCCTCACAAGTTTTGATCTTCATATCCAAATTTGCATCTTTTGCATTGAGCCAAACTGATATGTTCAAATTAGATATTTATTCACGTGTATGGCATTGAAGTGATTGGGTTGTTTTTCAATAGTGCTTTCCCATTGATAGAACCAAGAGAAAAGGCAACTCATTAAATTGACTCACAATTATTGAGTTGTTGCAAGTTGTAGCTTACATACCTTATCCGTTTAGAGACACTTTACCTAAACGCAATCGAGGGAAAAAAATGCAAACCATGCATCAAAAAGTGGCATGTTGTCAATTTAAGCATGTTCGTTTCAATGAATCCATCCTCCCCATGAAATCAACAAGTTCAAATGCACACCCTCTTGAGTTTTGACTCTAAGTTACAAATATGGGTCTTTTCTATTGACATAAATCTCCTTATCCTAAATAGAGATTTCAGCATGGGTGTATTCCCTTGTATTGATGAGGACAACACCATTGGAGCTACCTCATTAATACAAATCTAAATGAGTAGGAAAATTGTTGAATTGACTCATGGTTCCCAAGTTGTTGTAAGTTGTAGCTTGTTTACTTGGACCATTGAGAGGCACTTGACCTAAATGTAACTAGGGGCACAAAATCAAAATTGTGAATTAAAAATATACACCATTAGTTGTATCACATATACTTCAATGGGGCTATCATCACATGTATTCATTGATTTTGAATAGATCTCCTCTCAAGTTTTGACCCCTAGATCAAAATCTAGGTCTTTAACATCAAGCAAAAGTGCCTCATTTGAATTAAATTTTTATTTTCATGTGCATGGAATTATATTTGTGAGGGAGAGAATCATTGGTATTATCTCATTGATATGAATACACTAGAGTGTGTTTCTTATTAAACCAACTCGTGGATTTTGACTTGTTGTAAGTTGTATCTTGCTTACCTAACTTGTTGCGAGTTGTAGCTCACTTACCTGACTTGATGTGAGTTGTAGCTTGCTTACTTGAATGATTTGATACACTCTACCTAATTAATTCATGTGAGGGCACAAAATGAAAATCACGCATTGAAAAATGTGTTGTCAGTAGTAGAATGTTTATTTCAATGGGGTGATCCTCCCCATGCATTCATTGAAGTCAAACATGCATCCTTTCGAGTTATGATTTTAGATCCAATTTTGGGTCTTTTACATTGAGCCAAATTGCCTCATTTGAATTATATAGTTATTCATGTGTGTATGGCCTTAGAGTTGTGGAGTAGGGTATCCTTAACAATTTCTTATCAATGCAATCCATAAGATTAGGTAGCTCATCGAACCAACTCATGGTTCTTGAGTTGTTGTAAGTTGTAGCATGCTTTCCTAGACCATTTAGAGACATGTGACCTAAACATAGTTGGAGTTACAAAATCAAAATTATGCACAAGAAATATGTGTCATCAATTGCAACGCATTTGTTTCAATGGGGCCATCTTCCCAGTGCATCCATAGAGGTCAAATGGGTACCCTCTTGAGCTTAGACCCCTGCATTCATCATAACAATTGAGTTCGAGTGAAGAACTTGAACCTAAAAAATTTATAGAATAGATGACTCGTTGAGTAAGGTTCTTGGCCAAAAAAAGAGCCTTCCAACTAGTCTCAACCCCCAGCTTGATAATATCATATAACAATCTGGTTACAACTCTTGTATTATGCTTCTAATTTGTTTTTTGGTTCAATTTATTGGGCACAACACTCATATCCACATTTCATTCACTTAACTTGATATACACATGGACAAACTTAAACTTTCCATACTCCTTAATTAACCCACCATTATACTATTTGGTCATTGAAATAGTTTTATTACACTTCTATTTTTTGGACAATTTTAATAATAATTCATTGATCTTTAAACTCATAGCATATTATTAATTACTCAAGTATACTTGTGAACTTCTAAAGTTGTATATTTACTTGATCATTTTCAATGTTAATGACATCAATGTCACAATGATGGTCTAAAACATTTATGACATTATTCACCCTTCATTTAAATTACTTCTTCCTTATCTTTTGGATACCTAGTCTTCTTAACTTTTTGGATGTATTTTCTCCTACCCCACCAATTCTCATAATCCCTTTACTTTATAATAAATTATTCCACCATTTTGACCTTTGTAACTGGAACTCAATCTACCTAAGCACAACTAATTCTAGTAAGAACCCCAATCATAATAAATTATTCCAACATTTTCACCTTTGTAACTTGAACTCACTCTACCTTAGAAAAACTAAGTCTAGTAAGAACCATATTCAAGTTCTTAGCTTGAATGTGCATAACATACTTCGGAAATTATCATGTATTCATAACACACTAAAGAAGTCCCCCATTACACTAATCAAAATTCCATTGTCATCCTTTTCTAGGAATCATCATATTTAGATGTACTAATATTCCAATATATCCAATAAGGAGAGGCAGGTGCAGGTGGGATTATCTACGATCATGGAGGAAAAACAGTAACATCCTATGCATGGGAAATTGGAAGAAGAA
This sequence comes from Pseudotsuga menziesii, assembly GCA_001517045.1. NCBI lineage: Eukaryota > Viridiplantae > Streptophyta > Pinopsida > Pinales > Pinaceae > Pseudotsuga > Pseudotsuga menziesii. The sequence continues at coordinate 21,656 of LPNX010814106.1, read as the reverse complement.
TCAACAATGAAACGGAATGGCTTGTGCTTCGTCTAGCAATGGAACTGGCAAAACCTAATAGCTATTGGTGATTCAAGACAAGTTATATAAAAAATGAGAATGGGAAACAAGCAAGGAGCAATCAAGTTCAGAAGAATCCATGATCGAGTAAGTCGTCTCTCATCAAAATTAAACACCTCCTTCTTTCATATCCTCAGAGGGAATAATACTAAAGCAGATAAGTATGCCATTCAAGGAGCCAGGAACGATATTGGCATAGTATTACTTAAGGATCATGAAAAACACTATTTTTATGTCCCAAAGAACTCAAAATTTTGGATCTAAGAGGGTGAATGCGTTGGGTCCTCTCGTTCTCTCCCTTTTTGGCCACATCTAAGGCCATAAGCAAACAAGTGGATTGCAAAACCGACAGTTGGTACCATAGCCCATGTGATGGGTATTAAAGCAGGGACAACTGCTAAGTCTTACGCAGCAAAGAATGGATTGTTCACACGAGCATATACATAGGGTTTTAGGATGAAGAAGGATTTTGTGACTGCAGAAGACCATTGTAAAATTGATGAAGAGTCCATCAGTCCCGAACTCTGGCTTAAAATGGAAGAGACTCGGTCACTTTTTGCAGGTTTCCTTTGTGGTGACGGTTTCATCTCGCGGGTTTCCTTTGGCTCGATCCTCTGTTGGAACAACACACCCATACTCCGCCCAGGGACTCTTGTCCTTTCTCCATGGAAAACAACAATGGTGAAACAATTCTAAAGGATATAAAAGGGACTCTAAAAAACATTAAAAATCACATGTGATGGCTATATGAGATAATGGGTAAGGGCATGGACAAAGGAAGAGTAGCAGCGATAGACATAAGGAATTTGGCCAAACAAATGGGAAGCCATGAATCCTGAATAGAGGATAACGATAGGAACTTGCAAGAGCTCATGGGCACCGTCGATATCATAAATAAGGAACTGGAGAAGCTAACCAACCAAGAAACCCCAACAAATGATCTCCCAATGGAGGAAATGTGTGTAGTTCAACCAGCTCATGGACCTGGTGAAATGAAGAAGTAGAAACTCTAGTATAGAAAGGTTTTCTATGTTTTTTTACACATTACAAAATAGTCACGTCGTGCATCTTTAGCCAACGATGGGGGCTAGTTGTTTTATCTAGGATAGAAGGCCTTTTTTGAACATTGTAATTAATTGTTGTATTCTAGTATCTTCATTGCAAACTAGTCTATTAAGTAGATCTTAATTTTTATATGAATGGTTGTGCATAGCCTATTTTCTAATACAATATCTTCTATGGTTTATGTTAAAAACAAATATTCCAATGTGTACAACAATATAAGTAATTAAAATCTATGTATTGATTCATTCACATCACCCACGCTTTAGCTTTTTTACTACTCTTTTAGGGCATAGTCATAGGTATATGCTTTATTATGCCGATAGGTATTTAGATATTATCTGATATTTTGGACTTGCTTGAGCGGATCAACAAGATTATCCCAAGTGTTAAAAGTGTACATAAAGGATTCATTTCATGGTCGTCGTATCTTGTTATGCTTAAATGCATCTTGATTAATATTTAAATAAGCTATATTTTAGCCTTTATTTAACAGTCAGTTATCTTCACAAAACTACGATGGTTGGTTGTGCCTATCAACATTCACCGACCACTTTGCTTGTGGTTGTGCTAGTTCTACTCAAATTCTCATCATCATTCTTTTGGTGTTGTGTCTTCCTCTTATACATAGCATAGCATTAGAGAAGGAATGTCACTTTACATATTGATAAAAGGATGACAACAAAAAAGAGAATGAAGAAGTAGTATTTCAATTGTGTTAGTTTCAATAACTTTTTTCTTTTCCCACATCTCTTGAAACACAATTGAAAACATTAGATAACAAACACAAACTAAAAATAGCCCTACAAAACATTATTGTTGTTGCTTGAGTATTATTATTTGTAATGGTGTGTTGGTATCGGGATACCTCTCTATGTTTTCTAAAATGATTTTTATTTCTTTGTCGTTTTTCATTTAACATTGCATATATTTGTTTCCCTAGGTAGGGTGTTAACTCATGACATAATGGAAGGTCGACTCTTGCGTTCCTAGAGTGTTAACTTAAGTCATGAGATAATGGAAGGTCGATTCTTGGGTTCTTACATGTGGGAGGTTAATAAAAATATAGAAACAAGTGGCAATGCGAGTTATGATGGAAGGATACTTATGTTATCGAGCTATCTTATCGCACTTGAAACTCTTAATTGCTTATGTATACCTTGAAGATGGCCCATAACTTGCCTATCTCCATAATGACGAAGGTAGACAAATATATGAAGGCTTGGTCTCGGTTGGATTATGCTCCAGTGTTCTTACATTTGCCTTAGGGTAGCTAGTCCCGTTGAACTTATCCTATTGAGGGAGAAAGCAATATGAAAACCATACTCATGAAACATGTCTCTAAGGTATATCAACTCACATTCTCTCTTGAGGTAAAGAGAGTGGTTGCAACAATTGAGAAGAAGTTATAAGTTGATAAGAAGAACATGTATGGTGTCCTTGAAGATGTAAAGACTCAAGTTTGGATTCATTATCCATGCCACATTAGAAGTCAAGATTCCAAATCATTTAGATGCGTAAATCATGTCTTGAAAAGGTGAAGGGTATTGTGATCTATGCCTTGAAAATCAATGAAAAACAAAAACTTTGATATTCAAAGAAATTAAGTTGAATGAAAGAAAAATTTGCATGTTTGAAACAAAATTTGACCACCTAATCACTACCATCAATGGGTCAATTAAGTATCAATGAACTCTAACCAATTCACAAGAGCGAGGCAACTCTACAAACTTAATGCTACATCGACCTAAATGATGACTCTAATGATGAGTTTTTCATAGGTCTAATTAGCTTTTTCATCGAAAATTACACTACTTGGTCAACCTTTTATAGAATCAAAAGGTTTTGCTTAGGCCCACGAATGAACCCCAAGTCCATAAGGCCTCATCTCATCTATTGCTTTGAATTTTCGTTAGCGATGTATATTTAGTAAACCATAGAAATATCATGAAAAACTGTGAAGAGTATGACAGGTAAATCCATGGAAAACAAAAGTATGGGAAAATTGAACTTTGGCCTTGGAACCTCTCGGGCAGTACACGGCGAAGTCGTATGCACGGGCAGCCTTTTCCGGGGTGTCGTAGGAGCCCAGCCAAATTCTGCCACCGGAATTGGGAATTCGAATTTCCGACACCCATTTTCCCATTTTCTCTTTCAGGTTCCCTTGAACTGCGGCAACTTCAGTGCGCAACATTCGGGACTGCTGTGGTGGCTATGGTGTTTGCGAGGATTCAGTCATTTAATTAAAAAAGTATCGTCCTATTTAAAAAATAAAAAACAAAACAATTTTTTACAAATCAAAGTAAAATAAAAATAATCATGGGAAGCATTAGTCATGGACCTTAAATGAAAATTGTAATAATTCTTTCTCAAATGCCACATTAATTGTAAATATTTTTTTTTTAAACAAAAAAAATACATTTTTTATTTCATTTTATATATTTTTATTTATTTATTATTAATACTTAAACCTAATTAAAATTTGAAATAAGTTCATAAGAATCACAAAGATCTGCAATATCAAAAGAGTATAGATGTAAGACATTTTATAATCATAAAGAGAAGTGTAAACTCAAAAAGAGGCAAGGGTTCTCAAATTTCTTTAGTGAACCTAGCTTGAACCTAGCTAGTTAATGAAGATATCAATTTTTATTGAGGTGTTGTGTAGATATTCACCATAGAAAAGACAATGGAAGCCAATAATAGCTAGGTGGAGATTTTGCTTTTGAATGTTGACATACACTATAATATCATCTTGACTTTTGCCCAATTATGTTATTGTTTTTTTGTTTTGTTTTTTTGTTTTTTTAAAGAAAGTAAGAAAAAGATGTAAGTGGCCAATGAAAAGTAACCAATCAAATTAGAAACCCACTTAACTTTTATTCTTTTACCAAATTTTTTCATGTTTTATTATACACAATTTTATAATAGTTATAGTATATAAGTTTCTAACTACAAGATAAAAAGTTTCTAACTTCCTTCTTGTGAAGTGTGACATATGAAGTGTCTTTCATCTTTGTATAGCCGTCGAAGTAGAATGATGGTGCAATTCACATTCCTTCTAATGTTGTAGTGGGTGACATTGCCATGAAGGTCCAGCTTCCATGTTACTAATGTCAGTGGTTGACCTTGCTAATGTCAATCCCTGAGACTTATGGATAGTCAATGCTGTGTCAATGCCTAACTCATGAAGAATTTAAAGATTGACATAGTAGAAAAGAAATGTGAAAAAAAATCAAATATATTTTACTATGTAAATAAAGAAATGACCAAAGTATGTTTAAAAAATGTATAGTATGACAAATAATACCATTATAAAAATATGTAAAGATGATAATGTATATACACAGAAAGAAAAAATAACCATAAAATTTCAATTATATAACAATTTACATTTATTTATTGAATATTAAAATATAGACTTGAAGTTGAATCATTGAATAGTAAAATTTGCATTTTAATGTAAAGACCACATTGTTAGAATATATGAAATTGTTTTTTTTAAACATTAAATATACAATTCTTTGAATAATATACCTAAGAGATATATATTTGATTACTAATAGGATATGGTCGACTTAAAAGAGTAGAAAAATCTACATGCTTAGTGCAAAACGTTCATTGAACTCAACTAGCTTATGTCTTTATTTAGAGTTTTTATTTATTTTTTGTGGTTTTAATATTATGGATTTTTTTGCTTTATTTTTATACTCTTTGGTAGTCTTGTCAACATGAGTTGTAAGGCCATTTTGAGATAAGCAGTGTGTTGGTTCATTTTTCAATGCATCTTCTATGTTGTCTTATATTATGTCAAAGCCTTTGGAGAATGGGGCTTTTGTTTTGAAACCATAAATGAAGATAGTTTGTGTATCCAAAACAACAAATTTCCTTGCAAGTTCTTGTTTCAACTCTGCCTCGAAAGATTACCCCTTAGAGGATGAATAACATGGATTTGGAATTGTCTTCTATGTAGATGGAGGTTATGTCCTTTAATTGGTTCCATCATTGCTAATTTAGTTGGCAATTTTATATGTCAAAAGTGTTTATGAGTAATAACCTTGCAACAAAGGAAACAATATCGTAAGGTTATTTGCATAATGTTAAATAAAAACAATGGTAAATAACATTGCAAAAAAAGGAAAAATGGTAAATAAAAACCAAATAAAAATGCAAGGAAGAAAAATGTACAATACAAAATATTTAGGTGTGAGATATTAAATGGAGAAAAAATAGGTAGGTGTGAAGAAATTAAATGAATAAAGTATGACAAATATACGGGAAAGATTAAAAAATAAATTTAATATGTGCATGATTTCTAATGACATTGGAGGCTCTAATGGATTTGTGAGCTAAAAACTAAGATATAGAATGGTTTATATGATTGATGGCGTGTCGTTCTTAGATGGGGCATTCCAAATGACCATTGTCGGTCTACAATACAACTTGGGATGTGTAAAGGGGCTTCATAGTTCCACACAACCCTTACTCCTAACGTAAGATAACATTGGTCATCCATCAAATTCCTAGTTTGAGTAGCATTCTTAAATACTACTATGTTATGTTTGCATCAATCTAAGAAGAAGACTAAAATAAAAATATCCTAAAATACGAAATTTTTCTTTAAGAAATATTTAAAAAACCTTTCATTTTGATTTCAAGAATATTAAGAAAATGTAAAATATATTAAAATATGAAGAAAATGTAAAAAAATCTTTAAATATGAAATGTTGATTCAAAAATAACTTTCCTTTTGCTTTCCAATATGTAAAAAATCCCAGTAACATTATAGAGCTATAGATTGAACATAAGAAAAATCAATTTACAAAATTGTAAACATATATTTTTCAAGTACAATTTGTAAAAAGAAATAAGTCTTATTGTAGCATTTTTTTCTTTCATGGTTACCAATCTATCTAGTTGGAGACACCTCGAAAAAACCCTATCTCCTTTGATGATGTGGATTATTACTCAAAAACCCTATCTCCTTTGATGATGAGAATACTATATATGTTCACACAAGTGTTAATTTATATGATATTCAAATAAAATTTACACGTATTCTATTATTTACCAAATTTAAGATAACCAATATTTAAAAATAAAGAAAATGCTAAAAATATTATAAAATAAAAATTTTGATAAACTAAAATTAGAAACTAAAATTCGATTATATTCAAATAAGTTTTACAATTATTTCTATTCAAAATTCTATCATATTCAAATAAGTTAAACAAATAATTATATTTTATTTACAAAATGTATAACTAATTAATTATTTATATTTTATTTACAAATTTATAATTAACTATTTTATATACATTTATAAATAAAAATAAAAATAAAAATTAATGGTTATCTATATTCACTAAATCAAAACCAAATTGAATTTTACATAAAAAGTCATTATAAATACTATAGTGTTATGATATTGTATTTCATAATTATAATCTAGATATTTTTAAAATAATTATTAAAAAAAATTTAAAATAATATTTTTTTAAATTTGTAAATATTTTTTTAAATAAAAATTAAGATGTGCACACATGTTGGATTTTGATCTTCATGATGTAGTCAATCGATTAAACTAATAGTGTTATCTACATTTTAATTTTTAATATTATTTTTTTTTAATTAGTCAATATTATGTATATTATATTATAATATTTTTCTCATGATAATATTTCATATTTTTTAAAATTTTATATCTTTTTTATATTAGAATTTTAACAATTTTCTTACTCATATTTTTTTAATATTTTATATTTTTTTTATATTAAGATTTCAGTTTTTTTTAATGACTATCAAAAATTTAGATTAAATAATCTATTAAAACATAATAACAACAATTACTTTTAAAAAAAATGTTTTTAACGGTGAGAGAATAAATCTATCAATTAAAATTTTAAGAAATCAAAACTTTAGACAATGAGTATAGGTATATATATTGAAAATAAAATCAAAATCAAAATCTTATTATTGAATATTATTTGCTATTAATAATTTGCTAAATTATTTTTATGAAAAAATATATTATTATACTAAATAAAAGGAGGAGGAAACAAATCATTCATAAAATTAAAAGGTAACAAAGAAATAAATAAAAAGTTAAAAGATTTAAACTTCCTAATTTGACATTTAAAAATAAGAAAAATGATGGAATAAATTTCACAAACAAACTTCTGAAACCTAGTGTGAAGGATATGTACATGATTCATAGTGCGATGTGATTGAAGGTGGCCGGACATATATGCCTTGCATTTATATTGTTGTTAAATAGATGGACTAAATTACTATTGAGGAATTGGAGATTCCACTGCAGTGTTGAGCCTCATGAAATTAATTAAAGCACAACTTTTGAGTGATATTTAAGCAACAAAGCATATCATTTGAGCGCACTTACAAAAGTTTTAAAGTAAAGCCTATCTAAGTAAGAGGTAAATGGATGGCATCATGCTCAAAATCTGGTGTAACCAGAGGATGCCAAAGGTGGGAGAAACATGACGTAAAGCGCAAGCAATGCCCATTCGGAATGGAATTTGGATGTGGTGTTTGAGAAGAAATTATGGAAATGGAAACCAATCTCACAAATGGACATCCCTTATTTGTTGCGTCTCTTGAAGTTCAATCTAGCTTGAGAGAAAATGTATAAATTCTGAATACACAATTTTTTTTTATAAAGTCTTTAAATTTAAATAATTCTTTATGATGTCTTTAAATTCAAATAATTTACTTTGTAATTCTTTATGGCATCTTTAAATTCAAATTCAAATAATTCTTTACAATCTATTTAAAATCAAATAATCAAATATTTGGCATGATGGAATCGATTCTGCTCCATTTGAGACGTAACTGAAAATTAAGTACCAATTTGCTCAACCAAAATAGTTTAGAAATATATAAAAAATTATATATAAGACATCGAATTGAACCAAAAATATATAGATAACATCTACATTATCATTAATTTTGATCTATTTCAATATATTTTTGCTTGAATTTATTTTATCAACTGTTCACTTGTATTTACAGCAGTTAGTAGTTCTAGAATTGGATAAAAGATGGTACAAGTCATTCTAGACCTTTACCTTGTTAGCTGCTCTCTTTCGCCATAATCACTGACATGATAGACCCTTTTTAATAAGCAGGGATATCGAATCATGAGATTGGAAAATCACTTATTTTATTTAACTCAATTAATGTTTTATTCTACAACAAAAAAACCAAAAGCCTTCAACCACGTTGGTGAAGACCCTAGATGATCCAGGCCTGGAATTTGACGGGTCGTGAAATGTATTTTCATTTTTTAAACGTATTTGACACTTAAAAAAAATTTGACACGTCTACTAATATTTATCACACGTAAAAAATTATAGTACTTGCAGAGCCAGCATGGCATTCGGTGAGTGGGTAGGTTAACCTAAGTTGATGGCAAGTTATTTCGCAAATTAAATGGGTGAGCGGCGGCCCAACCTGGCATTACCGAGCAGTAGGTAGCGCCCAGGGTTACTGGTACCATAGAGTTAATGCAGTTTATGGCACCATAGAGTTAATGCAGTTTATGGCAGGCTTTGAAGTTTGGAGATGGAGTAGAACTTGGAATTTGGAGGCTAGCTGTTGCACCGTCATTATGCTCAGAGATTTCCCCTGCAGGATGCGATTAATTGTCTTCAGCCTCGCCGACCAAAGATTCAGCTCCACCATTTGTGAACTGAAGAACCTTCCCAGAAGTTATCAGACGCAGAGATGGTCATAGAATGCAAGAAGTCATGGATTATTGTTATCTTGGCAACCTCCCAGTTGCCATACCAAATCACATATGTCTGTGTTTCTCAGGTGAGAACTGGCCCCATCTGATACTCATTTTCACGTACGACAACGAGCCCTCATTAGCCAGGGAAGCCAAGTACATATTCTCGTTTCTGGGAGGCCATGGCCTAAATCCTTTGGCCCTGCCCATACAAATCATGACTACCAGAGCCATTGAAAATAATATAGAAAGAAGAATACAAAATATAATGGACAGAGAACGCTCCAATTGATCTCTTATTAATGTATTAAATAGCATACATTGGACCGTTTACGATTGGTAACAGAAACAACTGAATACAACAGTTTGAAACTGTCTACAAGCTAAACATCAAACTAAACATCTAACATACGAGATTAATTATTTATTTCTAACACTCCCTCTTAATCTCCAGGGTTACATTATTAACTATGCCTAGATTTTGACATTGAAATTGAAAAACATCTCTTCCCAAAGGCTTGGTGAAGATATCAGCTAGTTGTTCTTTAGAACCACAAAACTTGAGAGAAATGTCACCACCTTTGACAAGTTCACGAATGAAGTGAAATCGGGTGTCAATATGTTTTGTTTTCTGATGAAATACATTTTTCTTTGACAAGGAAATGGCCGAATTATTATCACAAAAAACCAAAATATGTTCTTTTGTTGTATATCCAAAATCCATCAAAAGTCGTTTAAGCCAAACTGCATGAGATGCTGCTGTTGTTACTGCTATGTATTCTACTTCTGCAGAAGAGATAGATACTATGGGTTGCTTCTTGGATGCCCATGAAATCAAATTCTTGCCAAAGAGAAAAGCATATCCTGAAGTTCTTTTTCTATCATCAATACTGCCTGCATAATCACTATCTGTGTAACCTGTGAGCATACTATCTGGTAAGTTGTGTACCACAAACCGTAAGTGGTTGTACCTACAATGTATCTTAAGATTCTTTTACCAACTTTCCAATGAAAATCCTTAGGAGATTCCATAAACCTAGAAATGTAACTTGTTGTGAATGCTTTGTCAGGTCTTCTAGCAGTAAGATACATAAGACTACCAACAAGTTGTTTATACAAAGTAGAATTAACTATTGTGCCCAAATCTTCTTTGGTTAATTTTGTGCCAAGAGTAATAGGAGTATCAGTAGGTTTACACTTTTCCATCTTAAATTTTTTTAGGATATCAACAGCATATTTCTGTTGACTAATACATATACCATGATTAGATTGTTCTACTTCAATGCCTAAGAAATACTTCACTAATCCCAGATCTATCATTTCAAACTCACTTTTCATGGCTTCCTTAAATTCATCTAACATCATGTTTCCTCTGTAGATCATGTCATCAACATAAAGACATAGAATAAGAATTTTGCCTTGCTAATTTACCTTGATATATAAAGTAGGCTCATTGTTTCTCCTACTAAAACCATCTTTGAGTAGATACTGATCAATTCTACTGTACCAAGTTCGCGGAGCTTGCTTCAAACCATACAATGCTTTCTTCAATTTGTACACTCGATGCTCTTGTCCTTCGACTTCAAATCCAGGTGGCTGACACACATACACTTCTTCACTTAATACTCCATTTAGAAAAGCAAACTTTACTAATCCATTTGATAAATATGCCACTTATTTTGTGCTGCAATGGCCAAAAAAAAACGAACAGTATCCAATCTTGCTACATGTGCAAAAGTTTCACCATAATCAATGCCAGGTTGTTGTGAAAAACCTCTGGCAACTAACCTTGCTTTGAGTTTATCAATCCATCCTTTCTCATTCAGTTTTGTTTTATAAACCCATTTAACACCTATTACATTTTTATCTACAGGTAGATCAACTAAATCCCATGTATTGTTTCTTTCAATAGCTTCAATTTCATTATTCATTGCATCTACCCATTCCTTTTGCTTTGGAGCTTCATAAAAACAAGTAGGATGAGATGAGAAAAATGCAAATTGTAATACATCTTGATCATATATATCACTCAAACTTCTCATTTTTTGATGTGTATGATCAGAATCTGAATCACTGTGAGATGAAGAACTACTTTCATTTGGAACTTGCAATCTTGGTAGGTGTGTTGTAGGTGCGTGATGTCCATCTAACTCAATAAAAGGATTATGAGATGTATTGTTTTCCATTTCATTCCATGATTCATTTTCCATGAATTTAACTTCTCTACTTACTAGAAATTTTTTAGTGACAGGATTATATAATCTGTATGCTTTCGACTGTTCACTATAACCAATAAAAATGTAAGTTTCTCACTTCTATCATCAAGCTTTTTTCTTAGTTCTTCAGGAACATGAGCAAAAGCAAGGCAACCAAATATTCTGAAATGAGAAATAGTTACCTTTAATCCACTCCATTTTTCTTCGAGTACCTTACCTTGAACACTAGAAGTTGGTGATCTATTCAGTATGTAAACAAAACATGCAACTACTTCAGCCCAATAATATTTGGACAATTTTCTTGCTGTAAGTAAACTCCTGACCATGTTCATGATGGTGCAATTCTTTCTTTCTGCCACTCCATTTTGCTGTGGAGTATATCTGGTAGTTGTTTGTTTTTTTATACCATGTTGTTTACAAAAATCAACAAACTCTCTAGAATCATATTCTCCTCCTCCATCTGATCTCAAAACTTTGACAAATTTGCCACTTTGTTTCGCTGCTTCATCCTTGAACTCTTTGAAATATGTGAAAGTATCTGATTTGTGTTTGAGAAAATAAACCCAAACTTTCCTACTAAAATCATCAATAAATGTCAAAAAATAAAAGCTTCCACCAATTGACTGATTTTGCATAGGTCCACATAAGTCTGTGTGAACTAACTCTAAACAATCTTTGGCTCAATAAGAGGCTGATGGAAAACTATCTCGCTGATGTTTTCCTACTATGCAACTTTCACAAGAAGGAGTCTCATTAATTGAAGAAGGCAATCCTTTGACCATACTCTCTTTTTGTAACAAACTCATACTTTTGACTAGTAAATGACCATAGCGATAATGCCATAATTCAGTTTCATTTGCATTAGAAACATTACATGCATACATATTTCCACTTCACATTTCTAATGGAAACAGTCGGTTTTTCGTCATATATATTTTTGCAACAAATTCTCTATTTGGATCAAAGATTTTGTAGTAAGTGCCGTGGAAATTAATATCATAACCATGCGCCATTAGTTGTCCTACACTTAACAGATTGTGCTTGAGATTTGGTACATAATAAACATCATAAATATTTTTCACTTGATCATGCTTTTCTAAAACTGGCACAACACATTTTCCTGAAGCTTTGACTAAATGATTATCACCCAAAGTAATTGTAGTAGTAACATATGTATCAATATTAGAAATCAAATCTTTGTGACCAGTTATATGATTGCTACATCCACTCTCTAGCAACCAAATATTTTTGTCAAGAACTCGCTCAGAAACTTGACATGAAAGAAACATTGCATCGGATGTTTCACTTTCTGTAACATTAGCTTTATGTTTATAATGCAACTTACGACATTTAGATATATGATAACCATACTTCTTACAATACCGACATTGAATTTCCGATTTGTCTGTCCATCTTTGGCTATGACCTTGTGAAGATGATCTTGACTGCTCTGACTTTTCCTTTGTTTGTTCTGATTTATCTCTTGACTAAGAACGTCCTCTACCACGTCCTCTTTTTCCACAAAAGCCTCTGCCTCTTCCTCTGTCCATGGAAATTTTAGATTGAAATGCATGTTATAAAGTACCAACATCCAAGTTCATCCTTGCTTCATGAGATAACAGTGAACTAGTCAATTCCTCTATAGAAAATTTAGTTAAATCTTTCGACTCAAGAATAGTAGTGACTACCATTTCAATTTTCTTGGGTAAACATCTTAGAACTTTTTCAACAACTCTTTGATCAGTCAATTCCTTTTCACCATTAATTCTAAGTTGATTCACAATACCCATAACTTTAGTCATAAACTGATCAACACTTTCTGATTCAACCATTCTGAGAATTTCAAATTGAGTTCTAAGGGTTTGAAGTCTAACAGTTTTTACTTTATCATTACCCTTATAAGCCATTTTAAGAATATCCCAAGCTTCTTTCGCACTTTTAGAACCAATGATTTTAGGAAATATAGAATCATCCAATAAAACTGAAATGCATGATTTTGCTTTTCCTTCCTTTTGTTTAAGTTCTTCTAATTTGTTTCTTTGAGCAGGAGACATAATTGCAACAGTATTTGAATTAGGTTCTGTAAACTATGTTTTGAACACAATCCCAACATCCTTGACCTTGCAAAATAGCTTTAACTTTCTCACTCCAAAAATCATAGTTGGGACCAACTAAAGTTGGTGCCTGAATTGACCAAGAACCAGAAGACATTGGTTTTATTCACAAAAATCAACCACAATAAAGATTTGATATAACTTCCAGGTTTAAATAAACCAATCTTTTGTAAATTCCAATGTTAACTTTCAAATTTCAACCAATTTTTTTTTCTTATAACTCCCCGATTAAAAAAAAAAACTTTGTTTAATCACTTGCAAAGTAAAAACTTTTTGCAACTCCAGAAATTCACAAAATTTACTTTTCCAAATATAACCAATTTATCCATGTAACTTTCTCTCCACATTAGCTTTACATTCAAGTAATGTTGTAAAAACTAATTTCTGAATTTCAAACAGAATATATATTTTGTACTCAGTAATGATAAGAAAAATTATCTTTCAAAAAATTACCGAACAGGCTGATAATTATTGCAGCAGTCCTGGAAACTTTAAGAGGATCACCGAAATGTTCCAACTGTATAAGGTCAGCAAGTAGGCGTATGCAGTAGCAATCTCTTCTTGCAACCTAAAGCTCTGATACCATGAAAATAATATAGAAAGAAGAATAAAAAATATAATGGACAGAGAACGCTCCAATTGATCTCTTATTAATGTATTAAATAGCATACATTGGACCATTTATGGTTGGTAACGGAAACAACTGAATACAACAGTTTGAAACTGTCTACAAGCTAAACATGTAACATACGAGATTAATTATTTATTTCTAACAGCCATGAAGGCAGCGTCGAACTTACTAAAGCTCTACATGTTGATATATTCGGTAATAGCCTGTGAGGGACGTGGCAAAGGCTCACATTTTAGTGTATGAAACACCTTCAGCCAGTGGCCATAGATATTTGTGTGTGAAATCGAACCTTCATAGAGGGGATCTGGTAGATATGTTGATTGAATTATGCCCGCAATATCCACTTCCAACCAAGTATGTAGAGAATATCATATATATTTAGCAGTAGATTACATCTTCAGTCTAATTCTAAATTGTTGAATTAATTAGTTGGTAATGAAATTTGCCATGAATACATGTTGCAAGTGTTCAGACGAAGAAAACCCAAGAAAGCAACCATACAAGTTTTCCAATCAGAAGCTCAGAGATTTGGGCCTCTCATTCACTCCAATAAACAAGTGTTTGGCTGATATGGTGGCTAGCTTACAGTTCAAGGGCTTTGTTCAATAGCTTGTACAATCTTCAATCCTTGGCAAGAACAATATCTTTAGTAGCTTTTACGAGTTTCAACTTATAGGTATCAATTCCCCGGCCATTAATTTTGAATTGATTTTAGTTACATGATTATCGCGCTAAATTCTTGATGTGTGGATCGTAAACAACATACACATTCCTTAATGGTTTTGAATTCCCGCGGTCAATATTTCAAGCCTCTCTCATGACATTGAGTTTGAATTGATTTTTGTTAACATGATTATTGGGCTGAAGTCCTGAGGTGTGGATTATAAACAACATATACATTATCGCTCCCTTGATTTTTATGATTCCAATTTCCCAGAATCATCTTATTCTACATTTCTTGATGACTTGTAAACAGTGTTCCATGGGGACGCGTTCCAGAGGGTCGGGGGCACGTTTCCACGTTTCCTATGTCCCAGGGACTTGGAGACTCCTGGGCGAAACTTTCCCTCCCCAACCATGTCCCTGTGAATTTTTTTTTTAATATTTTCCCATTATTTTCACATTTTACAATTCCTACTTGGTACTACTTAGAAAATAAATTGATATATTTAGTATTTACATTGCACAATCATTAATATACATCAAATGAATTATTATTTTTAATATTTTATTTTATTTTTATAATTTTAGAGACGTCCCCACGTCCCCCCCGAATATCCCTAAATTTGGGGGTGGTCTCCACGCATCCCGAATGTGCGTTTCCCCGCTCCCGCATCCCGGAAACTTGGGGGAACATTGCTTGTAAGTGGGCTCGGCAACCATAGAGATCTGTGTATTATCTGTGTGGAAATTATACCAAGAAGTTCTAGGTTTTAGATTGTTTTTATTTCTGATGTGTTTAAACTTTGTTAGTTTGCTGTAATTCTTCTAAAATATTTGGGAAAAATGGACGAAAAGATTTTTTTTTGAGTACACAACTCATTTGTGGAGTAATTACAAACCAAATGATTAACCTCCTTAAGAATATAACAGGTCCAAAAACTTACTATGAAATTGTTTTGTATAATCCTTAAATGCCAATAGCCCTATCAACCCAAAAGGGGGATCATAGTAAAGAGCCAAGGGAATCATAGGTTGATAGTGGGTGGCAACGAATGTTGTTAAAACAACATCATATTCTTGACAAACTATTTCTACCATCAAACACATAACTCGAAGTTTGTACAACCAGTAGTAGCTACTCTAGTATCCAGTTCTCAGTGTTTATTATTAGAATAACGAAGAATGAGACCGAGTTCAAAATATGCAATAATAGAAACCTGCGAGTTGTATTTTGTAGCTTTGAGGATATGGATACTATATTGACAACAATCCAACAGTGAGTGAAACACTGCATGAGTTTTATTTTATTTTATATAATTTGATATGTTATATAAAAATGTAAACAAATTTGACAAAAAAACATAAAGTGCATTTGAAGAAAACGTAAAGTGAAGGGCATTGAAAATACAAGACCATCATAAAATTTAATGTTTAACACGCAAAGTATATTTGAAATTCCAAACCTTCTTGGATCCAGGATCCCACAACGAGACTGCAACAAAATCAAGATGATTAAAAGCTCTTGCACTTGACTAATAATTAAATGCTTTGTCTACTTGGTAAGTGCCATGTGACCAGGGCCCAAGTTCCGTTCCCTCCCAGCANGACTGCAACAAAATCAAGATGATTAAAAGCTCTTGCACTTGACTAATAATTAAATGCTTTGTCTACTTGGTAAGTGCCATGTGACCAGGGCCCAAGTTCCGTTACCTACCAGCAAGCCACTCTCGAGCCTGCCACTAAGCAACATGCCCCAATGCAGCTTTTGAAAGTTTGTTCCATGCAGCCCACGTGGGGCATTCTTGGGCTCCATCACTTGCTCTGTTCAGGTCGTATCCCTTTCATCACATCTCGATCAGGTAGTGCTATGGTTTCTATCAAACCATCTCATATGGGTCTGTTGGCAAGCTGCTTAGAACAAAAGCGCTGCCAAGTATGTAAACATTGGTATCTTTGGGGATGAAGCTCCAGGTGGGCATATACATGGAAGAAACCGGTCTTAACTCATTCAATCCATCCCTCTGTGTTTCTCTTCATTCTCTATTGGGCATCTTGAATTCATCTTTTGGCTTTCATTCTCAACAGCAAAAGGATTGCTAAAGGATAAGTACAACAGGCGCCCTAAAGGGCGCTAGGAGCTTTGCTGTTGGAGATTAGCTATTGAAGTACAAAGGGAGGTGCAGAAGAGACGGGACGAAGCAGATGTCTTTACAGTTGAAGCTAACGGTGGGACCTGACAGACCTAAGGTGAAAATTTCTTTGGAACTTTTCCATATCCATAAGCTTTAGTAAACGTGAAGAATTCTCAGTAGTTAATTTGGATAGTCATTTCTCTGTGCAAGGCTGGCTGAATTCGGATCATTATGAGCATGATGAGCACAAAAAAACTCTATCAATTGCTGCCAAAGATAGATTTGCGTGCCAGCCCCACCTGGTGAATGCAAATAGGTGAATGTAAATTGTTAGATGCGTGCCAGACTCACCTGGTGAGTGCAAATCGGTGAATGTAAATTGATAGAGGGGTTGCGTGCAATTGCCATAAAGAGTCTCAACAACCTGTTTAATTATTTATCTTGTCATTTGTACTCAATTCCATATAAGGGGATTGATCATGCCTGATCACATCTAAATATCTTTATTTATCAACAAAGAGTAGGTTGAGGTATTGGATCAACGTTAGCAATGGCTTTAGCGGCGCTCATAGTGTCGTCCACCATAATATTGTTACTCCAAATGCATGGGATGGCATTAGACGGAACCCATACAAGTCAATGGATATAACAATACAAGCAACCATAAATTACAAGGGTAATACACTAGTCCGTGAGGTGTGTAGGAAACCATGTATCTTGAAAGTCAAAATGACAAGGGCTGCTCCAACCAGTAATAAATGATAGGGGCAAATTGGTAATACACCTGTCCTTGACGCATGTATGTAACCATGGAGTTTGAAAGTCAAAATGACAAGGGACGGTTTCTCGATAGACAACGATGCCTTGAGAAAAACCAGCCCTTAAAAAACACCTTCGACGTAATAAAAAATGGCGTGAACTTTCGAACCGACCATTTGCACTGATCGGACGACCGCACTCGCGTGAGCGGTCACGTCCGACGATCGCGGTCGTCCGATTGGTGCAAATGGTCGGTTCGAAAGGGCCAGCCCTAAAAAATACATGTACAATTCTAGGACACAAACTTGTTCGGACTTAACTCTCTTCGATGTAATAAAAAATACATATACAAGTCTAGGAAACAAACTTGTTCGGACTTAACTCTCTTAAAAACATATTCCAAGCTTGCATTCATCGTTTAACAGTGATAACAATGCAAATAATGCATCATTTGTCCAAAGTATGGCGTATTTTATAGCTTAATAGAAGGAAAATCTAGATGTGTAATTCTTTGGTGCTTATCTTAAAGCTAATAAGTATCTTTAAAAAATAGTAAAAAAAATAAAATATTATAAAAATAATATGTCCACTAAAATTAGATTTAAAACATTTACAAATAAGTATATATAAAACTATACAAATTAGATAAATTAAAATGTTTCTTCGAATCTTGCATATTTACAGCTTAAAATATTCAATCTCTCTTTGGATAAATCTCTTTAGTTTACAATGCAATAAAAACTAGCAACACTTTTATGTAATATGAAAGTATTAACCAGAAACTATTTGCTAGAGAGAGAAAAAAATCCTCAAATTATTTATTTTTCATTGACGGCCTAAGCGAATGAAATTTATCCACATCCTCGGGCGTCCTAAGCGAATGAGATTTCAGGTGGGCCCCAAGAAATCTCATTCTCTTTGGCTCTTCAACTCTTCCCTTTACAGAGCTTCGGCTCTTCGACTGAATCACAGACACAGAAGCTTGAGCTTCAACTTCTCTTTCTCTCTTCTTCTCACCCTAAGTTCCTATGTCTCTCTATTATGTCTAAACTGATTTACAATTTTCTTCTTCTATTTATAGGCAACCTGAAAATTGCTTCTACATGAATCGATTGACTCACCATTAAAGACTGTAATAACTATCTACCTAACAACTTAGCTTCAAAAATAAACATAACTGGTTTACATTTCTGAATCATGGACTCTTCCCTCTTGTCATACTGACCGACAAGATCTTGACTGATACAGACTCTGACAAAGTCGGTTGGGAGTCAAGTGTGGATCTGCGAGTAATTACTTTTTCCAACACTGACCACTCGACCATTTTTCTAGCCAATATTTTGGTGGTGTGAGCTTCAAGCATGGCTTCTCTTCTTCATTCAGTTGTTTTTTCATCTCATTTCCTTTACTCTTGGCTAACCCTCAGATAGCTTCTATCTCTACGCTCATCTAGGTCTACCTGTGACTCTATTCATCTTTATCATCCTCAACTGCTTCATAGTCATTATCCTCATCTCTTTCAGCCACTTCACTGTAGTCACCTCATCTTTGTCAGCTTCACCACCGACTCACCTAGTCCTTCGACTATCTTTCCAATTCAGTTACAATTTGGTCGGCTTGACACAAGTCAACTATTGGTCTCCTCTTGACCTCTTGGGCTCGATTGCCCTTACCTTCGCCTTAAAGGACTTCAAATTATTCCAATGGCTCCATGTCATCTATCTTCTTCCTATCTGGTTCTCCACAGACTTGTTCTCTTGTCGACCATCTCCATCGACTATTTCAATTCGACCTGATCATTTGGTTTTGCACACTTCCCTTACCTTCACCTGGAAGGTTGTTATACCCCTTCCATACATCTTCTTGTCACCTATCCTCATCGGTTGGTCATAGGGATGGATGTTCCTGCATCAAGTTGTTGTATAGGTGGAAAATCTCTCACCATTTTCCTTCTTCTATAGTAGGTCAAAACTTCCAAAATAAATATGTTCAAACCTTAAATGCCTAAACCAAGTTTTGTCTATATGTGTTTCCTTATATGGTACAAAATGGTTTTGACTTTCACTTTTAATCAAGGTGGTAACATTATATTTATAGTGATCTTAACTCTTGCAATTAACTTTTCACTAAGCGGTATCTATAATATGATGCACACGTCATCCTCAAATATACTGTATAACCCTTATGCATGATATTCCCTATACTCATGAGATTATGCTTCAATTCGAATGCAAAATATACATATGAGATGTATTTCCTCTAGTGTAAATATTTATTAAATATTTTCCTTGGATGAGCACTATGTTACCCGTCCCAAATTTCACCACAAAATTTACTGAACTATTTGAGCTAGTAAAAAAATCTATATTCCCTTTCATATGGCTACTACACCCACTCTCTAAAAACAAAATATCCTTAAAATTTTCTTATTTTACGTGAGAGGTGAGAAACATTAACTTAGGATTAGCTTTAGGCACATTAGGAAAAACATATTTTCTTCTGGTTTAAGGTTACTTTCTTTTTCCTGCATGAAGTCTTTCCATCCAAATAGAGAATTTGGAGAGGATTCCAATTATATATATATATATGGGTTTAACAAAAGCGTAAGTAAGGGTAAGTTCAATATGCCACCACTTCTTGTAAACAAGATGCTAGTTTTTGAGCTTTTCTAATTCTTGTTAATTATCTTGAGTTCCCATGATTACTTGGTGCGGGATATACACAAATTCTACTGCCTAAGTTGTAAGCATAATAAGCAACAATACAACTTGATAAAATGGTATGCTATTTAAATTCACACATTGTCTTATGGACATGAGTATATCCATTTGAACATATGTAATATATATTTGACATGGTATGTGGTAGGTCCCATATATAGCTTCAACCTTGGGTGGTGTCAATCCTGGCACAAATGCTCATAGAGACCTATTTCACTAGATCACTATACAACTTACAAAAGTTAATGATCAACATGATGTTGTACAACTTTTGAAACCGACATCCCTTGCTCTATAGGTATGACATATTGTACTAGTTGTCCATATTTTTCTGTAATAGTTGTCTTTGTAAAATTTCATTGAAAATGCTATGGATATTAGGACAATTCATACTAGTGGTGGTATTATCTATGATTGTTAAATTAGAACATATAATTTGAAGAATAATAACTAGTGATTTGTGTTGAAGGTGTCCAAGAAGAAAAATGCCTTTCTTCTTCTATCTTTTGCTCATGTGGATCACATTCTTCCTCATATTTAAGGCCGTATAAATGCTATTGAGGTATGGAAGAAGTTTTAAAAATTATATGAAACCTCTAATGAAATTTGAAATTTATTTTTGTTACTAGAATGAGTTTGTGGTGATTTATAGTAAAATTAAAGACCTAGTATTATTGCCATTTTGTTCAATAGATTCCTTGATTCACATTGAATTTTAATAAACATCATTTTGCATATCTTCTTGACAGGATATTAAGTTGTAGGTTTGTTGATCAAGCAAGAAGAGAGGTTAAAGAAGAATGAGAATGAAGGTCCAGCTAGAGTACTCATAGGAAGATGCTGAGGAAGATGTTGAGATAAAGGTTGTAACAAAGAAAGGAGCAATAGGAAACAAGATTAGAAAATTAATTCAGAGTTTTAAAGGTAATTCTCAAAGTATCAAATCCAAATTTTGCAATTATTGTGGCTGAAATAATCATAATGGTCAAATTGCCCACACTTGACACATTGTAGCAGAGGCTTAAATGTTAAGTTGTTTGTCTCATTGGGTTTAGAATGACCTTGTATTGGATCATTTTTGTGGACTTTTTTTTTTTTTTTTTATAACAAAAACTGAAAAAGGATTTTATAAAACAAGATGTGCACAGCCATTCATTACAACAGTGATAAGACAAAGTATTCCTGCAGATCAAAATTGCTGCACAGAAGGCTGAACCTAAGGGTTTTCCAAAAAACTTCACACAAAGATCTTTCAAAATAGCTAGTGGTTCGGGTAGTATATACCCTTATAAACTGTTTACATAACAAAAGACAGTAAAACATATAACCATAAGTAAAGAAGACAGATTAAAAATTGCCTCTAAAATTATTAGGCTGCACTACTGATTCTTCCTCCATTGGGCACTCAGCTTCTGTAGTTGCTCCATTCACCCTGCTTCCCTGATTCATGGCGAGAGCTAACGATAGAGCTGCAGAGTCTTAAATGACTCTGTCAGCTCATCCATCCTTATGCCCCCATCCATAGCTCCATCCCCGCTCCGGCAGCTGTGAT
>LPNX010814073.1:207423-254093 GCA_001517045.1 Pseudotsuga menziesii | reverse complement strand
TAATACACTTGATATTTTCATAATGAGCATGTGCTTATTACATTTGATATCTTGGCTTGAAATATAAAGCCATCCATGTGATAAATTTTTTTCCATTTAAATTAACAGCCATGGTGTAAAACCTTATTTTAGTGTCTTTGTCCAGTACACAAGTACCTAATATCCAAATAACAAAAACTATTTCATGTTTAAGAAATAACATAGAATAGTTTCATTAAGATTTATTTTTTGATTATTATCAAATTTATAAAAATTTAGCTGGCACTGGTATGACTCATTGGTAATTTGCTTGATATGAAGTCACATGTTGTAAAGGAGGTTATGAGTTAAAATCACACCCCTCCCATGCTTGAGGGCTAAAAATTATTTATAAAAAATTAAAAATAACATCTTACCATAATTTGTAGTGGCATAAAGAAAGCATGTTAATCAAATGGGAAAGCTTCAATCTAGTGAGAAGGTTCAATCAAGTGGAAGAGCAATCTCCCTAATAACATATATATAATAACAACCACCTATGAGAGACCACTTATCTAAGCATAAACATAATTTTTATTAATATAAATTATTTATTACTTTTTCTAGTTAAATGGTTGTTTGCCACCAATTGCCCTTTATCCATGCATCAACTACGAGTTATCCACCTATAAACTACTAGTAATCAACTATATTTTATTATTATTATTTATTTTGAATTTGAAAAGTATTGCGTAAAATCAATCTTAACATTACACTTGTCTCATCCTCTAGCAATTTGGAAAAAGTATAAATGTTAATCCACCTCAAATTCTAAACTATAAACATCCATTAATATATACTAAAGTAATTTCTCTAGGTTTACCGTGTCGTAGAGTAAGGCCCCTTCAAATGGGTGCCCCCATATTCTTCACTGAAAAATAGGGTATCATTATAAATTAAAATATTTTTTTATTTGTAAAAAAAATTATATTATAAATATTAGGGAGTTATAGGGTATCATTATAAATTAAAATATTTATTTATTTTGTAAAAAAAGTTATATTATAAATATTAGGGAGTTTAGGGTTATGAGTAGTGTTTGGAAGTATTAGTTGCCAAATTCAATTTTTTTCATTGAAATTCTTCGACAATTTAGTATAAATTTTGTTGGAAATTGTAGTTTCATTTGGTTGATAGGAACTTTGGTAATGAAATTTTTCCTCTGGATTTTTGGTGAACATGCTATAACCAATAAGGAATTTGTACCAAGCCCAAGTGCTTGGTTCTAGAATCAATCAACTAACTAACCCGCATCAACAAGGTTAAAATCTTAGTTTCAACCCTAGAAAGCAATAAGATGTATACTAATCCATATCCTCTTTTGGTTTTACTGTCATCCAATGTGAAACTAATAGAATAAATTAAGTTCATGGTTTAATTCATGAGTGATTCATTACTTTATGTACTACATTAGGGCATGAGGTTGTGAGCTAGCGGTGGGTCCTTATGGTTGACTCGATGGAATCCCATGTTTGATTCTGTGTAGGGGGCTACTATATTGTTACCTATGGGAGGTTGGTATTCCCTTCAACACATCAAGCGACCATGATGACAGTTCTACTTACTACTGGTCAAATCATTCCCACTTGCAAATTAATATTGGCCCGACTCCATGTTTATATCATTGCGAAGGTTTTCATCTATACAATAGATTATGGCAAGAATTTTTGGTTAAAAAAATAAGACAGACCCTCTCCTTCCCAAGATGTGTTGAAAGGTCATGAGTCTAGAATAAATGACAAAGGATCTTGCATAATGGATTGGAGCTTTTATTGCACTCTCGCCACAACCCTTGCTTCCTAAGATGCATTAAAAGATCATGAGAATAATAAATGACAAGGCTCTTACAATTCATGAGTACGATTTAAACGATCGTAAGAATAATAAATGGCAAGCCTCTTACAATTCATGAGTAGCATTTGGAGGTATATAGATGTGGGTGATAGGTAACAAGGGATATGAACTATTAAAACAATGACATACAAAATAAACTAAAATTGAACTTATATTCTTCTTATTCATCAATTCAATAACGTATTTATATAATATTACATCTAACTTATCTCCTCCTAAACACGGAAAGGTTGAGCTAATATCCCAAACAACAAATGACTCATTCAACAACTTCATAATTTATAGGAGATAATAATTTTGTGCAGAGTCCTATTTTATGTTTGTATAGAAATCGTCTACATATTGGAACACTCTTCATTAACATATAGTCTAGATTAACATCATCTCTAATAATCCCCTTTAATGTTTAACTTATTGTTTAGTCTTCTTTTACTTGCTCATTTTTGTCGTCTTGGTTTTTATTTGGGTTGGCAAGCTTGTTATATACCTTATTATTCTAATGGGATATGTAGCTTATAGGTACATTTAATTGGCATCCTAAGGGTTGTACACTTGTGAAGTATCGTGCAAAAAATATGTAGGTCTTTAGAATGAATTAACAAAGCGAATACTAACATGTTGTTTACAAACTACCCAGAAATCCAATTATACATATAAAGAAATAGAGATGAATTAAATTATAGAAAAGGTATAAATTCAACCATGAAAGAAAAAAACAAATAAACACACTCTAATTATCAACTACAAGATCGGTAACACATAGTCGCATTGGTATATACAGTAATATGTACAAGATCTATAACACATAGTGGCATTGGTATATACAATAATATGTAGCAAACAAATTATTAGTTGTAAATGAAACTGGAAAGAAATTTTAAATGTTGTAGCAATATAATTAGAATATAAACAGTATTGGAAATAAACTAAAATAATAAACAAAAACAAAAACATAGTACTTGCTATTTTAGAGTGGACTCTTCCTCTACAAGCACTAAAGGAACTTTAGTAGCTAAAATCTCAACTTATTACAACTTAAAACTCAAGAATTCATGAATAGATAGGTATGGAAACAAAGATCAACTATATTTATCTATGGATGATCATAACAATATATGAAATATCTAATTATGTTATAGTGTTCACTTGCTAAGCGGTGAAGACATCCTCATATAGGCTCAATCACATAAATACTTAATAAACATGAGTAAATGGAAACATGCTTGAGAATAGATTGGTATGGAAACAAAGATCAACTATATTTATCTGTGGATGATCATAACAATATATTAAATATCTAATTATGTAATAGTGTTCACCTCCTGCTAAGCGGTGAATGCATCCTCATATAGGCTCAATCACATAAATACTTAATAAACATGAGTAAATGGAAACATGCTTGAGAATATAAAATTCTCAAGTTAGTGCAAAATAGAGTTTGTAAAAACAAAGGAAATAATGAAATAGATCAATCAAAATTGGTTTGCTTGTAAATGAGATGTTGAGTGGTGGTATCTTCAAGATTCTCAAGCCATTGGAAAACATATTTTGTGAAAAAAAAAGAAACGATGAAATGAAGCAATTGAAATTAGTTTTCTCGTAAATGAGATGTTGAGTGGTGGCATCTACAATGGAAATCTTGATCCAAATAACTTCTTGAATCTTTTTAATGACATACTAGAATATTCTTGAAGCACACACTCCATCATGACATTTTTGGTTATGTGGCGAGCTGCTCAAACTTTTCCACAATTGTGATTTTGTAGTAGTGGATGTGCAACAACTATGATTCATGGTTCCACAATAATGGCAATAGAGATATCAGGAATCCATAGCAGTGGAGCGTAAAAGCATATTAGGAACATAGTAACACCTAGAGTTGATTGGCACATGCCATATGTAGTAGTAGTGACTTAGATGTATAGCATAGAATTTGCAACAATAATGAATAGTAGATCTGCAACAAAGAAAGACATGTCGACTGAAATATTGCAGATCTATAGGATGCATATCAACAACAAAATAGAATATTTGTAGCATATGTATTGTGGCATGTTCTATAGCATACCTCGTCCCACAAGTTAGATACAAGGCATATCGAATTATTATTATACATCAACATAATTCAATAAAATGTGATAAAAGGAAGGAAGAAAGTAGCTTTCCAAAAATATGCCAATATGGATGAGGATATACTGAAAATGAGGATAAGTGGTAGAAAAAGGGTACATGTATAAATAAAATTTTGGCTAAAAATATGGAAAAATAAGGTCTATCATCTCTCCCCCTTCTAAATGTGTTGCATGTCCCTACATAATTTACATGCTTAGTCCGAGTTAGGATTTGCAATGGACCAATGCAAATCGTTGAGGCTATATGATGATTATCTAACTTCCCCTACTTCATTATATCCTGCATTTTTGTCAATGATCTACCAAGACCTATTTTTCTCATGTGGCTCTCATTTGTACAAATATGTAATAGCCCATGTGTTAATCCCCATACATATGTAATTTGGAATTGTTTATTATTGTGGCACAGGGTTTCAGAAAAGGGTGAGTATTTAAGGACTTAGAGACATTATTATTATTTTGTAAATAATTAATTAATGAAAACAACTAGCACATCGGGGACCACTAAAAGAATATAGGATGACTAGATACACAATGTGAGGGGGAATGGGGACATTCCTAGAACTTTATAACTTGTTTGGTTGATCTTGGTCCATATTTATGTCTTGGTAGTTTTATTAGTTGATTATCACCCAAACCTTGTACAATGGACCCAACTTTTGATTATTTTATCCTATGTTGGTATTATTTATCCTAATTCATTCTTTATTGGGCCTCCTTGGTGTCTGGGTGGGTGCCACTTGTTGATTGATCCCCTTTGGTGGTTTTGTAACTCCTTTGTGGAGGTTACACTTGGTTTTGTAACTCCCATTTGCAGAAGTGCTCCCTCACTGGCAATTTTTAGCCTTAACACCTCAAAAGTTGTATAAATAATTATGTAACTCCTTATGTAAATACTTGTGTATTGTGTAAATCCTTTTGTAACTCTTGTGTAATTCCTTGTGTAACATTAGAGGATATTTCAACTCAAAATGGGCCTTTTAACACTAATTCAAATTCCATGTCATCATGTGTTATCCAATGAAATTTCTTTAAATTTGAAATACCGTATAGGTTTTAAACAATTTTTAATATAAATTTGGGGATAGGTATCATAAAAAAAACTATTTTTTTGTTTGTATTTTCGACATATCTCCCTGTGTTTTTACTCAAATTTCGATCGGGAGAGCTCGTTGGATGCGAAATTAAATTTCAAATCCAACGAGTACCCACTCGACATACTTTTGATGGACCCCACTACCCCAAGAAAAAGAAATACCTAAAAAAACATGATGATAATATTTCCTGTTTTTGGGGTAGCAGAGTCCGTCAAAAGTATGCCGAGTGGGTACTCGTTGGATGCGGAATTTAATTTCGCATCCAAGGATCTCTCCCGATCGAAATTTGAGTAAAATCACAGGGAGATATGTCGAAAATACGAACAAAAAAGTGGTTTTTTTCCTTTCTTCCTCCAAAATTAATAAATATTATTTTATTATTTTAACTATTATTTTATTATTTTTCTTAAGAGCCCATTTGTTTTTGAAATTTCCTCTAATAATTTTCTATTTTGGGAAGATTCATTGGCTTGTGTGACACTTCATTTCACTAATTTTGATTCCTCTTCATGGATGATGTTTCCACACATGAATTTGAGTGGGGTGCCTTGAAATTATAATTTCTTGGGTTGGATTAGAGTTAACATCTTGTGGTAGAATTCCCCCCCTTGGATTGACTCAAGTTGGATTACCTTGGTTTGGTTTGATCCCATTGAGTTAGAATTACCTTCTTAGGTCTATACATCCATGTTTGATATCCTTGGTTTGGGGTTGTTTTGGATGGTTGTTGATTATGGGTTTTCATACCTTTGATGGTGAGATATTGGGAAACCATGAATGCTCTGCTATGTGACTGAACTTTGTGCT
Source organism: Pseudotsuga menziesii (assembly GCA_001517045.1). Classification (NCBI taxonomy): domain Eukaryota; kingdom Viridiplantae; phylum Streptophyta; class Pinopsida; order Pinales; family Pinaceae; genus Pseudotsuga; species Pseudotsuga menziesii. The sequence goes on along the minus strand of LPNX010814073.1, from coordinate 248,185 downwards.
TGAAGCACTATGATCTTGTATGGTGTTTGCGGTAATCCGAGAAAACTATGGTGTAGTTCCACTATTTCCATTACTTGCCTCTGTCTTGGACCTACACATAAATCCTGATGGTGAATGGCAATATCTCAATCGCCTAGGGGCTCTAGATTACCATTGCACCTAGTAGTGGGGTGGAAGCGGAAGTATGTGGTGAGGAATAGAGTTTTGGATTATAAAATTGATACTTGATCTATTTTTGAGTGCACCTCTGTTGTATATTTGTGGCATAATCTCGCGGGTGGCTTGTCAAGGTGAGATTTGGCTTGCTAGTGCCAAAGGATGGGTGGAATGTGGTCCAGATGATGCCAGTTGTGCATGGATAAGATAAGTGATATATATCATGTTTATTTAATTTAACTGGATTTGATATGATTTATTGATGGATTCACATGAAATGTTTGATGAAACATATGAGTTATTTTTCGAAGAAATTTATCACAAAATTAAATCTATTTATTTATCAATTTTTTTGAGGAAATAATTATTTGGTACCTCTGCTACAAAATTGATATTTATTCCCATTTTCATTATATAGAATGTGTATTTTGATGATAAATAACCTCGAAATGGCTTAAGACACTTCTCTCTAATGCTTCTACCTTTTATTCAAAAACTAGTTCTTCGATCAAACTGTTTGGCAATAGTTTGGAGACTTACCACATGTATTGTTTATAAAAATTCCTGAGTGTTCCTTTTATTATTATATATAATAAATACCTTTTAAATTTGTGTGATAATGTGAGAATAAATATTCTTGGTAGTGTTGGGGAAATGTCCACCGAAATTCTAGATCAATTTCCAATTTCTAGCTCCTTTAATGGAATTACTTTGAGTAGATTTGTGAATTTTCCTATGAAGTGTTTGAAAAAAAGTTAGAATGAGCTATAGCTCTATTATGACTGATAAAAAGTTTTATTTAGAGTTGGAATTTCATTTGAATGATTCTATGAGCCATGGATTTAATTATTCTAGCGATTTCTAGAATTACTAGTCAATTAGGATGAGTAGAATTAACTTGTTTTGTGAGTTGTTTAATGGACTGTATATGGGTGGAAAGCTACAACCATATGACTTTAGGTGACTCTTGATATGTTTTCCATGAGCTACAATAGTCGTATATTTCTCTTTATTTGGCATTTGGAAATTTAAATTGGAAACTAGGTACATTGTGGTGAAATTGGTAAATAGTTTTTGGGATCGAATCTTTGTTTTTGGTAAAAGATGAATATATATCCATATTCTCTGTTATTGGTGCTTTAATTGTGCTATATAATGTTATTTTCCAGATCTGTACCTTCACCTCTGTGTGCCTCGGAATTCGGTATGATTGGTTTGATTGAATTCCTCGCAGTGTTTATTAACTAATTGTATTGATTGAACTTGAAATATTATTTGTTTATGTACTCAAATTAGATTTGCAAAAGTAATTTATTTTTATATATTTGCATACTTAAATATGTGTATAATGGTTGTAGGTTCACTTTTTGGTTCATTGGCATGGTTGTGTGTTGAATTTGTCCAAGACTAGTTGTTAGTATTGACCGACTAGTTAACTAGTTCTTGTGGAATCATTTTCATAATGACTATGTTTAAATAATTTGAAAATGGTAATTACGCCTGATTTACATGTTATAAGGTGTTGATTAGCAATTGGACTTGATAAAAAATGGTTAAGTGATAAACAAATGAAATTGGCTTGGAATGGATATGCGATGTTGCTAGAAGGTGTTATTAATCCTTCCCAACCCTTGTATCATATGTTAGAATAGTTATTGAATTTATTTTAATTTATTGGTAATTAAAGGGGCTTTGTCATGATTAAATCCCGAAAAATGAAATTCAATATTTTTTTAACTAATCCGTTGTGCTAAAATTATCTAATTATTCTTAGAGAGCTAATGATATGTCCCTTAGACCCCTTGAAAACCCAGAGGGACATTATAGGTGGTATCAGAGCTTAGGTTCCAACACTACGGTTGTTGGGCCTTCTACAAATTTATTATCTTCTGTATATGTGCATTTGGAGTATACAAATGTTCTTGGTAAGATGAATTTAACCTCCCTTATGTTAATAGAAGAATAAGAAGCCTCACTTCATAGATTAGTTCATTGAATGCCTTATAATTAATTAATATTGCATATTGGTTGTTCAATAAATTGATTGGTAAGTACTATGTGGTGCATTTCTAATAATTGACTCTGACTTGGTTGGTTGATGCTTGTGCATTGCCTCTTTTACTACTCATTGAAATTTTAATTTTGAAATTCTTCTTGTAGTATGACTTAATTACTGGTACATTATAATTATTAATTATAAGTAAATAATTGTCATTATAATAGTATGTACTGTGTACCGTTATCGGTATTAATTTAATGATAACTTATTGAGATGATATAATGATATTATTATTAAATATTAATATGATTTTTAAGTGGCATTTATACCCTATATGGATTTTGTATTTTCTATGAATGGTATGTTTTTATAGTCTTATTTATGCCACTTGGATGGTGGTGGTTATAAGGACGAGTAACTCCTTGGCTATTTTAGGAATGGGAGACTTGTCTAAATGGCGTTCCTGTTATTTATTTTAATTTATGCATGTATAATGTTTTTATACTATTTATTAATTATTACTATCCTAACTTATCTAATTAGTTAGTGGTGTAATTGCCAGTTGTAGGTAATTATAGCTATGGACTATTTTTGTATTCTTTTGTTTAATTTATATATTTTGGGGTTAGTGGTGGCATTATTATTATCCTATCTATCTTACTAATTTATTTTTTGAGTGGAGGAGAATGAGCCACTTATCTCTAATGGTTCATATTCTCTTTTATTTTATTTATTTTACTTATGGAGATGTAACTCCTAATCTATTTTGGGAGGAAATGAGCCACTTGTCTTTAATGACTCATATTCTCTTAATTTTATTTATTTTATTTTAGGTGTGTAAGTAAGTAGTATAGAAGTGCAAGATAATATTATATATACATGACATCGACATAAATATGTATAATATGATACGTGTGATATGTATAGTTTTTAAAAGCATATATAAGAATAAATGCATTATTATATATATGAATGCTTGTATGTTTGTATATACTATATGTATAGAGGTGAACATATGTAATGATGTTGTCACACACCTATAAAATCCATAAATAAATAAAAACAAAGTTCCTTTACTCTATTATTCATTATTTTGTCGTAACATGTAATTTTGTGTCACAACGTCTTATATTTGTCTTCACATGTATTTACGCATGTAATTTAACTGGCACTGGTTAAATGTTTGATGGACAGGTTATCCCACTTGTGGCGTTGTCTTTGGGTGATGGTGACCATATAGACAACTTGCCAAGGTGATGTTTTCAATGCTTTATGTTTATTTTAAAGTTTGATTGTTTAGGACCTAAGCCTAGAAACGAAGGCTGGGTCCTAACCAACCCTAAAGGTCCCCCCCCATCATTATCAAACCCACCCTTGTAAAAATATATAATTGGAAAGGGGGTAAATTAAAAGTTTGTTTAAGGGTTTAAGATGGTTGGAAGAATGACACATGTATTGGTTTAAATGTTTGATTAAAATCTTGGACTATGGTGATAATAGTCACCATAGTTGTGACCCTAGCCGCAATCATACAACGTTGGGTTCTATGTCGAAGGTTTGGTTTGCAATAAATGTAAAATGAGAGGAACAAGGGAATTCTAGTGCATAATATTCACGACTTAAATTAAAGTTTTAAAATATGGCTTGGATGTGAGTTGAAAGCACAACCAGGCACATTCAATTCCATGTTTAACTTGCATGTGATGTGGTCCAAGAGGGATCTCAATCCTCCACTTGTCGCGATCTCATGTCAAGGATTTACCAAGGGTTTTAAGGCGTCTTTAATCTGTCTGAGTGTTTATTACTGCATTTGTTTGATCTATAGTTTTTTCTATGGAAGAAAAACTCATCCATTCATGGCTGCGCTGCGCAATCTTGCTCAATCCTAAGCACAATATATTAATGGAGGTTTTCTTCTTGTTTTTGAGTTTTACTTGAAGGTTTTTTAGTCTAGTAGAGGTAAAACAACCACTAATACAGCCTCAATTAGTCTGGTTTAACGTGGGATATGACCGGAAGTCAGTCCTTCTTCGATATTTCACGAAGGCTTACAACCTACCTAGCCTTAACCAGGTAATGAAAAAAAGCTTATTTTAATTATATGAATTTAAATATTTTAAAGGTTAAAAACCAATACCACGTTTAATGTGGGGTTTTCAATTGTTATGCAGGTAAGGTGAAATAAGGAGAATACAGGAGGAGTCAGCCTCTGGCCCTCTCTGCACTTAGTTGAGGTGAGTTTTAGTCTTAGATTCCTTCTGCATTAATCATTTCTTTTCTAAGGAAGTGGTTGTTTAAACTATGTCTATTTTTTTAATGTGTAGGTGGAGTTCAATGGCTAGAGAAATCTTCGAATGAATTCTAGCTTCAATCTTGAATCCCATGCTTCTTTTGGCTAGGTAACGGTTTTACCCTGCCATGCTTTTCCTTATTTAGTTACAGTTTCCATTACATGGTTTTTGACCCTGTATAATCTGGAATGCATGTTTGTTAATCCTGGCACTGCGAGAGCGAAGACAGTGTCATCTCCTCTCAGGCCTCCTTCTTCCCTGGGAAAGGTGATAAATTCCTATAACTATGTTTTAGTCAAAAGAATGCAGTCATTAACTTTGTCACTAACAACCATATTAATGCTCCTCGGTTGTTTGTTGTGCATGTATCCATTGACGTGGTTGTGCTTGGTATTCACTAATGGATCCATCAATAACCAATTGGCAGGGTTCAAGTAAATCTAGGTTACAGTGGTTCCCAATGGGTTCACAACCCACAAATGGATAGGGCTTTCACCACTACTGCGAAGATAAGTTAAAATGTTTTGTTTTAAAACCCTATGGGTCTATACTTAGCTATCTTAACAAAAAGGATACACAGTCATTCATGTTTAAAGGTGTTTGATATGCCATCCTATTCGGATGTACATTATGTTTTTGTTCTTCAACAGTGGATGCCAAAAGATGGGCTTACAACCACGATGATGTTTTTAAGGGTTGTAAAACTTTATTGATTGAAATAATTCTATTGAAGCTCAAAGCTTAATAATGATTGTTATTTTAGTTGATATGATTCGATTGTGGTTGAATTCTTTGACAAAGCTACTATCCTGGGTATGGATACCCGTGAATAATGGTTTTGCATTTAAGTTTAATTGATCAAAATAGATTTACTATGTCATTAACTAGATTTTATTGTTGTTTGAGTTATTATACAGATCTGTGAGATGGACATGTATTGATTTGTTTTATAAAAGAGTATATTTTATTATTGTTGAGTTGAAATGTCGATATAGAGATTCACGATCTAGATGTTTAATAAATGGAGAAGCCTTTCATCTCTGTTATGTATATCTATGAATAATTTATACGATTGTCTACTATCTCTTCGTTTAGTGTTTATATTCTTTGATTTCTTATTGGGGTAATTTAATTTGTTGTTTACTTGGGGATTCCTCCTTTAAAAAATGGTTGTTAACTATCGGGTTGTAATTATAGGTATTCTTAAAATAAATTTTTAAATTGGAATAAGTTGTAATCTGTAAGGATTCATCCTTACATTATTATCATAATTGATAATACATAAATATTTATTATTGAATTGATAATTATTACATTGAATTCATGCGCTTTATACATATGAAGAGACCATTTAAACCATGTGTCCTTCTAATGCCAAAATTTACATTAATAATAATAACTAAACTAATAGATAATAAATTAGCAGTTGTAATATACTTTTGATATATTACAAGTCATCCTTCTCTGAAAATATTCGTCCACGAATTTTCTTATGAGCATGCTGCAACTGGAAATCTTGCCATGAATAATGGTGCCATGGTTTAGTAGTTCTTGAAATATTTGGTTGCATTTCCATTCAAATATTTTCTTGCATATGATTCTGTAGATGGACGCATAACAACTATGTAGAGTATTCTTCTGAGCTTCTAATCTGATGGTGTTCTTTTGACCTTCTATTTTGATGTATATTTTTGATATTTTTGTATGCTTTGATATGGTTTTCTTCTCTATAGTGCCAACTACTAATAATATACTTACTTCCTTGTCTGACAAGCTTGTATTTATCTATTCTCTGGGAACCTTTTGAAATTCTAGAACATTTTGAGTTGTGACTACTAATAGAATGTTCATCTCATCATTTGTCGCACCATCCTCTGGGTTTCGTTCTTCTACATTATCATGATTAAGGTCATTTCAACACTTTTATTTTCATCCTTGCATTCTTCTATAACTTCAATTCTCTCATAATTGTTGTTAACATTGATTTTATTGACTTCATTGACTTTTACAACAACGTCATTTTCTTTACAATTGATATTGACTATGTGATTGATAATATCATTTTGATCTTTCATATTCGTGTCTTCTACTTCTTCTGTTTCATTGTTCTTGTTATCGTCTTTCTTAATAGGTCCTTGTTCTGGAACCGACATATTAATGTGCCTTTCTTCCCTACCTTGTAGGAAGCCACAACAACTTTCTGGTAGGCGAGCATACTTTTTACCAAGTATCACATTTTGAGGTTTGTAGTTGGGATGTCTTTTCTTATCCCACTTGGTCTCTAGTGGTATGGATATTTTGTGAGGAGGGGTATAAGGAGTCGGTTGGCTAGGATTCCTTTCCTTCCTGCGGGTAGTAGCAATTTCATATTCATCCCTACTTGAATACGTAGGAGTCACAATAGTCCTTTGTTCTTCTTGACTTGGTAACTCAAGAATCATAGTTACTTCTTCTGTCAAGGGTGTAGATCCCAACACTTCTTGGCTTGAGAACTTAGAATTCGTAACATATTCTTGTTTTCTAGTTGTAGTTCCTTTTTTTGTTATGAGTGCCTTGCTTCACCTGAGAACTTGGGAGTCAACATAGCTTGTTCCTTTATGATAGGAGTCCCTTCTTCTGATGTGAGTGTTGATGCAAATGCCAGCTCTCTTTGGCCCGAGCACTCATAAGTCCTAATATCTTCTTATTTGCTGGTCATAGTCCCTTCTTTTGTCAAGAGTGTCGATGTAGACCCCATCCTTGCTTGAACTGAGAACTTGGGAGTTGACATATCCTGGTCCTTTATGATAGGAATCCCTTCTTCTGACATGAATGTTGATGCATACTCTAGCTCTATTCGGTCTGAGCACTCAAAAGTAGCCACAACTTCTTCCATGATTCCATTTTCTTCTATTGTGGGTGAAAAATCAATTTCCATCTCTTTATTTGGAAATTCTAAGGGCGTAACCTCTTCTTCTATCTTAGGTGCCATAGCAGCTTGCATTCCCTCACTTGAAAAGTGAGATGCCGCAAAATCTTCCCCCTTCAACTGACTTGAGGGGTAGGACGCATGTGCCTCATATTGTTCCTAGTTCACATGTTAGTTAGTTTGTTCTTCTTTTCATTGTATTATCAACCTTTTTGTTTCTTCAACTAATTCCTTGATATCTTCATGTAGAACTTACGTTGCCACGTCGATATCCGATAGATTTTCGCTTCAAGCTCTATGGGGTTTGTTTCTTTAATATCCCATTTAAATTAATTTTTAACTTCCTGAGTTGGTTTATCTCGTTTGAAAAACCCATAAACGCCTTTATTGAAGACCATTTTGTATTACACAAAAACTTCATTTTTTATAATAATAATTAATTAATTAATAATATTATTATTATTATTTTATAAAGTATATATATTGTTTTAATATATAGTTTAATTTTTGTTTGATACATATACATATATATATATATATATACATATATATATATGTATATACATATGTATATATATATGTATGTATATGTATATGTATATGTATATGTATATGTATATAAATATATACATATATACATGTATATATGTGTATATGTATATGTATATGTATATGTATATGTACATGTACATATACATATACATATACATATACATATACATATACATACATATATATATATATATAGTATATATATATATATATATATATACTATTTTATAAAAATATTATAATATATATATATATATATTTTGGTAGGGTTCACGTGGAGTGGCGGAAGGAGTTGGTGCTTAGCAACGAAGGAGGAGCACAAAGATGGGAAGGGAGCAGGTCGAGGAGGTGGAGAGGGTTGCGCAGGAGGTCGAGGAGACTACGAGTAGGTGAGTTCTATGGTGGCAACTTACGATTTTGAATGGTTAAAGTTTTGAATTGTAGCATGGAGGGAGAAAAGAGGATGAGAGGAGAGAAATGTAATGGATGGTGAGCAAGGTTGTCGTGTTTGGAGCATCGAATGGAATATATGCAGCATATGAGTGGGAGGAAACGTAGAGTGACAGATGGAGTGGAGCGTGGGATGGGAGGAAGGGGTCGTGAGGTGCTGGAAGACTGCACATGGTGGCTGAGGGCAAGGTTGGGAAATCGACAGGGGGGGAAACTGATGGAAACGTGGGTGGGAGGAAATGTGGAGTGACAAGGGGAGCAACTCACAACGAGAGAGCGAATGGAAGGTATGTGTGCAAGATGGTGGACAGTGTGGAATGAAGGAGTATGGATGAGTGAGAATGTGAGTTCCAGGCGGAAGAGAATGGGAAACGACAAAGGAGAATGGGAAGGTGGGGGAGGAGCAGAGCAGGAAGCGTGGAGGTGGCAGTGCAGCGTGAGGTGGAGGTGGTTGTGTGCAAGGAGGCTAATGTGTCTAAGCACATGCAATGGAGTCAGTGCGGGGGTGGAAATGAGGGCAGTGGCACAAACAGAGATGGGGGATGAGAGGGTGGAGAAGAATAAGGGATTGCATGGAGTTAATGTGTGGAGTGTGCAAGTAGTGGGAACACAGGTGAAGGTGGTGGCGTAAGAGGTGAATGGAAGTAGAGAGGTGTGCATGCTGGTAAGTGAAAAGAACAAATTCGTGGAATGTGGAAGTACTGAAAGATGGAGAGGGGCACCGAAGGAAGTATATGATAATGCAGAGAGCCAAGCTTAAATATCTAATACCACTTGTAAGGATTCATCCTTAGATTATTATCATAATTGATAATATATAAATATTTATTATTGAATTGATAATTATTACATTGAATTCGTGCTCTTTATACATATGAAGAGACACCATTTAAACCATGTGTCCTTCCAATGCCGACATTTACATTAATAATACTAACTAAAATAATAGATAATAAATTAGTAGTTGTAATATACTTTTGTATAATACGTTTAATTGACTGAAATAGATTTACTATGTCATTAACTAAATTTGATTGTTGTTTGAGTTATTATACGGATTTGTGAGATAGATATGTATTGATTTGTTTTATAAAAGAGTATATTTGATTATTGTTGAGTTGAAATGCCGATATAGAGATTCACGATCTAGATTTTTAATAAATGGAGAAGCCTTTCATCTCCGTTCTGTAAATATGAATAATTTATACAATTGTCTGCCATCTCTTCGTTTAGTGTTTATATTTTTTGATTTCTTATTGGGGTTATTCAATTTGTTGTTTACTTTGGGATTCCTCCTTTTAAAAATTGTTGTTAACTATCGGGTCGTAACTATTGGTATTCTTAAAATCATTTTTTAAATTGGAATAAGTTGTAATCTAATATAATATAGAATAAAGATAGACTCTATATGAAATCCTAGGATCTTATGGTATATGATTAGTTTTGAAAGACTTAGATCTAACATACATTTAAAAGGAAATTACTCTGGTTGTCCAAGTATGGGGTTGGTTGATTATGATATATTCGTTCAGATTCCTTAGTTATACCAACATTATATCCACTATAATACAAGTATGGATGCCCAAACATAGATTAATTGATAATATAACTAAGATAATAAGATTTGCGATTCTTTTACATTTCGTTAATAAAGAACAATTTATACTGAATCATAACATGAAAATAGGAAAAGGTTAGGAACATATGTATAGTATAAATCACTATAAATAAAAATGCATCTATGATTCATATCTATACTCGGTCTCTAATTTATCAATACTAAACAGATAAGAAATCGAGTAGGGAACTTAACACCACTGTCGAGAAAATAGAATTGAAGTTGTTGTTCCTCTCAACCAACTCCTAGATCATTCAAGTATTACTTGCTCGACAGGATGCTTAGCAAGGACAAAATACGATCAATGCACCATATCTTGCATCAACAAATCAATTCCCCATGCATCGCTAGGCTCTTTCTTTCTTGATGGACATACTATTATATAGTATTTTTCTTAAGACTTGGTCATTTATGAGCTTCCTGCTCTTTAGAACTCCACAAGGAGTCTGAACATGATTTTGGGGAATAATCCTCTTGCATCACTTGAGTTCTCTTTCATGTCCCCTCCCGTTTGAGAGGATGTGAATAAGGCACTGCTGCTATCATTTAAGCGGGGAAACTAGCCCCATGAACATAACAATAAAAATGCATTGAATATAAAAACATACACAGATGTAATCTACAATGGAAGAAAATACATTCATCAAAGCATCCAACATGTTCATATAATCATTAAAACAAATACAGTTGCAGAGATTAAACACAAGAGACACTTATCTTGAGAAGAAGCTTGTCCTGCAACCAGCTATGTCATTGGAACGTTCCACCCAACCATAGGACAGTGTGCTCATCAATATCTCAATACCACTTCCACCCCTGATATGGGCATGATTCCCACAAGGAATAAGGGAACACTAGCAAGTTCACACATAGCCAAATATATGTCAAAATTCAGCGAGGCTAAAACTACATTTGGGTTTATCGGGATGCTAAAGAGGTGGAAGGTTGAATTGCTAAACTAGTGGGCTCAACCACATAGCTATGGAGACCTACACAAGATTTGGCTTGGATTTCCCAACACCTACACAACCAACACAAGTAATCATCCCCTTCTTTACTACACAGTCCCTCAGGCTATTCCTTCCCTTTTATTTCTCTTCAAGGTTTGCAAGAGGGAATAACCAGCCCCTCTTGATATCTCTATGTGGTTTTTTTATACACTAGGTTTATCAAGCTAATTCTTCCCTCTTCCACTCCAAACCGGTTCACACCAAAACACAGGATGAACACACACAAAATGCAAGTTCTAGGTTTGAGGAAAAGTGTATTGGGAGACAAAAAAATGAAAAATGGCAGACGGGTAAAACATTCCCCTGTTATAGCTGATTTTACCACTCCAGGTGAATCACACTTGTATGGCCTTTCCATGTCCCTCTGCAGACTCCTTAGACCCCTTGGACCATTTTTTGTCCATTGATGTTTCCTAGACCATCCCTAAAAACATGTGAAAATTTCTATACGCGACTTTTAAACCCCTAATCGTGTATATACGCGGGTTTGAACCCTAAAAATGCGTACATCGAGATGTGTACAAAATCCAAATCCTTTTGGAGTTTTACTTGACATGGATCTGACTCACTTGACTCTTGGCCTTCCATATTCCTTGAGATCACTCAGATTCGACCTTTCATTACCCCTTTGAAAAGCTATATAAGGAACTCTTTGATACAATGAAGGCATATGAGAGAATTAAGAGCAAAGAAACTATAGTCCATTGTTGCTGGAACTTATGCTTGAGTCTGCATCCCTTTGTCCCTTGGAGCACTTTTGTGTTCTTCCCAAGTTTTCCTTTCGCTTGTGAGCTTGCTATCAAGAGATGGAGGATTGAGGTGGTGGAGGCCCAAGTGGGGGATTCAGTTTCTCCTATTCCCAGACGTGCCGACCGAGGTTGTATCCATTGTAATATTTGATTTTATATTAATAGAGATATGTTTTCCTGTCCAATTATGTATATTTCAATGAATATTTTATCCATGGATGATTTCAAATGTTTATACATTGTTTATTATATATGCTAGAATAGATCTAACACCAATATATATAGTATGCTTGTCTTGTTTACTGGTTGTTGAGGAAGTGATTTATCAATTCAAGCTGAAGTTGGAAAGCTCAATGGGGATCTACTTCAACTGTCCAGAATAAGGTACGAGGTCTGATCCTTTAGTGTTAGATATTTTATTTCTATTGCATATTGGAAAGGATTGATCTCAAGAGTCAAGCTGTCTGTTGTGGTACCCCAAGCCATAGGAATTTCTCTTCGTAACAGAATTGGCGACTATGCTGGGGAGTTCCTAGTAGTTTTCCTTTGGGGTTTTTCTATCGGCATTCAATGACTTTGAATTGATCTTTCTCTCTTGTTTCGATGTCAGGTATGGGGGCATGTTTTCCTAGTAGTGTCCGATTGGTGTGAAGTTTGTCTCAGCTTGTCTATTTGCCTTTATTTTTATGCACCTTTCTTCCTGTACGCGAGTTTTAACTCACAGTCGCGTATATACGTGGGTTTCATTGCTATTTCCACGTACACATGAGGGTTTACTGCGAACAGTCAAGTATGCCCTTAGTTTTTCCTTCTAGAGGAATTTAGATGGTTGTTGGGTGAATTTTGATGATTGTTGAGTCTCCTTTGATATTGCTAGAGTCTGTATACACCTCTATTTCTGACCAGAGACGTTTTTTTAGGGTAAAATTTCTTTTTTAAAGAATGTTCTTGTCGTTGCATTTTTTATTTTTTGTTTTGGGATTAGTGCATTAGATTTATTTTACCTTGGTACTTTGCTTGACTGCTGCTTGAGTGTGCTTGCAGAGTCTGGGGGTTGTAGAGCCATTCTTTTGCTTTTATATCTCACTTTTATTTCAAAAAATCCAAAAATATTTGCTTATCATCATGCATTGCATCTTGCATTTTGCATAGTACTTGCACTAGATTTGCTTTGGAGTATTAGTCAGGATTTCATATAGGGAAGATTGCACTTATCATTTGAAGAAAATTGTGCATTTCACGTAGTAGCATACCCTATTTTTCATGGACATAATGCATTTGCATTGATTGTTAGGTGTGCATTTTGCTTCATGTTGTGTCATAACGCCATTAGTTGCATGGCCATATACCTCTTTTGAGTAATAAAGCCAATTAAAATCAATGCTTAATTAAAATGAACTACACTATTTTATTTGATAGGGTTTACTAACAAGATTAGGTTTTAGGGTCTTGGAATAGTTCATTGTGAGTAAATTCTCCAAGACCACTAAACAACAACATGTATGTGTCTATCTAGGTGAGTGTGTGAAATTCCTTGGTATAACCAGTGTTTCCCAGGATCCTCCTCTCACAAGGGAGTTAAGCATGAGGCAGTGTGAGCAGTTATTGATTGGGATGACCCCTAGTCATAACTGAGTAGCACCGGAGATATTTCCAGGATTGTATTCGTATCTGGGGGATCTTTCGAGAGTTTCACGCTTTGCTACCCTGCCCATACGGTCAATCCCACCTGCGACTGTCTTCCTGAGCATTGATTATATTGAGGTGACCTTAGTGGCCTTACTTAGGATATCGAGGGGGTACTTTGCAGGGGTTATTGTACGGGTGTCCCGACCAAGTTGGGGTCGGACACCACAATCCCTTTACGCGTTGAAGCTGAGGGCCACAATAATTGGTTACGTACCTCCGCTTGTTGTGTATGGGAGTTTCAAGCCTCTCCGAGGAAAGACATACCTGCTTCATTCGGGAGCTCACTTATCCTACCCTTGATTTGCTTGTGTTTGGATTTAGATTTTATTGGTGATTGCTCTGTGCATGTTAGCTTGCCTAGGGTTTGCGTAGATAGAGAGTCTTTTATATTTTTTGAGTCATTGTGGATTCAGGTGAGGCTCCTCGCCATTCTCATCGTTTAGCAGGACTTCTGCCTTCTACATCTCCTCCTCCTTTGGGAGAGAGAAATAGATATTCCAGGTAGACTATTTCGCAGATTGATTCACACATGATGGGATACCATGTAGAAGGTATTCCTGAACCACCTTCTCCCATTCAAGTGGAAGATGGGCAGTTTACTCCTAACTATGATCCTTCACATGATTTGACTGAGTTAGGTCCTGTAATTTCTGAGATAGGTACTTTTCATGATAGGCCTACTTACTCTAGTGTTGATCTCCCATTGACGCATCACTGGTATGGAATGCCGGAGGATAATGAGACTCATTTTGAACCTGCAAGCACTAGTTATGGTAGTTATGGTATGTTTGGTTTTCCCACACATGATTCGGCATTCCATGTCAAGTCGGAGTTTGAGCCTAACACTATGCCTGGGGACACTCTCATTCCTTACCCTATGGAGAGGTTTGGGAGCACAAGTCACATTGCATCTTCCATATTGGCGGTGGAAGCTACATCACATAGTCCTCCTAGGTCTAGGGTTAGTGATCCTATTAGGATACCAGATCCGAGATGAGTGACTATAAGGAATAACATGTGTATAATTACACAGGTCCCTTCGTCCTCTGTCCCTAGTTCTTTGAATGTTCACCCTCCACCTCATTCACGTGGTCCTTCGAGCTGGAATGTTGCTACGATTCATGTCTGTACCGCAGTTACTCGACCATTTGTGTCTCAGGTTCATGCACCACCTGTTGTTTCAGGAGGTCATGTTCATACTTCTAGAGGTCATATTACTACTTCTGGAGCATATATTCCTACTTCCGAAATGTATATTCCTACTTCTGGAGCATATATTCCTACTTACGGAGTGTCTCATGGAACATCTCATGCGATGACTTATGGACCCTATTATGGGGTGCAGTATGGACAGGGTTCCTCACCTTATGGGTGCGGGTATCAACAATCCACTTACTCTCCAAATTACGGCTTTGTAGCTCTGAATAGTCAAGGTACACCACACTATGGTGCCTCCATGCCACCCTATACGGGTCAAACAGGAGGAGGGCACTATGGCCAAGGCCATGGTGGTTATGGTAATCAGACCTATGTGAATAAGAACTATCAGGGAGCGGTCCATCGACCTACTCATCCTAGGCTCCCTTTCCTCGCAATGATGAATCTTCCTGACTTGTCAAGATTGACAAACGATCCTGTAGCTCATGACTCAGCTTGGCCAACTGTCCCTACTAAGCTTCCCTCGGACATACCCAAATTTGAGGGAAAACCGGGAGAGGATTAGAGTGAACATGTTACTACCTTTCACCTATGGTGCTCTTCGAATTCCTTACATCAGGAATCAATCCGTTTAAGGCTGTTTCAATGCACCCTTACAGGGCTTGCCACGAAATGGTATATAGAGCTACCTAGGGGAGCATTCGCTTTGTTCGATGACCTAGCGATGAATTTTATTAACCACTTCTAGCTACCAGTGCGTTATGACGTTGGTACTGAACTCTTGTCGACATTTTGGCAGGATAAAGCCACACATATCTCGGATCATATCCAAGAGTGGTGTAGACGGAAGAGGTTGATTAAATCCTTTATACCACTGGAATTCCTCCTCGAATGGTTCCTTAAGTCGTTATTGACTTATATAGCGAATGATGTTTCTACATCCGGAGTACAAAATGAGGAACAAGCCATTTTTAGG
Organism: Pseudotsuga menziesii; assembly: GCA_001517045.1. Taxonomy (NCBI): domain Eukaryota; kingdom Viridiplantae; phylum Streptophyta; class Pinopsida; order Pinales; family Pinaceae; genus Pseudotsuga; species Pseudotsuga menziesii. The sequence continues at coordinate 232,629 of LPNX010814073.1, read as the reverse complement.
GTGCAGGAACTAGATTTGATTTATGCTCAATCCGGTTTGTTATATGAGATCATTCCCAATGCTCTGTGTTCTAGTTTTGACCCCAAAGTTAAACCTAGACCACATGCTGATGGCATTGTTGGTTGTGCAAGTGCTAAACCTGCGGATTTGGTTGCAAAACAAGTCAATCAATTTTCAATCAACCAATCTGCTTCGGGACAAGCCATGGCTTCGTCTCAACCCGCCCAAACGGCGAGTGTACTTTTGGTGCAATCGTCGGACCAGAAGGGTAACTAGCAGCCCGGACAAAATAAAAAGAAGGGTAGGAATAATCGTAAGGGTGGGAATAGGAATGAAAATGCTAATAGTAATGACAAGAACGCCCGTAATCCTGGGGGGGACAAGAAAGCTAAACGTAAGGTTAAATTTCCTTGCAATTTGTGTAAGGAAGATCACCTCACTTACTTGTGCGCTTGTATTGATGAAGCCTCGAGATTCTTGGCACAGGGCCCAGCTGTGCTAACTAACCCTTTACCTCACAATCAAAAAATGAACTTGAGGGCCCATGATCAGTCTGGTGGTGATCAAGATCTGCCAGAGGGTAGTGGTCATGGTTGTATTAACATGGTACATGCTGCGAAAGTTGTGACCCATGTGAAAGACTATGGTTCGTCACAACCCAACCCAGGAAAGGAACCTGATCCACCAAGGACTCCTTTGCATATTGAAAAACCCGTGGATAAACCTGAAGCTGCACCTCACATTCCTAAGGGAGTCCTTAAGCGTTAGGGGCACAATCCTAATGCCTAAGCCACCCATAACTATTCTATTGTCGAGGATTTGGGCCACACTCCTTGTGCGATGTCTCCACTAGAAGTACTTCAGAGTTGTCCTTCACAAAGGAAGGATTTGCTTTCTACCCTTAGTGTGAATGATGATAATTCTTCCTCTGTGATTAAATTTGAAACCGTAGGACTTCAGCCTTGCTTTCCTTACTACGTGTCTCTTTTGATTCACGTAGAATGTCTTAACATGACCATCAAGCGCACTGTGATTGACGAAGGCACTGTTGCTTCTGTGATGTCTTTATCATGCTGGAAGGGTTTAGGTTCCCCTGAGTTGTCTAAATCGGTGACCATGTTAACTGTGTTTGATGGGAGATCGTTTAGGTCGCATGGGATCCTTCCTTCCCTTAAGGTCCATTTGGGAGGGAAGACCGTTGCGATAGAGGTCGAGGTGGTTGATGCGCCCCTTGACTACAATCTCTTGCTGGGTAGGAATTAGATGTACAGTATGCAAGCCATATCTTCTTCCCTATTTTGTGTTGTATGCTTTCCATTTAATGGGAAGATAGTCACGATTGATCAAATGTCATTTAAGAATCCGTCGGTTATCGCATATTCAGGAGCTTCGATCTCGATTGTAGAGCACTCTCAGCCGGCAACTGGGAGTGTGGGTGTGGGCATGTATCCATCCCTCATGGGAAGTTTTAGTTGTCCTGCACCTATCCTTATGATAGGGTCTAGTTTCGGTGAGGCTTCGACATCTATGAGATCAGTGTCTTTTCGTACGAGTCATATGGAAGATCCTTGGATTCTTCCTACACCGAATACTGCGAGTGAGCCCATCATGACGGATGTTCCATTGCCTACAACTATGGTAGCTTATCAAGCTAATCTTGAGTGTGTTGCAGAGCCTAGTCCTTCCTCTTCGTGGATGAAGGAGGAGGACCCTTATGTGCTACCTGCATGGGTAGTACAGTCTTCTCACGCACACGACTGCCTTGATAGTGTTTTCCCTTCAGACGAAGTGATTATTGAGGCCATGTCGGGAGTTGAGCCACCATGGGAAGAGCTCCATCATCGATCTTACTTTATTCCTGAGCTTGACCACTTGGAGTGTGAAGACTTTAGGGAGGTTCTTAGTGAGAGAATTGGTAGTCCTATAGTTCCATTAAGCTCTCCTGGTCCGATGGCTGATGGAAACATGGCAAATATATCTCCAACAATTCCTATCAATATCTCTCGCGATCCTAGCAGGATAGAGAATGTCTATATTGGGGCAGAATGTTCCCATGCTGAGATTCAAGAATACACCAAGCTGTTTAAAGAATTTCATGATATCTTTGCTTGGTCTTATGATGAAATGTCAGGTATCGACCCTCGCATTGTTGAACACAAGATTAAGACTTATCCCAATGCTAAGCCTATTCGACAATGCTTGCATGCGATGAATCCTAGGAAAGCACCCGCGATTAAGGAAGAGATAGAGAAACTGTTGAAAGCTGGTTTTATCTATCCCATTCCCTTGATGGAATGGGTTTTAAACCCCGTTTCGGTTGACAAGAAGCAGGGAGCGATCCGCATATGTACTGATTTCCGTGATTTGAATTGTGCCTATCCTAAGGACAATTTCCCCACACCATTTATTGATTAGATTTTGGATGAGTGTGCGGGTAGCGAGCTTTTTTCCTTTATGGATGGCTTTTTTAGATATAATCAGATACAAATTAAACCAAAGGACCAACATAAGATTACATTTATTTTTCCTTGGGGAACTTTTGCATATCGAAAAATGCCTTTTGGCCTTAAGAACGTCGGAGCTACTTTTCAGCGGGCCATGACCTTGATCTTCCACGATGTCAAATCGATTATAGAAGTATTTTTGGATGACATTGCTGCTCATTCTCGTATGAGAATGCATCATTCCTATCATTTGAGATTGGTATTCAAAAGATGCCGCCATTATTTGGTCAGGTTAAATCCTCACAAGTGCATCTTTTGTGTGAAGTCCGGTCGCTTGTTAGGATTCATTGTTTCTAAAGAGGGTATAAGAGTCAACCCTTTGAAGGTTGAGGCAATACTTCAGTTGTCTCCCCCAAAAAATATTCGTCATCTTCAATGTTTGCAAGGCATGGAAAACTTCTTACGGAGATTTGTTGTCAATTTTGCCAATTTGACTAGAGGCTTCATGCGTCTTTTGAAGAAGGACACCACCTTTTGTTGGGATGAGTGAGCCTAGGAGTCCTTTGATGCACTCAAGCGATCCCTAGCATCGGCCCCGGTGATTAGTCCCCCAAACTGTAACCGTGATTTCCTACTTTATATGGTCGGGTCCATGGAGACGATTGGTATGGTTTTGGTTCAAGAGGATGAGGAGCTCCAAGAGCATGTCATCAACTATCTGAGCCGAAATCTTATTAACGTGAAGATCCATTATTATCATGTTGAGAATCTTGCCTTAGCTACCGTACATGCAGTTCAATGGTTGAGACATTATATTCTCCTTTGCCAGACCTTGGTTGTAGCCCATGTCAATCCGTTTCAATTCGTCCTCACTCAAAGGATGATTGGAGGAAAATATAATAAATGGATTGTCATCTTGTAAGAATTCGACCTCGAGTTTGTTTCGTCAAAATCGAAGAAATCATTAATTTTTGCAGAGCTTATATCGGATTTCCCTAGCGAGGCCGAGGAGTTGGTTTGTGAAGATACGTTTATTGATGAGCACATCTTCTTAATCTCAAATTTTGACCCATGGTATGGGGATATCACCAACATAGATCCAAATCCTAGGCTCTATCAAGCACTGAGAGGGATCAAAGTTTTGGAGGTGAAAACCTTTTCTTAAGTATTTCATTCAACTATCAGCTTTGGTGTGATTCAGACCAAAAGACACATCTTTTTATTTAAGGTCGACATATAATATTTTTATTATTAATATTTAATGCTATTTATGAAAACATATACTATTTTATTTTATTTTTTATTTTGTTAAGAAAGAACATTACAACATCTTCCCCACACATGGTTTTAAAACCATGTGCAAGGCCCTCCTAAAACCATGGGTTGTTTAGGAGGCCTTGCCCATGGTCTTAAAACCATTTGCAATGATATCCTAAACCATGTACAATAGAACCATGGGTTTTTCATGAGGTCTTCCACATGGTTTTAAAACCATTTGCAAGGCCCTCCTAAACCATGTACAATAAAACCATGGGTTCTTTAGGAAGCCTTGCACATGGTTTTAAAACCATGTGCACGACCAACATTTTTTTTTGAATAATTCAATTTTTAATTTTTTTTTAATTTGTTAAGTAAAAACATTACAACATATCCACCATATTTAGTTTACACATAATAACTTAAACCCTATCTTGTGAAGAAACATTACAAAAATAAATATTATCCATTGCGTAGGATTATAATCGTGTGGCTACTCATTTCCCGATCATTAGAATTTAGGAGTACCTTCGTTATGGAACTATGCTTTGTGGCATATATTAATTTCAATTTTCATGAAATGATAAAATACATATATTAATTTCAATATTTCTTTGTCTTAATCATGAAATGCAAATATACATGAATTCCGACTTTCATAAAGTTTACTTCAATTCCTAGTCATATTATAAATCAAAACGTCGACTTTCGTAAAGTTTTGTTCGATTCTTGGTCATATGATAAATCAAAACGAATAAATTTTTAGCATCGGATTATTATTTCGAAAATCAAGACAAAATTTACATGGGAATTTCGAATACGAGAAATCTTCTACTAATTTTATGCAAAAACATGGACTTTCAAATACTATTTGCATTTCATTCGATTATGCAGGGTATTACTAAAGTGGTAACGATGAGATTGTCTAATCCCGATCCTACAGAGGCAAAGCTGACGCCAGTGATCAAGTCTTGTTCTTGCGGATTCGGATAAGATATGCCGGCAACAGCTCTTTGATGTCAAGCCCAGCAACTATATATTCATTTGAACACCAAACCAACATATAATTCAACTACTTTGTTTCAATAAAAATATGGTCATCTTCCCAGTTATGTTGTGCATGCTGCGAGTTTCAATCTCGTTGTCCACATGAAGGATCGGGGTGATAGAGGCCAGGGATGCAGGGACGACTTAACTAAAAATATTCCCATGCGATGTCTCGCTTGGACCCCTCCGCTCCATTGTCTTCTCCGGTTTTTACAACCAACAACAACAACAAAATAGTAACACTGCTAATGATAAATTTGCAGTCCCAGTCCCAATTCCAATCCGCGTTAAGAAATGGACGTTGATGGATTCACTTTGCAGACAACATTAATATAGATAACATTAATATAGCTAGTGTATTTCAAATAAAACGTTACTACCTTACATTATTAGGCCGACAAAATATTTACTACTTTTTACGTTAGTAACGTTACATCACGTTACAAGATCTCTCCCATAATATTCGCTTTCACTATTATTTTTTTCCGACATGATAGTAACGTTACATCACGTTACAAGATCTCTCCCATAATATTCACTTTCACTATTATTTTTTGCCGACAATATTCACTTTCACTATTATTTTTTGCCGACATGTTAGTAACGTTACATCACGTGACAAGATCTACCCCATACTGGGCTGTAGAGCGCCTCTCGGTGCAATTATACAAACATTGAAGGTCCCTACTCACCTCTCACGGGATGAACGACGACGATTACGTCACGTGTCTAAGAATTACCTCATAGTGGATAACACTTTGTACTTCCATGGGGTAGATTCCATTTTATGACGTTGTTTAACTCATGAAGAGGTTGAGGTAGTGCTGAATGATTGCCACAAAGGGGCATGTGGTGGTCATTTATCTAGGCTTTCTACAGAGCAAAAAATCTTAAGAGCGGGTTATTTCTGGCCGTCGATCTTTAAGGATTGTGTAGATGCGGTCAAGAGCTGCCATCCTTGCTAGGTGTTTGCATGTAATATGCGCTCGAAACTTGCCCCATTACATCCCATCATCACCGCCGGTCCCTTCACTAAGTGGGGGCTTGATTTTATGGATTGCAACCCAGCTTCAGCTGGGGGGCATCATCATATAATGGTGGCCGTTGATTACTTCACGAAATGGGATGAAGCTATGCCTACAGTTAAATTCGATAGTGAGACAGCCGCGCACTTCGTATTCAACCAGATTATTACTCGGTTTGGGATTTCGAAAGAGCTTGTCACTGACCATGGCTTGCACTTTCAGAATCGTATGATGGAAGAGTTGGCATCAAAGTTAGGGTACAAACAAGAGCATTCCTCCTCTTACTACCCTCAAGTGAATGGACAGGTAGAAGCAGTGAACAAATCACTCAAATTCATTCTCCAACGAACCATCGCACAAAGCAAGAATAATTGGGACATTATGTTATATCTTGCTTTGTGGGCCTATAGAACCACTGTTAAGACTGCCACAGGTTTTTCTCCATATCAACTTGTACATGGAGTGGAGTCGGTATTGCCGGTTGAATGCAAGATTTCTTCTTTGAAGCTAGCCATAGAGCTCTTACCAGACACTTCACCATTGGAGGAGCGTTTGGTCCACCTTGAGCAACTTGATGAGCAGCGTCGAGATGCCTTGGTGGCTCTAGAAGTAAATAAGCGTCGCATAAAGGTACAGTACGATAAGTCTGTCCAACCCAGGAGGTTTAGTGAGGGAGACTTGGTCCTTTTGTGGGATCAACCAAAAGAACCCTTGGGGGCAGGAAAGCTTAACCCCATGTGGCATGGTCCTTACGTCGTCAAACGTGTGTTAGAGAAGGGTTCTTATGAGTTAGTGGATTATGAGAGAACGGTCTTGGCAGAGCCTAGAAATGGGCTCTATCTCAAAAAGTACTATGCCTGATTTTCAGCCAAGGCTGGTTATTGTATATTATTGTACAGTTTTGCATAGGTAGGTATTTTTCTTATAGTGATTGGGTTTGTGATTAGTTTATGTTTCTCTTGGCAGATGTCAATGGAATCTTCCACCTTCATAGGATTCGCGGATGATGCGACCCGTCACACTCAACACTCAGCCTCAGCTGCTTGGGTGATTTATACTCCTATGGGTCAGGTATTGTCTTCAGGAGACGTATATTTACAGCCATCCTCAAACAATGTTGCTGAATATAGTGCCGTTATTGAGCATCTACGAGATGCCATTCTACATGGCGTTCTCTCTCTTGAGGTACGTCTTGATTGGGAGTTGGTAGTGTCACAGCTTAATGGTTTGTACCATGTTAGAGATCCGACATTATTAAGAAGATTCTTACATGTGAGATTATTAGAATGGCAACTTGACAATACATACATATTCCAAGAATTAATAATCAAGTTGCTGACTCATATGCTAACTACGTGTTAGATTGGCATTTGTTTCATACACAATAAATTCATCACAAAAACAAATTTTTACACATGTAAATAAATAAACCTATCATCATAAAAAAATTTATAAACATCCAAAATGTGGTAATACATAGTGTCATAATACAAAAATGGGGCTCTCGAGCCACCAAAATATAATACACGGTAATACAAAATGTATCGCTCCCAGGTATCTAAGCCTGTGGAGGAGGAGGGGGGTTGTGATCATGGAATGTCACTACGGCTCTAGCTAGCCATCAAAATAACCGTACCCATGCTCGTGGTACACCCACCACCTGGCGCTACATGGCCTCAGGCAAATCTTCGACTTGTGCCGCTGGGTACTCTGTGTGTCAGCCTCACGAAGTTGGTATGAATGCTTTGGAGTGTCTACTCCGCATCAACACCCGTGATATCGTCTCCTCTTCCCCTCTGTCTATGATGAGAGAAGCCTTCAGGCCATCGTGGTCCCACATCTGCATACATATGGTAGATGTCACTATGTATTGTCACCCAAAAACATGTCTTTTGATTCCATATAATCAGAAAACACAAAAAAATTAAATAACTCAAAAATTTAAAGAGAGGGTCGAGATTCATTACCTATGTTACCGTATGCCGGACCTGGTGGTAGCGGCATGTCCAGGTCTCCTCAAAAATCTATCCCCGCATAGGGGTAGTCATCGATGGCAACTATCTGTCGTTGCCACCACGAAAAGAAATCAGCTAGATAGGGGTTGGACACCCTACCTCCACCCAATCTGTGCATCGCATCCGTCCAACGCCGTTGGGTCGAATCTCGAACCCCGTGTAGAGGAACGTCAACTCTAGGACTCAATCCTCGAACACGCTCGAAGAAAAATGTGCTCAGTATGCTGCTGAAACCGAAGTTTCGCACTTTGCCCATCTTACACTCACTAAGCTGGTGTTTCATGTTCCCTAGTAGTGCAGTGCTCCAATTGTATATCATGGGTCTCATGCACTCCACTGCATAGAACATTAGAGGCCGTGAGGCCTGGTGGAGTGAATCCAAGCTTGCTATCCTTCCCAGTGTCAGTAGGATGGCCTTTAGGCCCAGCACCTGTATGGAGATAGTTGGGATCTGACTCCCCACCTTCTCTGTGTCCGGATAGTAGTACACCGCAATGTACTCATCTATATTCAGTCCACCTCCGGGCCCGCGAGAACGTAGGTTCACTAATTCCCCCCGTCGGGAAAGTCTAGTAATAAATTATATGTCCTCCACCTCTATGGTGAGGGACATCCCGTCTATCTGGAACGACTCTGAGTCTAGATCCCAGTAGTCCACCAACATCTGCAATAGTCTTGGTTTGGCCCTTAAGCCACCAAGACACCAAAATTTGTAGAGCCCACATGCACGTAACGCTTGTTGAGCCATTAGATCGGCCCTTACTGCCTCTTCTACATCACCATTTTCACGTTCTCTCCATTCTAGGACCATCCTTCACAAAAAATTTGAATTTTTCCCATTAGAACACTTGAAAAATAATAAGCACGACCGCATATGTGACTATTTTCCAAACAACCGTGTATGTATGTGATTGTGAGGGCATTTTTTGCGTATATCCAGCCCTATATGCTGAAAAACCCTTGATTTCCATGTGGGCCATAGCGCCTATTTTGGAATGGCTTAGAAAATCAAATACACCATAGAATTTGACAAAAATTGCATCAAAATGGAAGAGTAGAGCATGGGTAAGTACCTGGAAAAAACGGTAGTGGATTCCGCCAGCTAGATCTCCTGGAATTTGCTGTTGAAGTTCTGAGCTCAAATGGGTAAAAATTTCAAATGTTTTATAATGTTTTGAATTTTTTACTATTTATAGAAATTTTTCAAAATTTTGAAATTTTTTACCCCCTTTCCTATAGTTTGGACCGTTTCTAATATTTTTGGACCATTTTTGGACTAATTTATGATGTAGGAGACCTTTTTGAGTGTCGTTTCAGCCATTGGATTGACCCGTTCATGCCGATTTCAGGTATCATCTCTAAACTGACATATAGGTTAGGTTTCATTAGCGTTTGCATTTTGCATGACCTTATGAGCATTTCATTATAGCCTTAGGTACAAACCCACTCTATTGTGTCACAGAACCTTCTTACTGTTTTAGAAGTGGCATGATATGAGTGGTAGAGATTGACCTTACATGGGTACCCTAGTTAGCGCCTTATTTGCATTTGGTGCCCATGCTGACATTTTGTCCCTTAGGGTGTGGGAGTCCGTTGTATAGTATTGCCATGACATTTCAAAAGAGCCTCATACTCCTCTTGATCTTTTGTTGGCCTATTTCCCTTAGGACTCCCTTATGTCAAGTTGTAATTGCATTATCATGAGCTTCGCCTGCCTTATTGATCCTTACACTGGCTTCCCCGACATTGATTTTCAGCCATATAGCCCGAGCTTGTCTCATCTCTAGCCATGCAGAGCCATTTTATATATCCTTTGCAGCTTGATCCCTTATTTTTATCGGGAGGGGATTTTCCCCCGAGTGTTGCTATCCTACACATGTATCCTTGCATTGAGCATAGGTATGTTCAACTTCTTGGAACTAGTTTGTTTTCCCATATGACACTCGTCTCCTCCTAGTCTGTAACTATAAAGCAGTTTTATTCTTTTTCAAGATTTTTAAATATTTGAAAAAGTCCAAAAAAATAAAAAAACCAAAAAGCCGAACAAGGAAAGATGTTATCTTTTGGCAGCTGTCGAGTTGTGTCGCCTTCGAACAGAGCACTGTATATCACATCCGTTGGTTGGGTTTATAGTTTGACTTTAGGAGCTGTACTTGTTTATCTGAGTTTATCTCCACCGACTGGTTAAGCTTCCAATCCCCATGGAGCCTCTATCGATGCCTCCTGTGTCGCAGCGATGTCCCAATTTTGTATATCGAGTTTATGCTGCCTTTATTTAGTCACCATTCACCGTTATGCTCTTTTTATAAGGAAGTTGAAACCTAAGTCGGCCATTCCTTAGTTATCTTGACTATGCATGTCGGTCATTCCCGGTACAGTTACTAGTTCGTGCACCTTATGATCGAGTCCTTCCACATTATACAGCTTTGCTGAGTACCTCGTGTTGGATGATGGGGGATGCCTTAATGCCCTCCCTCTAGTGGATTTCATCCCATCAACTTCAGATCATTTATTCTGGAATTGGAATCTAGAGTCATTTTTGAGTGCCTTGAGACTTGCAGTCATCAATGGCAGGTTCTCTCGCCATCGACAGTTTTTGGGAATACATCAATGTCCCCTGATCGATGGATCCTCTTAAGTGTTCGACCTCAACATGCTTATTCACACTTGTTAGTTTTCACTATAGTACCTTGATTCCCATTTTCATTATCGGTGGGTGATCTCGCGTCTGTTAACGGTATACATCAATGACTGGTAATCAGACGATGGACTACTATGTTTGACCTCAACACCTCTATTCACATAGTAGGACATGAACTCGTAGTGGTTTGTGTAGAAGACCTTCCAGATTGGTGGCATCTCTTATATTCTACCTCCTTGATTGTGCCAGTGTTCATGAGATTTCAGCTCTCATGACTTGATTCCAGTATATGTCAGACATTTCCAGCTATTATGGAGATCTTGATCCATTATATATCTTCAGCCATTATGGAGATCATGGTCCTTTGTATATCTTCATCATGGAGATTCTGATCTATGTATATTGTACGTGGCGATGACCACTTATGTGATATTTTGTATCATGCTTATTCATGGCCATTGTACTCTTATGTATCCGGGATTGCTATATGTATTTGCAGTTATGTGCAGATTTGTATCATTGTACTATGCTGATTGGGTGGTTGGTCTTCCATTTGAGATCCTTCATCACTCCACTTCTGGGATGGACTTATAATGTATTTCGACCATCGTATGACCCCTCTAACCTCACACATTAGGGGGCATATGTTATAGTTGATTTTACCACTCCAGGTGAATCACACTTGTATGGCCTTCCCCTGTCCCTCTACAGACTCCTTAGACCCCTTGGACCATTTTTTGTCCTTTGATGTTTCCTAGACCGTCCCTAAAAACATGTGAAAAATTCTATACGCAAATTTTAAACCCCTAATCGCGTATATACGCGAGTTTGACCCCTAAAACTGCGTACATCGGGATGTGTACAAAATCCAAATCCTTTTGAAGTTTTCCTTGACATGGATCTGACTCACTTGACTCCTGGCCTCCCATATTCCTTGAGATCGCTCAGATTCGACCTTTCATTACCCCTTTGAAAAGCTATATAAGGAACTCTTTGATACATTGAAGGCATATGAGATAATTGAGAGCAAAGAAACTATAGTCCATTGTTGCTGGAACTTGTGCTTAAGTCTGCATCCCTTTGTCCCTTGGAGCACTTTTGTGTTCTTCCCAAGCTTTCCTTTCGCTTGTGAGCTTGCTATCAAGAGACGGAGGATTGAGGTGGTGGAGGCCCAAGTGGGGGATTCAGTTTCTCCTATTCGCAGACGTGCCAACCGAGGTTGTATCCATTGTAATCTCTGATTTTATATTAATAGAAATATATTTTCCTATCCAATGATGTATGTTTGAATGAATATTTTATCCATGGATGATTTCAAATGTTTATACATTGTTGATTATATATGCTAGAATAGATCTAACACCAATATATATAGTATGCTTGTCTTGTTTACTGGTTGTTGAGGAAGTGATTTATCAATTCAAGCTGAAGTTGGAAAGCTCAACATGGATCTACTTCAACCATCCGGAATAAGGTACGAGGTCTGCTTCTTTAGTGTTAGATATTTGATTTCTATTGCATATTGGAAATGATTGATTTCTAGAGTCAAGCTGTCTATTGTGGTACCCCAAGCCATAGGAATTTCTCTCCATAAGCAAGTAGGTTTCTATAAATGTTTATGGGCTTCACGTGGCCAAAACGACCTCAACAAACACCCAAAAATCGTGGGTATCTTCTACCATTTGTTGTGCAACCAAAAATGGGTTTCCCCAATTAGGTAATGAGGAAACAACAAAAAAATGTCAAGGAAAGATCCCATCCACTCAACATTTCCAAATCAACTTCCCAACCATAGGGAAAAATGAAGAAAATTTCCAAAACGTGAATGGGAAAATTGCACAAGAGCTCCAAATACATGAGGAAGAGGAGGACGCGAAAGCATGATGGAATGGGAATACATTTTTAGGTTTCTACTTGCCCAAGAAGTCAAAACACGATTTTCAAAAAATGATGGCTTCTCAAATTCGAATTTGATTGCCATACTCTTCCCATCCACATGCATTAACTAACTCAACCAATTTATGGAAGAAATAAATGATTGGGCCTAAAAGACAAAATGGGTGGTTGAGATTTTGATAGGTTCTCCCTTCGACATTTGGATAAACATTGTTCGCTCAAGGGTTTGAATGATTCCCACCGTATTCCTTAGGAAATCATGCCCCCATATCTTTAGTGTTGCATTAACATAGTTGGTTGTAGGTATTTTGATTAAATTTCTTATTTACATGATGTCCAAAATATATTGTGCCATTGGCTAGCACGATAACCATCGGCATCAATTTTAATTTCCGAAACATTACAATAAATTGATGGTGGGGTCTTTGCCTTTATTTCTACACCATGATTAAATACAATATTTACATCATATAAATTTTAATGCAAACGGGGTCAAAGCCGGGGTGTTACATTCCCCTCCCCCTTACAATATCACTGTCCTCAGTGCTTTACAAAATTGAACAAATTGCTACACTAGCACTACCCTCAGAACTCTGCAGAATTGAACAAAAATGGATGTGTCCATCACATGGAATCCTCCATATCCGACATATCCTCTTCAAGACCATAGTGCTCCCATTCCACCTTTACCTGTCCTATGGCTTGATTTCAGAGCATTATGACCTTCCTGTCGAGGATGCGCATTGACTCGATTTGGAACTCTCCCTCGGGTTCCACCTGAATCACATCCCAATTTATCACATGGTTAGGATCATGTACATATTTCTTAAGCAAATAAACATGAAAAACATTATGATATCTAGTGCTAACAGGAAATGCAAGTCTATATGCAACTGGTCCTATTCTTTCAAGCACTTCAAATGGCCCAAATTATCTAGGTGACAGCTTGGCACAACTTCCAAGCTTGAAGGAACTCTTCCTTTCCCTCACTCTAAGGTAAACATGATCCCCAACATTGAATTATTTTTTCACTCTATGCTTATCAGCATAGATTTTCTGTCTGTCCTGGGCTGCTTTCAGATTGTACCTGATCTTTGCAACCTCTTGCTCCATTTCCTTGAGAAATCATGGACCAAGAACAATCTTGTTCACTGGATTATCCCAAGTCACTAGTGTCCTACACCTCCTGCCATGCAAAGATTCATATGGACTCATCCCCAAGGATGCTTGATGTCCATTGTTATATGCAAATTCTACCAAGTGTAAATAATCTTCCCACTTGGTTGGTTTGTCCATGAATGTATTCAAAAAGCCGATTCACTCTCTCTATCTCCCCATCAGCTTGAGGATGGTAGGTAGTGTTGAAGTTTATTTTTGTACCCAAATATGCAAACAAACCCTTCCAGAAATTGGAAGTGAATTTGGCATATCTGTCAGAGACTATTGCCTTAGGCAATCCATGAAATTTGAAAATATCCTTCATGAAGTGTTTTGAAATGTCACTAGTCTTATGTGTGGACTTAACTAGTATAAAATGTGTTGCCTTTGTCAACTTGTCCACCACAACCATGATGGAATCATGTTGTCTCAAAGTCATTGGAAATATTGTAATAAAATCGATCGAAATAACTTCCCATTTCCATTCTAGAATTGGCAAAGGCTGCAATAAACCTGCTAGGTGTTGATGCTCAACCTTTACCTACTGACATTTCATGCACCTTGAAATATATTCATCCATGTCCTTTTTCATTTATGGAAAAAAATACTTCTTTTTTGCTGTAGCAATTGTCTTCTGATATCCCGGTTGACCAGAATATGGATCTTGATGGATATGCCTCTTGCACATCACTCTCTAATTCTCAAGTGGATTCCTCTGGAATAAGATTCTTCCATTGCACCTTGAATTATCTGATGGTACGGTTCCATAGTAAAAGTTCTCTCCTGTCAAGAATACATTTTGGTTCCACCGAAAACTCTCCTTCGGGTTACACCTATATAACATTCCAAGCAATCACATAAGTAGCATCATGAACGTATTTCTTCATAATGGAAACATGAAAAACATTATGTACTTTTATTGTAGGTGGTAATGCTAATTGATATGCTACTAGTCCAACTTTTTCCAAAGTTTCAAATGGCATGCAATACCTGGGTGCCAACTTTGAGTATCTTCAAAATGTTAGGGAGATTTTCTTGGGTTTTACCTGTATGTATAAATGTTCTCCTACCTAAAACTCTCGAGGAGTTCTTTTCAAGTATGCATAATTTTTTTTTCCTATATTGGGAAACCTTCAAATTTTGCTATACCTGTTTCATTGTTAGTTACATATCTTTCAACAATTCAAGACCTAACATTAATATGTTGATGTGACAAATCCAAGAAATTGGAGTGTTACACTTCCATATGTACATAATTTCAAATGGACTCATCACAGCAGAAACTTGGAAATGATTGTTATATGCAAATTTTACTAAGTGAAAGTAATCTCCCCACTTACCCAATTTATCCATTACGTACATTCTAAGCATCTCTTATAGATTCTGATTTACTCTTTCATTTGTCTGTTAGTTTGAGGACGATATGTAGTACAGAAATTTAATTGTGTGCCTAGTCCTTTAAACAAGGATTTCCAAATTCCTTGTAAATTTTACATCTCTATATGAGATTACTACTTTAGGTACACCGTGCAACCTGAATATGTCTTTCATAAAAATATAAGCAATGCTAACGACCTTATAAGTAGATTTAACTAGAATAAAGTGAAATACTCTCACTAGTGGAAAATGAGAGATTAGTGACCAAAGAAATTACCAAAATCTGCATATCAATGACCACTTTTAGTTTGGCAATCGCTGGTGGCTAATTTACAATCTTTTATTATGTGACCAAAATTGGTCATTTTTATTTTGGACATTTATGGGTTGTCAGTTGGTCATTAATTTGGTCATATATTTGAATCAATGACCAAATATATGACCACATTTATGACCAAATTAATAACCACATGAAAAACTAGAATATGACCAAATTTGGTCACGTAATAAAAGACCATAAATTAGCCACCAAAACTGCTTTTTGGTCATTGATATGCGAATTTGAGTCGTTTTTTTGGTCATTTATATCTCATTGTTTGGTCACGTATCTCTCAATTTTGGGTCATTTTATATGCGATTTTTGGGTCATTAATATCATTTATTGGTCACTAATTTAGTCATTTTTAGTCATTTTATGTGTGCTTATTATATTTTAGTAGTTTTAATGGTGTCCATTATTAATCAATATAAATTTTTAATATGATATATGTTTAAATTAAAAAAAACAATCATACATTGTTTATCATCATCTAATACACATATGAATTATGCAATGTCACATTAATTACAACACTTATAAATAATATAAAGTACAACCATATAAGTTTTAAACTGCACAAATTATATTATATGAAATATCAAGTATTACAATAAATATGAGTTTTCTCAAAAACTATCTCCATATAACTTTACATGAAAATCATCTAGTACATCGATGACTTTTCAAAATATTACAATGACTAAATCATCCGACTTGTACTTGGTTCCTAAGCCATACTTGGATCCCACGACAGCTTCAAAACCATACTTAGCAACTTGAAACTCTTAGCAACAGGATCTTCATACTCAATGGGAAAGCCTCAGCAACAGGCTCTTCATACTCAATGGCTCACTTTCTGAGCTTTCTATCTAAGCACGTGCTTCTGTATCCGCATTGCACGTGCTTCTGATCTTTTTGATATTTCTATCTATGCACGTGCTTTTGTATTTGCACTGCAACAATTTCCCTCCTCATGTTGATAGAAATATTGTGAGTAAGGTTACCTACAAACAACACATGTTAAGTAATAAATTTTGCTGCTCGCTAAAAAGAGAAAACAAATAACTGAAAAATGTACATAGTAATTTTACAAGATTTAACATGGAAAAAAGAAGCAATTTGAACAAACAATAGGTGTACTCAAAATGCATAAACATTTAGAACCAACAGACCTACAAATACATGAACATGAAATACCTCTCCATAACGCCTGAAGATCAATGGAAACATTGTGCAAAGAAATAAATTATTTCCGAGCAATATATGAACGAACTTTGCACTAAATATTTTTTTCTAAATTTCCCAATACCTCAGTTCTTCTAACATCTAATTCAGCCATTTGACCCGCTCTGAGGTTAACATGGATTTATTGATTTATAAAAAATTGAAAATTTTATTGAGCTGCATAAAGGACTTCAAATTTGATAATATTGAACATAACACTTGATACCACAGTGCAAAGGACAAAGAGAAGGTAATTGCGATCTGTAACTATGATCCAAGCAACATTTAAAAAATATAATCTACTCATGATTAAGATAACTTCAATTTTAATATAAACTAGGAGAATAACTCAACCATATGATCATTTCTATTTTATAATAACATCTGTGATAGAACAATACATGTATGAAGTTCCTGCTTTTGAAAACACATCACGCCTAAAACAATCCTGGTGATCCTTGTTATTATTGATTGGATTTTTAAAGAATTCAAGCAGTGGAACCTAAATGAATTAGAACACAATATTGTCAAATACCAATGGTAGACAATCCAATGAAAAAAACTGGACAAGTCAATTTTTTTCTAAGAAAGTAATGCTTTCATAAAAGTAACAAATATACTAAAAAGAGGACAATAAAACTCCTCCACACCAAATACACAACATGAATACATACAAGAACTTGATACTTTTCCACTTAGTTGCAAACAACGACACAATTATGATAAATGAAAATATACGTATTTTGGAAACTTTTGCAAACCATAATAAAAATAAATACTGCCAAAGAAAGAAGACATGAGGGTTGCCCCGGTAAGATCCTGTATTCTCTGTCGTATGAGTATTGGGATCTCAAAATCCCACAAGATATTGGGAACATGTTGGGAGAATTTGCGAAAGTAGAAGAACAAACTAAACAACAATGGTACACTACATTTGCATGCATCGCTGTCTATATGGATCTATCGAAAGAGATACAAGAAGCCATCAGCCTAAACTAGGAAGTTGAAGAGTGGATGCAATCGATTGACTATGAACAGATCCCTTTTAGGTGCAAACAATTTCATGACTATAGACATTTCAGCCGAAAATTCCTAAAGTATATTCAACAACCTCTGTCGACCCATCAAATGCCGGAAAAATCGGTGGACAAAGAAGACTTTGTTCATGTCTGGAGAAAAATAAATCCCATATCGGGTCCCTCACAACAACAAGGAAAAGGTAACAAAACTATGTTTGGTCGATATGTAATATGCTTCTAATGTTAATATAGTTCTTTAATTTACCAAAAAAAAAACTATCCGAGGACAAACATAAAGTAATCCTCCCAGAGAAAAATAAAGGAGATGAAAAGCCAACAAGAAATAAAGAGGGTAACATAATAGGCTTAATTGTAAGCCTTAACCTGTCAACACATGAGCCATATATATAATTTTTATCAATTGCATATGACTTACAAATCAATATCTCTTTTGTCACCAATGAAGGCATTTATCACCAGTATAGAATTCTCTTGTTCAGCCAAGAGATGTTATCAAATAAAAACAACTGAGTGTTATACTAATGTTTCCTTCCCTATTCTCATACATTATTTATAAGCATTGACAAAAATAAAACTGTTGTCTCAATGCTTGACAAAAAAAGTACTGAAGGGAGAGCTTGAAAAACATATAGATTACAATATCCTTTGAAACATACATCCTTAATAAAGATTCAAAAACTTTGGAAAAAATCCAAAAACCTTTCACTAGTGGGATTTGTATGTACAAATCGTAGCATTTTGTTGTTGTTCCCTAGAAATGAGATGCACAGCACTGAAAAATAACCTCCTTTACCTCCAACATTTTTTTGCTCAACTGAACAACTAGTTTTGTATATTTCTCAGAATAGGATGTGTTGGAGACATCTACCATCATACACACTCTTTAGGTCAAATTGGCCTAGTTAAACCACTATCCTAAGTTTAATTGACATCAGTGGAGCATTAATTGCCATCATCCAGTCACACCCACGCCTACCTACAGTCAAGGAGGCTAACTTCTCCTTCTCCTACAGTCAAGGAGGCTAACTGGAGCACTCCGAGGGTGATCTGAGTGATATTAATGCACCTAATTGCTAACTGGTGGTTACAATCAGTTCAACTAGTCAGTTACAGTCAATTAAGGCACCTCCAGTCATTAAATATATTATTTAATGATTATTTATTATTATTTAATGAACTGGAGTCAACAAGGCGCCTCCACCAACTTCTGATGGTCAGTTCAGCTTCACTTAACTTCATCGGGGTTCATTGGAGTCATGGAGCACTAGCACTTGATGTTTGGATTGCTATGACATGTGTTTGATCTCCTTCAGTTGAGATTCAGTCATTTATTGCACTCCGACTTCAGTTAGGGTTTGGTGAGTCAATTAGGGTTTTGGTCAAGTGGTTAACTGAGTGAGATTGAATGGTTGAGAGTCAGTTAAGCTAGACTCACTCACTGAATTCGAATTGTCTCCTTAGGTATTCGAATTCTTCATGGAGTTAAGCCATTGCTCAGCATTGGTATTGTAACCCTTTATTGTTTATTAAATATACAGAGAGGAAACCAATTCGGGATCCGATAATTTCCAATTCATGAGTATTTGTTAATAATTCTTTGATGATTTTGATTCCTAGTTCCTAGATCATGTGCAATAATTAATATGGTATCAGAGCTTACAGCAGAACGCAGATCAATCTCTCAAAAACAAGATTTTTGACAGATTTCTCCATGAAATTGGAGCAATAGCTCAAAAATCCAGCACTGCACCAGAAGCCAAGGCTTACCATTTAATACCCCAAGTAAAGAACTTGTTGATCAAGCTTGCTTGATTGACTATGTTGGGTGTGATGAAAGCCTAAAATGTGTAGGCTATCCGACCTTACGGTTCCCCTTTTGTTTTGATTTGCAGGTTTTATCAGGTACAACTTCGAATGGACTCATCAATCCCTCTTCTCACCCCATTCACAAGCTATTCGGAATGGAAGTTAAAGATGATTGCATATCTGAAGAGACAAGGTCTCTATGAGGTGTCTATTGGACTTGGAAAAGAGTCTTATGAGAATGAGAATGACTGGCTAAATGACGGTGACAGATCTTTTGGAACAATATGTCTGGCCCTTGATGATAGCTTGTACTACCCTATTGATTTTGTTGACTACCCAAAGGATCTCTGGACAAAATTGGACAGAACCTTTGGCAAGCATAATGAGGATCATAATATTAATTTGGAGATCAAATCCAGCACCACAAGAGTTATTCACTCAAAACTCTCAGCCTCTACTCTCTCTGATGAAGTTGTTCAATATGAAGATGAAGCAGAATCTTCTACACATTCAATTCGAATTGAAGAAAGTCTCCATGAAGTGACTCCTCCTAATGCTCCGGAAGTTCATGAGATCTCTGATATCTCATATTCTCATATTTCTGAAACAAAAGAAGACATTCGAATCTCTGATATTGAAGAAAAATACTGCTGCACTTCCATGCAAACATTCACTGGTGATTTTCCTTTGAATTCTGTGATAAATTTACCAGTAATTGCTTCCGAAAGTGAAGAGAAATTTGATTTTTCTCCCTCTAATGTTGCTGCTGGTGTGCAAATATGTAAAAACTTGGATATTTTGGAATAAATATCAGATTATAAGAGTGACACATTCGCTCCCCAAAATCTATATCTTCCAGCAAATTCCTGCAGGATTGCATGCACCAAAATTCAGAATTTTGAAGAAAAAGAAAACTGTGCATCTACCGTCTCGGTTGACCATAATTTTGGATCTGATATGAACCTTATTGGATCTGATATGATATTATTTGGATCTGATCCGATATTTCTTGGTTCAAAATTTCAGGTTCATAAACCTTCAGTACTGCTTGTAGCTGTTCTCATCAACGGTGTGAAGAAACAAGTACCGCAAGTCTCCTACAAAACTGCTGCTGGGGATTTGATTTCATTTCATAGTTTTGGATCTATTGTGAAATTATTTAGATCTAATTTACATTCTGATCTGATATTATTTTGTTCATATTTTAAAATCCAAGAGATTTCAGCCATGCTTGTAGCTGCTCTCACCAATTCCGGTGTGAAAAATCAAGTACCGTAGTTCTTCTTCAATTTTGCTGATGGGGATTTGGTTTCCTCTTATGAGGTTGCTGATATTTTATTTTGTGATTCATTAGCTATTTCAGAATCTATATCAGATTATGGAGCTCAATCATTCGCTCTCTAGAGTCCCATGGATTCTCTACCTTTGGTCACAAGCTCATCTCCTCACATAACTAGTAAAGAGGAAGACATTTTGCATCTGCTTGGACACTTGCTCCTAAGATTTGGGGCTGATTTTACCACTCATGGTTTTATGTTCAAGGATGCAACATATCAGTTTCTTGAGTGTTCCACACATGGTTCGAATCCTCAAGAACCTTTGCTCTCTCTTCAGATGATTTCAGTTGCTCTACATGGGTCCAGTTTTCACCGTGCGGCTGTTTATATTTCTGATTCAATTGAGTGCATTGTTCTTCTTCCAAAGTGGAAGATTCCTCCAGACATATTCATTTAGTTTGGATTCAGAGCTTCACATGCGCAGTCTCAGGATGTTGCTGCATAGAAGAACCAAATTCTTGATTTACTGCTTAGTTTGAGGGGGGGTATTTTTCCCATGAGGTTTTCCCTATTTCCTTGGTTATATTAAGCAGTTACTTTATTGTACAGGGTGACCTATGGCCTTTGTTTCCAGGGCCCTAGCATTTTATGCAATTATGTTTTCTAACTCTTCCTGAGTATAGCTTAAGGGGGGGTGTTGGAGACATCTACCATCATACACACTCTTTCGGTCAAATTGGCCTAGTTAAACCACTATCCTAAGTTTAATTGACATCAGTGGAGCATTAATTTCCATCATCCAGTCACAACCATGCCTACCTATAGTCAAGGAGGCTAACTTAGCCTTCTCCTACAGTCAAGGAGGTTAACTTAGCCTTCTCCTACAGTCAAGGAGGCTAACTGGAGCACTCCGGGGGTGATCTGAGTGATATTAATGCACCTAATTGCTAACTGGTGGTTACAATCAGTTCAACCAGTCAGTTACAGTCAATTAAGGTGCCTCCAGTCATTAAATATATTATTTAATGATTATTTATTATTATTTAATGAACTGGAGTCAACAAGGTGCCTCCACCAACTTCTGATGGTCAGTTCAGCTTCAGTTAACTTCATCGGGGTTCATTGGAGTCATGGAGCACTAGCACTTGTTGTTTGGATTGCTATGACATGTGTTTGATCTCCTTCAGTTGAGATTCAGTCATTTATTGCACTTCGACTTCACTTAGGGTTTGGTGAGTCAATTAGGGTTTTGGTCAAGTGGTTAACTAAGTGAGATTGAATGGTTGAGAGTCAGTTAAGCTAGACTCACTCACTGAATTCGAATTGTCTCCTTAGGTATTCGAACTCTTCATGGAGTTAAGCCATTGCTCAGCATTGGTATTGTAACCCTTTATTGTTTATTAAATATACAGAGAGGAAACCAATTCGGGATCCGATAATTTCCAATTCATGAGTATTTGTTAATAATTCTGTGATGATTTTGATTCCTAGTTCCTAGATCATGTGCAAGAATTAATAGGATGTTAACAAGACTGAATTATTCCTAATTTTCTATTGCATAGACATCTTAGATAAGGTTGTATAGGTCTATAGATACACCATCCCTGCATGGATACAAAAAATGAATCTAGCAAGTTGTGTCTCACTCAGTTATGTTTTAGACAGTAACATATACTATTCAGGTCATAAAACAGATCATTGCACAAGACACATCAACATCCACTTTTGATCCTATGAAACCCAAGCAAAACATAAGCACAATAATCCTACAAAAACTAGAAACATTTGCAATCTAGGCAAAGCAAAAGCATAAGAAAATTTTAAGCTTTAACATATTTCTTCAAGTTAACCAACTAGAAAATAAAAGTAAAAGCACTTACAACCTGTGCCAGATACATTGATCTGATAAGGTATAGTTCAAATATTAGCAAACTAAAGCACAGTTTACAAGATCCTGCAACTAGTCAAACTTTGTCAACTGCTGGCCCTTAGGGAATATATTTGGAAGCTTTATTTTGATTGTCACATATTAACTAGTTCTATGAACTCAAATTCTTCTTTCCATCAAATATATTTTCTAAGCA
The DNA here is from genome assembly GCA_001517045.1 of Pseudotsuga menziesii. NCBI lineage: Eukaryota > Viridiplantae > Streptophyta > Pinopsida > Pinales > Pinaceae > Pseudotsuga > Pseudotsuga menziesii. The sequence goes on along the minus strand of LPNX010814073.1, from coordinate 210,019 downwards.
ACCACTCCCCTCACCTCTGAAGATAAAAATTCAAGAATATTTGGAAACATCTCAGCAGGTATCTTGCTAAAAAATCCATTTTCTATGCCAGGTTGAACTTTAGGATCCCAACTACTTCCACAAGTTTCTTTTGGACTTTGAAAAGATGGCCTAAATTTTGGAACAATTTCACTTGTATTAAGTGGCTAATTCCCATCTTTAGTGTAATCCAAGCCTTTCTCCACAAATACTATTTCTTGAACACCATTCACTTCTTCCTCCACACAGAGCCTTTTAGATGGCCTTGAGACCATATCTTCCTAAATTAATAAACAATAAGTGATCACTTCAAAGAAAAATTAGCTTAAACTCAAATTAAAAACATATTTAATTCCCCAAAAGTGCATTTTCTCTTAAAGATCCACTGATCGGGTCCCTCACAACAACAAGGAAAAGGTCACAAAACTTTGTTTGATCGATATGTAATATTCTTCTAATGTTAATACAGTTCTTTTATTTACAAAAAAAAACTATCTGAGGACAAATAGAAAGTAATCCTCCCAGAGAAAAATAAAGGAGATGCAAAGCCAACAAGAAGTAAAGAGGGTAACAGAATAGGCTTAATTGTAAGCCTTAACCTGCAAACACATGAGATATATATATATATATATTATCAATTGCAGATGACTTACAGATCAATCTCTCTTTTATTCCCCAAATAGTGCATTTTCTCTTAAAGATCCTGTTATATCCTAAAATAACCAGTCTGTTTTCTATTATTTTAGGTGATAGGTTTGAGTCCAAAATTTTTATTTTTAAAATTTTTTAGAGTCAATAATGAGATCCTTGTTCTCATTACTAAGTCAAAAATCAAATTTATTTGAGTCTTAATTTCAAATTTTGAAAAGACAGCTTGTGGTAGTTAACTCTGTTTTGTAGAGGCTAGATTCGCTACCAAAAGAGCTCAGTTCTGGCAGCCGGGAGAATCAAGCTAAGGTTCAAGTTCACATTAGCTGCCAAAAGAGCCCAGTCTTGGCAGCTAGAAGGATTAAGCTAAGTTATGTTAGCTTCCAAAAAAGCATCTCATTAAAAAATTAGAAAGGAGAGCACGTGTCCGTACTCAAGCTTCACATCAAATGAGCCTGTGGGTTTTGCCGCCAAGGAGAAGATCAGAGCGCGTCTCACACGACCATCATGAAGTTTAATGTCGTTTTACTGCTGAAAGCAAGTTATGAAACACCATATCATTAACTACGCAGGATTACGCAGGGGGTTCAAAATATGATGCATAGCTCCAGATCATTCGAAGCTGATCGATCCATCATTCACCCAGGGGCTCATAATGTAAGGTATCTGAAGATCATGTGAAGCTGATCAAATCATCATTTCACACGAAGTTGGGCGATTTCATAGGTGATTACCTGCTGAGCTCATTCAATGGGTATCTCATTTCTTAAGCATTGCAAGCAGACCCGAGGCTCCCTGTTATGTTATCGCGCAGTTGGAGTTCTGGTTCGATCCAGGAGTTCTATTTCATCAAAACAAGTCCTCATCACGGGGTCTCTTTACAAAGGTTTGGCTCATGGCCAAAACAGGTCTGCCACTCAGAACAGAGCTTGATGGGGTGTGGTACCTCGAGTCCCACCCACAAGTAGCAGAGTTCTTCAAAACCGCGCAAGTGTTTGATTATTGTGAAAGGCTCACCAGTTTTAACCAGCCACTCGCCGAAGCTTTCGCTCAGAGCTACAATGGAAGAACAGTAAAGTTTGGCCGAGAAGAGTTTCATGTGGACGAGGCAGCCATAGCTGAGTGTACAGGCCTCCCCAGGACATGGCAAAATTGGTTTAAGACCACTAAGGCTTCAGACATTGAATTCAGGTCATATCTTCTACCAGCCCATAAGGAGACCATTTAGAGAAGAGATTTTCCCATCACTTTCCTCGAACCACAATGGAAAACTTTGTTAAAGGCCATTTTCGTTTACATAACCTGTGAAGGCCGATATCACAGGGTGCTGCACTACCATTTCAAGTTATTAAATCATTTCATAGGAAGGGTGAGTATAAATCTGCCATATTTCTTTCACAAAACCCTAACGAAAATGGCAAAGCAAGTCCAGGATAGACCGAGCAAGGTAGCAAGCAGAATCTCTCACCAGGGTCTCATAACATTGATAATCAAGGAGCTGTTGAAGAAAAGGGGTATAGACTGGAACTATTTCTTGTTTTGGCATGAGTTCCCTACAGAGCTTGCAAATGAAGAGGCGGTTGAACAGGGTAAAGGCGAAAAGAGCAGCACTCCCAAAACCAGGAAAAGAAAGAGGAGAGCCATCTCTCCTCAAGCCCAAACAGAATCCCCTTCCTCATCTAGCAAAAAGAGAAGGGCAAAGAAGAAGCTGGTATTTGAACCAGCTGAAGGAGCTCCTCAAGGAAAAAATCCTCTAAATCTCCCCTACTCAGGATCTGAATATGGAGACGAAGGAAATCAAAGAGCAGAACAGCCCATTGAAGGAGATAAAGGTAAAGACCTTCCCTCAACTGATGCATCAAGTCCTAAACCTTCCACATCAGAAACCAACAAGTTTAATAAGCTGCTACAGGAACTTTCCCAAACAAGA
>LPNX010814073.1:0-206908 GCA_001517045.1 Pseudotsuga menziesii | reverse complement strand
AGTCAGTAGGGCGTCATTAATGAATTCGACCTTGTTTCAAGGAATACCACTGAAAGTCGACTGCCACATCAATGACTTCAGTTGTTATGCGCCAGCCCATCCCACCGAGCCTTTGAAGGCCATCTCTTCTGCATCGAGCACTTAGCACAAATCGAGGGAGAATTACTTAATGTCATCTCCTTGATTTCAGGGACTAGTTCAAGTCTTTTAATATTGTTGTTCAATTAGTTTCAGTTAATTAAATCAGATCCACGTTTTTAGGATCTGAAAACTATTGTGTAAAGGCTATAAGGCCTGAGAACCAAGACCTTGTGATGGTTCGATTTTGGATGCAATTCTCTGCTATGGTACTCAGCTTTCTCATGTTAATATATATCACAGGCTTCTCTCAGCTTTGATGTCAGTTTCCATTTTCTCTTTCACTGTATCAGTGTTGTCTAGCTTCGAATGTGAATGTTTACTTTCCATTGTCTAGCTCACAGCTTGGTATTAGTTTCTTAAATGTCTCTCGAGCCCTACTATGTATTGGTTTGGTTACATTTGTTCTTCATCCACCTTTGATATTATATGCTGATTGATCAATTCTTGAGAGCACTGTTTCATTTATTTATCATGCTGAAGGCCTGAATGTCATGCTCAGATTTAGTCATCCCATTGATCCATCTTTACAAAAACACCAAAAAAACATTGAATTCTTAAGTTACCAGGCATACCTAGCTTATAACCCTAGGTAGTTTCCTGGAGTGATAACAGATCCATTGATTGGGTCCCTCACAACAACAAGGAAAAGGTCACAAAAATCTTTTTGATCAATATGTAATATGCTTCTAATGTTAATACAATTCTTTTATTTACAAAAAAAAGAAACTTTCAGAGGACAAACAAAAAGTAATCCTCCCAGAGAAAAATAAAGGAGATGCAAATCCAATGAGAAGTAAAGAGGGTAACAAAATAGGCTTAATTGTAAGCCTTAACTTGTCAACACATGAGCCATATATATACTTTTTTATCAATTGCAGATGACTTACAGATCAATCTCTCTTTTGTCACCAATGAAGACATTTATCACCAGTCCAGAATTCTCTTGTTCAGCCAAGAGATGTTATCAAATAAATCTCTCTTTCATTCCCCAAAAAGTGCATTTTCCCTTAAAGATCCACTGATCGGGTCCCTCACAACAACAAGACAAAGGTCACAAAACTTTGTTTGATCAATATGTAATATGCTTTTATTGTTAATACAGTTCTTTTATTTTAAAAAAACTATCCGAGGAAAAACATAAAGTAATCCTCCTAGAGAAAAATAAAGGAGATGCAAATCCTACAAGAAGTAAAGAGGGTAACATAATAGGCTTAATTGTAAGACTTAACCTGTCAATAGATGAGCCACACACACATACACATATATATATTATCAATTGCAGATGACTTGCAGATCAATCTCTCTTTCGTCACCAATGAAGGAATTTATCACCTGTCCAAAATTCTCTTATTCATCCAAGAGATGTTATCAAATAAAAAGAACTGAGTTATATACTAATTTTTCCTACCCTATTCTCATACATTATTTATAAGCACTAACAAAAAGCAAAAATTTGTCTCAATGCTCGACAAAAAAGAAAGTACAGAAGGGAGAGCCTAAAAAACATATAGAATACAATATCCTTTGCAGCATACATCCTTAATCAAGATTCAAAATATCTGTATCAACTATAAAAACATTGCACTAGTGGGATCTGTATGTACAAATCATAGAATTTGTTTTTGTTCCCTAGAAATGAGATGCACAACGCTAAAAAATAGCCTCCTTTACCTCCAACAGTTTTTTGCTCAAATGAGCAACTAGTTCTGTATATTTCTCAGAATAGGATGTTAACAGGACTGAATTATTCCTTATTTCCTATTGTATAGACATCTTAAATAAGTTTGTATAGGTCTATAGATACACTATCCCTACATGGATACAAAAAATTAATCTAGCAAGTTGTGTCTCACTCAGTTATGTTTTAGACAGTAACATATAATGTTCAAGTCATAAAACAGATCATTGCACACAATGCATCAACATCCACTTTTGATCCTATGAAACCCAAGCAAAAGATAAGCACAATAATCCTACAAAAACTAGAAACATTTGCAATTTAGCCAAAGCAAAAGCATAAGAAATTTTTAAGCGTTAACATCTTTCTTCAAGTTAACCAACTAGCAAATAAAAGTAAAATCACTTACAACCTGCGCCAGAGACATCCATCGGATGATGCATAGTTCAAATATTGACAAACTAAAGCACAAGTTACAAAATCCTGCAACCAGTCAAACTTTGTCAATTGTTGGCCCATCGGGAATATATTTGGAAGCTTTATTTCAATTGTCACATATTAACTAGTTGTACGAACACAAATTATTTTTTCCATCAAAGGGATTTTCTAAGTAGCCACTCCCCTCATCTTTGAAGCTAAAAATTTATGAATTTTTGGAAACAGCTTAGCATGTATCTTGCTGAAAACCCCATTTTCTATGCTAGGTTGAATTTTAGGATCCCAACTACTTCTACAAGTTTCTTTTGGACTTTGAAAAGATGGCCTCAATTTTGGAACAATTTCACTTGTATTGAATGGTTGATTCCCATCTTTAATGCAATCCAATCCTTTCTCCACAAATACTGTTTCCGGACCACCTTTCACTTCTTCCTCCACACACAACCTTTTAGATTTCCTTGAGACCGTATCTTTCTAAATCAATAAACATTAAGCGATCACTTCAAAGACAAATTAGCATAAACTCAAATTAAAAACATATTTTATTCCCCAAAAGCGCATTTACTCTTAAAGATCCACTGACATAATACAATAAGGCAACTATAATATATTTGGTACCTCAAAACTTAAAATATACTAAAGACTCTTCAGTGGAAGGATGGGGTAAAGCACCACCAATAAGAAGTTAACTCATTCACCATGCAAGAGAACTGTGATAACCAGCATAGATCCATCTTAAAATCGATCTATCAAGCACCGAGAGGGATCCAATTTCTTGAAGTGTGATTTTTTTTCTTAATATGTAAGATATTTAAGATGAAAAGAATTACACCTCAAAAATTTGGATCACTCCTGATGCTTAATAGATCCGTATTTACAATGGATCTATGTTGGTTTTAAATTTCTTATTTTATGAGTCTACATGTTATTTTTTGTGATGTGGGTAATAATTTCCACATCATGATACCCAAATTTATTTTGATTTTTTTATTTCATGAGTCGACATGTTTTTTTGTGATGTGGGTTATAATTGCCACGTCACCATTACTCATGTTACGTGCCAATATCTGCCTCATACTAAGCTATAAAGCACCTTGATATTCTAAGTGCTATGAAATACAATTTAACTCTCAAGCCATTCTTAATGAGGTGAAGCATTGCTCTACTAAATTCTATTATTGCTTTTCCCACACCTTGTTGAGAAAAGTCCATTCACAAAACCATTAACAAGGAGGTCCACTGCTGGAAAAGCATACTATCACTTATGGATGATGATTGGCCCTTACATGACATCTTGAATGCATTACTACTGTTCAAAGATAATGTAGTCCTCTTAGAGTCTCTAATCAACCTAACTGAAAGTTATTATTAGTTAGGTCACTGACCATATCTATTCACAATTTCATCGTATCTATTGATAATTTTACTGTAATTCACCTCTTCAACATGTGATTAAACATGTAAATCATTAATTAACCAATCTTATTCAATATGAATATATATTTCAATATAATAATAATTTAATTTTAAATTCATGGTCAATCCAGATACCAAATTGGTGTACAATATATTGAATACCCTTTTCTTATAGGGTAAAGGAGTCGAAACCCCTCAGCACAACGATTTGACTGTTGAAGTTTACGAGCATGTACATACCCTATACTGCACTCCAGATTTGAGCAAGTGACAAACAATAGAAATTAGTGTGGGATTCCTATAAGATACCACCCAGCATTAGAAGCACAGTAAAAATCTATTATGTTTAGTTACACAATCATCCTTAGCTCTGGTATTTTGACATCAGAATAGACACAAGGAACCAGCTTACCAAGAAGTTGTCAGAACTACCTAAGGAAGTAGCCCAAGAAAATATAGATCGATACAAACTTAATTAGAACTATAATTATACTAGAACTAACCGGAGCATGTTCCGTTCCTCGTTGACCAACTGACAAAAAATTCAGGTAGGGACGCCATCCACTCAAACTTCTTAATTTTTGCTCATTCCACTGCTGTATTATTGAAAAGAAAATAGAGAATTCTGATCGGAATCGATATCAAGAATAATCTAAGTAAATAAATAAATAAATTTTCTGACATACACAGTTACAGAAAGGGTGTATCTTTAGAAGCTACCAGCATTCAAATCACTACAAGAAAATTGCAGATACAAATACAATAGACTTCAAGGCTGTCTAGCACTAAAATATTTCTAAATGCTGACATAGAAAGAATCCACCTTTAAAATTGACCATGATAAACTGAAAAATAATAAATAATTTTTTCTAGAAGAACCACCATGTCAGTGCACACGTTTTGAAGAACAGATCTATGAGCATGACTGATTGCATAGGATTCCTCTAACATCGAGCCAAATATTGATTGCATATCAAAAGATGAAGCTACCATGAGACAAAATAATATATAAATAAAAAGAAGTTTGACTAGCCCTTGGAGCACAAACATTGAAAAATTTTCATTTTGAAAATCACATACATTGGTGGCCTTCACTTTGCAGTTGACTCTAGCTCCTGAGACCATGACTGACATTTGCACAAGACAAATGTTCTGTAAATTGGACGAAAGCTACATTGGGATTTGCCAACCGTTTGCGTGCGTTTGACTTCAATAAGGAGATGTATGGAGGGAAAACAATAAGCACCAAGTAGTAGAGTAAATGATAGCAGAGTAGAGTATTAACGACATTATATGTCAAAGAGTGTTACGGAGAGAAACTTCCTATGGCTTGGGGTGTACCACAACAGACAGAGAAACCGCAGAAATCAATCCCTTCCCAATATGCAATAGAAACAAAACATCTAACAATAAAGGATTTCGAATCATACCTTATTCCGAACGGTTGAAGTAGATCCATGTTGAGCTTTTTCCAATCCCGCTTGTGCTAGAAATTTGCTCTCAACAACAACAAACAAGACAAGCATGCTATATAATATGGTGTTAGATCTACTTTAGCATATATATTCAATAATGCATAAGAAACTAAACACATGCATGGATTCAATATTCATTCAAATGCACATCATTGGATAGGAAAAGATATTTCTATTAATAAAATCAGATATTACATAAGTGACAACCTCTGTCGGCACGTCTGCGAACCAAAGAAACTGAGTCCTCCATCTCTCGATAGCAAGATCATAAGAAAAAGCAAGCTTGGGAAGAACACAAAGTGCTCCAAGGGACAAAGGGACGCAAACTCAAGTACAAGAAAACTACGACAACAATGGACTATAGTTCTCTTGCTCTTCAATTCCCCCTCTTCAATGTATCCAAGGGGTTCCTTATATAGTACTCCAAAGTTGTAATGGAGGGTCAAATCCGAGTGATCGCAAGGCATATGGAAGACCAAGAGACAAGTGATTCAGACACACCTTAAGGAAAACTCTAAAAATATTTGGACTTATGCACACATTTCGATGTACGTGGGTTTAAGGTCAATATCCATGTATAAACGCGAGAAAGGGATTAAAGGTTGCGTACAGAAAATAACAGGTGTTTTTAGGGATGATCTTGGAAACATCAAATGTGAAATATTGGTCCATGGGGTCCAAAGAGTTTGCAGAGGTACAAGGAAGGCCATAAATGTGTGATCAACCATGTGTGGTAAAATGAGTTGTAACAGATGTCCCCTAATGTGTGAGGTCAGAAGGGTAACATGATGGTTGGAATACATTATAAATCCATCCCAGAAGTGGAGTGATGAAGAACCAGGTGGAAGAACCATCCATACATCAGTATAGTACAATAATCAATCTCTGCATATGACTGCAAATACATATAGCAGTCCCGGATAGATAAGAGTACAATAGCCATGAATAGGCATGATATACAAAATATGACATGTGTGGTCATCTCCACGTACAATATATAATAGATCATAATCTCCATGATGAAGATATACAAAGGATCGATATCTCCATAGAAACTGAAGATATAAAATGGATCAAGATCTCCATAATGGTTGAAGATATCTGACATACACTGGAATCAAGTCACGAGAGGTGAAATCTCATGAACACTAGCACGATCAAGGAGGTAGCATATGTGGAATTCCACAAATCTAGAAAGTATTCTACACAAACTGCTATGAGTACATGTCCTACTATGTGAATAGAGGTGTCGAGGTCAAACATAGTAGTCCATCGTCTGATTACCGGTCATTGATGTATACCGTTAACAGACGCGAGATCACCCACCGATAATGAAAATGGGAATCAAGGTACTAGAGTCCAATATAACAAGTATGAATAGATGTGTTGAGGTCAAACACTTGAAATAATCCATCGATCAGGGGACATTGATGTATTCCCAAAAAATTTGATGGTGAGAGAACCTACCACTAATGACTGTAAGTCTCAAGGCACTCAAATGACTCTAGACTCCTATCCAAGAATAAATGATTTGAGGTTGATGGGATGGAATCTGCTAGAAGGAGGGAATTAATGCGTCTCCCATCAACCAACACAAGGTACTCAACAACGCTGTATAATGTGGAAGGACTTGAACAAGATGTGCACGAACCAATAATAGTATTAGGAATGACCTACATGCAAAGTCAAGACAACTGAGGAATGGCCGACTCAGGCTTCAACTTCCTTCGAACAAGAGCATAAAGGAAAATGGTGACTGAATGTAGGTAGCATAGACTCGATATACAAAACTAGGACATCTCTGTGACACAGGAGGCATCAACAGAGGCTCCATAGGGACTAGAAGCTTAACCATTCGGTCGAGATAAACTCAGAGAAACGAGTACACCTCCTAAATTCAAACTATTAATCCAACTAACAGATGCGATATACAATGCTCTGTTCGAAGGTGACACAACTCAATTGCTACCAAAGATAACATCTTTTCCTGTCTGGTTTTTTGGTTTTTTAATTTTTTTGGGGGACTTTTTCAAATATTTTGAAAGGCTTGAAAAATTATAAAAGTTCTTTATAGTTACAAATATAGGAGGAGACAAGTGTCAAGGGGCAAAAAAACTAGTTCTAGGCAGCAGAACATATCTATGCTCAATGAAAGGAAACATGTGCAGGATAACAACACTCAGGGGAAAGTCTCCTCCAGGTAAAAAATGGGGAATCGAGCTGCAAAAGATATATAAAAAAGGATCTGCTTGGTTAGACATGAGACAAGCTCAGGCTATATGGCTGATAATCAAAGTCAGGGAAGCCAGCGTAAGGCTCAATAAGGAAAGAAAAACTCATGATAATGCAATTACAACTTGACATATACAAGGGAGTCCCAGGGAAATGGACTGCATAAAGTTCAAGAGGAGTATGAAGCTCTTGCTCAAATTTATGGTGGTACTATACAAAGGACTCCCACACCCTAAAGGAGAAATGTCGGCATGGACACCAAATGCAAAACAAGATCTAACTAGGGTACCCATGTATGGGAAATATCTACCATTCACAACATGTCACTTCTAAAAGAAGTAAGAAGGTTTTGTGACAAGATAGAATGGGTTCGTACCTAAGGTTAAGATGAAACGGTCATAAGGTTATGCAAAGTGCAAACTGATGTGAAACCTAACCTAAATGCCAGTTTAGACATAATACCTAAAATAGGAATGAATGGGTCAAAGCCACTATCAAAATGCACTCAAAATAGGCTCCTACAACATCAAATTAGTTCAAATGGTCCAAAACGGTCAGAAACGGTAAAAAACTATAGAAAGTGGGTAAAAATTTGAAAAAAAATCTATAAATAGTGAAAATTTTAAAAAATTTCATACCATTTGAATTTTTTACCCAACATAGTGCATTTGAGCTCATAACTTCCGAAGTGAATTCTGGGAGCATCATCAAGTGGAATCCCTCCACGTTTGATCTAGGTAGAAACTCATGCCCCTCTCTTTCATTTTGATGCAAAATTTTTAAATTTTCATGGTCAATTTATTTCTTCGATCCCTCCCAACTTGGGCGTTTCGGCCCACACAAAAATCAGGATTTTTTCCATGTATAGGGCTCACCATATGCGGAAAATGCACTGAAACCCATGTACATATGCAACTATTTTGCAAACAGTCGCATACAGGGCCACGAATAAGGTTTTAATGGACAAATCATGATAAAAAGTTTGGTTTTTTGTGCAGGATGGTACTAGAGTGGAGAGAGAGAGAACATGGTGATGTTGAAGAAGCTGTTTAAGCTAATCTCATGGCTCAACAAGCATTACCGGCATGTGGTTTGTACAAGTTTTGGTGTCTTGGAAGCCTGAGGGCCAAACCAAGACTACTCCAGCTACTGGTAGACTATTGGGATCCAAAGTCTGAAACATTTCAGATAGATGGGATGTCACTCAGCGTTGAGGTTGAGGACATATATTTCATCATAGGTTTGTCCCAACGAGGGGAGGTGGTGAACCTCCGATCCTGTGGGCCAGGAGGCGGGATGAACACAGATGAGTACATAGCTACGTACTGCTTTCCGGATAAGGAGAAGGTTGGGAGTCAAATTCTGACAAACATGATTCAGATTCTAGGGCTGAAAACCATACTTTTGGCACTAGACAGGATTGCAGGTTTGGCTTCACTCCACTAGGCCTCACGGCCAATGATGTTCTATGCGGTAGAGTACATGCGACCTAACGTATATGACTGGAGTACTACACTGCTAAGCAACATGAAACAACATCTCAGTGGCTAAAAGATGGGTAGAGTGCAGAACTTTGGGTTTGGAAACATACTGAGCACATTTTTCTTTGAGCGGGTTGTAGGGCTAAGCCCTAGAGTAGACATTTCTCCACATGGAGTCTGGGATCCAGCCCAGCAATGTTGGGATAACTTCATGCATAGATTGGGAGGTGTAAGGGTGGATAACCCCTACCCAGCAGAGTTCTTTCCATGGTGGTGGAGACAGATCGTTTCCATAGAAAACTACCCCTATGTAGGGATAGACTTTTGCAGAGACCCAGATATTCCCCTACCACCAGGAGGGGCTTATGGAGACATAGGCAAAGAATCCCAAACCCACTTTTTAAATTTTTTGAATTATTTAATTTTTTGTGTTTTTTGATATATGAATTTAAAAGACATGTTTTGGTGTGACGACACATAGTGACAATCTGTCATGCATATGCAGATGTAGGACCACGATGTCTAGATGTCTTTCCTCGTCATCGTCGGAGGGGAAGAGGTGATGATATTATGGGTGCGGATGCAGAGCAAATGCTCCAAAGCATCCACATGAACTTTTTTCATTTGACACATAGAGTACCCATGGTGCAAGTCAAGGAATTTCTTGAGGCCATGCCATGCCAGGTGGTGGGAGTACCACGAACATGGGTTCGACTATTTTTCCATCTAGCTAGAGACGTAGTGTGTTATCATGATAAGCTCCCTCCTCCACCTCAGGCTTAGAGGCCTGGGTGTATATACTTTGTATGACCGTGTAGTATGTTTTGGTGGCTCGGAAGCCCCAATTTTGTATATGACACTTATGTGTTATGATGTCAATTTTTGAAGTTAATGAAAAAAAATTTATGATGATCGATTTTATTTTATTTACATGCGTGTAAAATGTGTTTTTGATATGCTTACAGTCTGTGAAACAAATGCCAATCTAACACATAGTTAGCATATGAGTCAACAACTTGATTGAAAATTCTTGGAACATGAATGTATGTTATACTCTCAAATTGTCGTTCTAGCAATCTAACACGTAAGAATCTTTGTAATAATGTCGGATCCCTAATATGATACAATCCATTAAGTTGTGAAACCACTAACTATGAATCAAGACGTACCTCAAGAGAATGAACACCATGTGAAATGGAATCATGCAACAACTCAATGATGACACTATATTCAGCAACATTGTTTCAGGAAGGCCATAAACATATGCCTCCTGAAGACAATACTTGACCCGTAGGAGTATAGATCACCCAAGCAACCGAAGCTAAATTTTGAGTGTGGTGGCTAGCACCATCAGCGAATCCTATGTAAATGGAAGCCTCCATCGACATCTTCCATAAGAAATTAAAGCTAATCAACAAACCCGATCACCATAAGAAAACCTAACTATGAAATGAAAAATTGTACAATAATATACAAAAATCATCCCTAGTTGAAGATCATGCATAGTATTTTTTGAGATAGATCCCATTTCTAGGCTCTGCCAAGGCTGTCCCTTCATAATAAACTAGCTCATAGGCGCCTTTCTCTAAGACTCGTTTAACCACATAAGGACCATTCCACATGGGATTAAATTTTCCTGCCCCTAAGGGTTCTTTAGCTTGATCCCACAAAAGGACCAAGTCACCTTCACTAAACTTCCTTGGACAGAAAGACTTATCATATTGGACTTTAACGCGACGCTTGTTAACCTCTAGAGCCACTAAGGCATCTCGGCACTGCTCATCAAGATGCTCTAAGTGGACCAAATGCTCTTCCAATGCGGAAGTGTTTGGTAAAAGCTCCACAACTAGCTTCAGAGAAGAAATTTCACATTCAACCAGTAAAACTGACTCCACCCCATGCACAAACCGATAGGGAGAAAAACTGATGGCAGTCTTAATCGTGGTTCTATAGGCCCACAAATTAAGATACAACATGATATGCCAATTAGTATTGCTTTGTGTGATGGCTCCTTGGAGAATAGGCTTAAGTGACTTGTTCACTGCTTCAACTTGTCCATTCGCTTGAGGGTAATATGAAGAGGAGTGCTCTTGCTTATATCCTAACTTGGAAGCCAACTCTTCCATCATTTTGTTCTGAAAGTGCCTACCATGGTCAGTGACAAGATATTTCGGAATGCCGAACCGGGTGATAATCTGGTTGAAAACGAAATGTACGGCTGTCTCACAATCAGATTTAACTGTGGGAATATCCTCTACCCATTTTGTGAAGTAATCGACAACCACAATAATATGATGATTCCCCCCATCCGAGGCTGGTTTGCAATCCATAAAATCAAGCCCCCACTTGGTGAAGGGATCAGTGGTGCCAATAGGATGCAACGGGGCTGGACGCGAGCGCATATTACGTGTAAACACCTGGTAAGGGTGGCACTTCTTGACTGCATTAATGCAATATTTGAAGATAGACGGCCAAAAATAGCCCCCTCTCAATATTTTTTGGGCTATAGAAAACCCCTATAAATGACCACCACCCACCAATCTATGGCAATCATTAAGCACAACCCCAACCTCATCATGGGTTAAAAAATGATGTAAAATGGAATCTACCCCATGGCAGTACAAAGTGTTATCCACTATAAGGTAGTTCTTAGCTACATGACGTAATCGTCGTCACTCATCCCGTGAGAGGTGAGTAGGGACCTTCAATATTTGCAAATAAACGATGATATCCACGTACCAAGGGTCCACAGTTGAGATGAGGAATATATGCTCACCGACAAAAGAATACTTATAAACCTCTTCCTCCTCCAGGTTTGGAAAATCGAAAAATAAGCTCCGCAAAGATTAATGATTTCTTCGATTTAGCTGAAACGAATTTGAGATCAAACTCTTGCCAAATCACAATCCATTTATTATATTTTCCCCCAATCATCCATTATAGGAAATTTCAACTCAAAATCGGCCTCCTAAGGAAAATTAATAAAATAATAGTTAAAATAATAAAATAATATTTATTAATTTTGGAGGAAGAAAAGAGAAAACTACTTTTTTGTTCGTATTTTCGACATATCTCCCTGTGCTTTTACTCAAATTTTGATTAGGAGAGCTCGCTGGATGTAGAATTAAATTCCGCATCCAACGAGTACCCACTTGGCATACTTTTGATGGGCCCCGCTACCCCAAAAACAAGAAATACCTGAAAAAATGTGATGATGATGTCATCATCATGTTTTTTCAAGTATTTCTTGTTTTTGGGGTAGAAGGGCCCATGAAAAGTATGCTAAGTGGGTACTCATTGGATGTGGAATTTAATTACGCATCCAATGAGCTCTCCCAATCGAAATTTGAGTAAAAACACAGGGAGATATGTCAAAAATACAAACAAAAAAAGTAGTTTTTTTTATGATACCTATCCCCAAATTTATATAAAAAAAATTGTTTAAGAGGTGCTCCCTTTTTGAATTTTAAATCATTTTGATTGGCTAATACATGATGACATGGAATTTGTATAATTTTTGGAAGGCCAATTTTAAATTGAAATTTCCTCTAATGCTTCTAGTGAGGACGAACTAAAATGGATTGATATGAGCTACGACCAAAGTTTGGCGAAGGAGAATCTGATGTCTCAACCACTGAACCGCATGAAGGGTGGCTAATAATAGCTTCTCCACATGGGAATAGCGAAGTTACGCATCAATAAAGTTTCAGCTCAAATAATATATGACATGCTCATGGAGCTCCTCATGCTCCTGAACCAAAACCATACCAACCGTCTCCTAAGACGCTGTCACATAAATCAAGAAATCATGACTATAGTTTGGTGGACTAAGCACGGGGGCCATTGCTAAGGCTCACTTAAGAGCATTGAAATACTCCTAGGCTCACTCATCTCAATAAAAATGGGTGTCCTTCTTCAACAGACGCATAAATCCTTTAGTGAAGTTGGAAAAATTAACCACGAATCTCTGCAAGAAGTTCTCCATGCCTTGTAAACACTGAAGGTGTCGAATATTATGCGGGGCAGATAATTGAAGTATTGCCTCAACCTTTAAGGGATCGAATCTAATACCCTCCTTGGATACGATGAATCCTAGTAAACGACTAACTGTCACGCAAAAGATGCACTTATGAGGATTTAAACGAACTTGATAATGACAGCATCTTTCGAACACTAATCTCAAATGATATGGATGACACACTCTCAAACGAGAGTGAGCAACGAGATCATCCAAATATACTTTGATAATGGTTTTAATATCGTGAAAGATTAAGGCCATGTCCTGCTGAAATGTAGCTCCGGTGTTTTTAAGGCCGAAGGGCATATTTCGATATGAAAAAGTACCCCAAGGACAAATAAATGCGGTCTTGTGTTGATCCTCGGGCTTAATTTGAATCTCATTATATCCAGAAAAAATGTCCATAAAAGAAAATACCTCACTTCCCACACACTCATCCAAAATTTGGTCAATAAATTGTGTGGGGAAATTATCTTTAGGATAGGCTCGATTTAAGTCATGGAAATCAGTACATATTCGGAATCACTCCCTGCTTCTTATCCATAGGCAAGGGATTTGAAACCCACTTCGTCAAAGGAACGAGATAGATAAAACCAGCTTTGAGAAATTTCTCTATCTCAGCCTTAATGGTGGGTGCTTTTCTAGGATTCATAGCAAGCAAACGTTGTTGAACTAGTTTTGCATCCGGATAGGTCTTGATTTCATGTTCAACAATACGAGGGTCTATACCTAGAATTTATTCATATGACCAAGCGAAAATGTCATGAAACTCTTTAAATATCTCAGTATACTCTTTGATCTCATCGGGGGAACAAATTGCCCCAATGTAGACATTCTCAACCTTACCAAGATCACGAGAAATATTGATAGGAATTGTTGGTGACAAATTAGCCATGTTCCCATCATCCATCTAACCAGGAGAGCTTAATGGGACCACGAGGATACCAATTTTCTCGCTAAGAATATCCTTAAAGTCATCACACTCCAAACGATCGAGCTTAGGAAGGAAATATGATCGATGATTCAACTCTTCCCAAGGTTTCTCAACCATAGACATGACCTCAAGAATAGCTTCATCTGATGGAAAAACATCATCGAGGCAGTCATGAGAGTGAGATGACTCTATTACCCATGCAGGCAGCACATAAGGGTCCTCCTCCTCCATATGCGAAGAGGAAAGACTAAGCTTTGCAACATGATCAAGATTCCCTTGATACACCACCATTTTTGCAGGAAATGGCACGTCTATCTCGACAGGCACACTCGAAGTACTCGATGAAGGAAAAATCCAAGGATCTTCCATATGGGTAGTGTGAAAAGACACCAAATTCGATGAGGATGAAGCCCTACCAAGACTAGACCCAATTATAAGAACGGGCACACGACAAATAAAGGTTCCCACAAGCGAAGGATACATACCCACACCCACATTCTCAGTTGCCAGCTGAGAATGATCGATAATTGGGATAAAAGATCCCAATGATGCATTGACCCTCGGATTATGGAATGAATTTTGATCAATCGTAACAATATTCTCATTAAACAAAAATCATACCACTCAAAATAGGAAAGAAGCTACGACTTGCATACTGTAAATCCAATTCCTACCCAGCAAAATATTGTAGTCAAGGGGTGCATCAACCACCTCGACCTCGATCGTGATGGTCTTCCCTACCAATTGGACCTCTAGAGAAGGAAGTATACTGTGCAGCCGAAATGATCTACCATCGAATTTCGTCAACATGTTGGAAGATCGAGACAACATAGGAGAACCGAAGCCCTTCCAACAAGACAAATACATCATGGAAGCAGCAACGCCTTCATCAATGAAAGTACACATGATGGTGTTGTTAAGACACTCTACATGAATCAAAAGAGACACGTAGGAAGGCAAGTGATACTGTACTCCCATGGTTTCAAATTTGATAATGGAAGAAGAGCTATCCTCACTAAACCCAAGAGCAGACAACAAGGCTTTCCTGTGTGAAGGACAAGTCTGAAGCACTTCTAACGCGGACATTGCATAAGGATTCTGGCCCAAATCATCGACAACTAAATAATTCTAGGCGGCTTGGGCATTAGCATTGTGCCTCGAACACTTTAAGACTCCCTTAGGAATGTGAGGTGGAGCTTCAGGTTTATCCATAGGATTTTTGATTCGCAAAGGGCTCTTGGGTGGGGAAGGTTCTTTCCCAAGGTCTGGTTGTGATGAATGATAATCTTTCACAAGAGTCACAACTTTAGCAGCTCTCACCATGTTGATGCAACCATGACCACTAGTGGCCTCCTACGAGTTTTTATTTCCACCAGATGCACAACCAGGATAAACGGTCCTCGAGTTCATATTTTGATTATTGGGTAAAGGATTAGTGAACACAGCTGGGTCCTGTGCTATGAACTTCGAGGAATCCTCCATACGAGGGCACAAGTGAGTGAGGTGATCGCCCTTACAAAAATTACAAGGAAACTTCACCTTACATTTAGGCTACTTGTCCCCCCCAGAATTATTAGTGTTCTTGTCATTATTATTATCATTTTTGTTCTTATTCCCACCCTTATTATTATTTTTTCCTTTTTTCTTATTCCTTCCAGGCTTCTAGTTTCCTTTTGGGTTTGGCGATTGCACGGAGAGTACACTCGCCGATTGGGTAGGTTGAGACGAAGTCGTAGCTTGTCCCAACGTAGACTGGTTAATTGATAACTGGATCACTTGTTTCGTAACTGAGTCCATATGTTTGGTACTAGTAGAGCCAACAATAGCATTGGCATGTGGCCCAGGTTTGATCTTGGGGTCGAAATTGGATCTTGGAGCATTTAGTATAATCTCATACAAACTTTTGGATTGAGCATAGATCAAATCCAACTCTTGATCCCTAAAGATAGCTTGTTCCTCATTTTGAACTCTGAATGTAGAAACATCCTTCGCGATGTAAGGTAACAACTATTTGAGGAACCATTCCAGAAGAAACTCTAGTGGTATAAAGGATTTAATTAATCGTTTCCATCTATGCCACTCTTTAATATGATCTGAAATGTGTGTGGTTTTGTCTTGTCGAAAGGTTGACAAGAGTTCGATACCGACGTCGTAACATACAGGTATATGGAAATGATTAAGGAAAGTCATGGAAAGGTCATCAAACGTAGAATAAGCCCCCTCTGGTAACTCTATATACCATTTCTCCACAGGACCCGTGAGGGTACGTTGAAATAGCCTCAAACGGATGGAATCATCATGTAAGGAATTGGAAGAGCAGCAAAGGTGGAAAGTGGTGACATGCTCACCAGGATCTTCACCAACCTTACCTTCAAACTTGGGAATGTCCAAAGGAAGCTTGGTAGGGACTGCCATCCATGCTGGATTATGAGACACAGGATTTTTCATCAATCTCGACAAGTCAGGTAAGTTCAATGTCACAAGGAAAGGGAGTCTAGGTTGACCCGGTCAATGCCACGCTCCCTGGTAGTTTTGATTCATGTAAGGTTGATTTCTATAAATACCATGGCCTTGGACATAATAAACTCCTCCCATTTGACCCATAAAGGGTTGCATGGAATCATTGTGATGTGGGGTACCTTGATTATGAGGCGTTACAAATCCATAATTAGAAGAGTAGGTAGGTTGTTGATACCCATACCCATATGGTTGATAGTTTTGTCCATACTACAATCCATAAGAATGCCCATGACAATATCCATAAGGTGTTCCATGGGAAGTTCCATGAGATGGTTCATAGTTAGGTATATGGGGAACATGAGACGATCCAGAAATAGGTACATGACCTGTTGACACAATAGGAGGTACATGGATCTATGATACTACCGTGTTAGTAGTCATAGAATGAACATGGCTAGTAGCAACATTCTTGCCCGAAGGCCCACGTGAATTAGGGGGAGGATGGGTCGTTAAAAACACATTCGAAGGAACAGGGTTCGAAGACGATGGGACATGTGAAGGAATGTAAGTGGTGTTCCCAATGTTCACTTGTCTCAGTTCTGGTATCTGCATAGGATTACTAACACTAGGCCTAGGATGAGCATGTGAAGATTCCTCCACCATAGGGATGGAAGGTGCAATGTGACTAGTGCCCCCAAACCTCTCCGCATGGAAAGGAATGGGAGTGCCCCAGGCGTAGTGCTAGGGTATACTTCTGACTCGGCATGATATGTCAGATTGGGCTTGGGGATATCAGGAATGCCATATCTAACATGACTAGTGCTTGTGGGTTCATAGCGAGTCTCGTCTCCCAGCAGCCAATACCAGCAACCTGTGAATGAGGGATCATAAGCAGACCGTGAAGGATTCTCGTGTGGTGGATCATATGTGCTAGTAGGATCTTCCTCCCCAACCTCATGAGGTGGAGAGGACATCTCTAGAATCTCATCCTCATGATCTTTGATGGTGTGTGAATCAAAGTGAGAAGTAGTCCTCCCAGATTGTCTAGTTTCCTCTCCCAAAGGAGGAGGAGACATGGAAGGTGGAAGTCCTGCTAAACAACAAGAGCGATGAGGTGTTGTGCCTGAATCTGCAAAGACTCAAAAAATAAAAGACTCAATCTAATTATGCAAACCCTAGGAAAACTAGCATGCATAGAGCATACACCTAAAAATGTAAAGCCAAATCACAAGCAAACCAAGGGTAGGATATGTGAGCTCCCGAATGAAGCATGTATGTCTCTCTTAGGAGAGGATTGAGACTCCCATACACAACAAGAGGAGGTTTGTAACCAATTATAGTGTCCCTTAGCTTCAATGCATATAGATATTGTGCTGTCCGACCCCTACCTGGCCAGGACACCTGCAGAATAACCTCTGCAAATACCCCTTCGATAACCTAGGTAAGGAAACTAAGGTCACCTCAATATAATAAATGCTCAGGTGGACAGTTGTAGGAAATATGGACCATATGGGTAGGGTAACAAAGCCTGAAGCCTGAAAGCACAACTAGTACCCTGGGGGTGCACTAGCCAATACCTCAAAGGCCCCCATATACGAATACAATTCTGGAAATATCTCTGGTGCTAATCAATCACAATCAGGGGTCATCCCAATTATAATTGCTCACAATGTCTCATGCTTAACTCCCTTGTAAGAAGAGGGTCTTGAAAAACACTAATTATACCAAGCATTTCACACTCTCACTTGGACATACACTTAATTGTTTTGTTTAGTGGTCTTGGATAATTAACTCACAATGAACTATTCCAAGACCCTAAACCCTAATATTGTTGATGCACCCTACAAAAGAATAGAGTGTAATTCATTTTATTATGCCT
This sequence comes from Pseudotsuga menziesii, assembly GCA_001517045.1. NCBI lineage: Eukaryota > Viridiplantae > Streptophyta > Pinopsida > Pinales > Pinaceae > Pseudotsuga > Pseudotsuga menziesii. The sequence goes on along the minus strand of LPNX010814073.1, from coordinate 188,756 downwards.
TGATTTTAATTGGATTTATTACTCAAAGGGTAAATGAACGTGCAACTAATGAAGTTATGACACAACAAGAAGTAAAATTAACACCTTACAATCAATGCAAATGCACTATGTCGAATGAAAAATAGGGTATGATACTACGTGAAGTGAAAATTTTTTCCTTCAAATGTATATGCAATCATTCCTATATGAAAATATGACCAAGCTTCACCAAGCAAACCTAATGCAAGTACCATGCTAATGCAAAATGCAAACAATGCATAACTATGCAAAAAGCAAAATGTTTTTGTATTTTTGAATTAAATGAGATAAAAAGCAAAAAGGTGACTCTACCACCATTAGACTCTACAACCACTCACAAACAGCAGCCAAGCAAAGCACCAAGGTAAAAGAGACCTAATGCGCTAATCCCAAAACAAAAAGTAGAAAATGAAATGACAAGAACATTTGAAAAAATCAACCTAAAATAAGTCTCTTGTCAGAAACAGGGGTGTATACAGACTCCAAAAGCATCCAAGAAGACTTAGCAACCATCCAAACTCACCCAACAACACTTAATCTTCCCAAAAAAACAAAAAATCAGGGCATACGTGACTGTTCTTAGTAAAACTGCGTACATACACGACTATTCCGGGAAAACCCATGTGTACATGTGACTGTGAAAACAAAACCGGCGTACAGGAAGAAAAAGAGAGAAAAATAAGGTAAATAGAAAAGCTGAGAAAACATTTACTCCTACAGGACACTACTAGGAAAACATGCCCCCAGACCCGACAAAGAAATAGAGAAATCAGAGGAATTCAAGCACATTGAATGCCGAAAAACCCCCAAAGAAAAAAAACTAGGAACCTCCCCATCGAAGTCGCCAATTCTGTTACGGAGAGAAACTTCCTATGGATTGAGGTGTACCACAACAAATAGAGAAACCACAGAAATAAATCCCTTCCCAATATGCAAGAGAAACAAAACATCTAACACTAAAGGATCTCGAATCATACCTTATTCCGGACGGTTGAAGTAGATCCCCATTGAGCTTTTTCCAATCCCGCTTGTGCTAGCAATTTTCTCTCAACAACAACAAACAAGACAAGCATGCTATATAATATGGTGTTAGATCTAACTCTAGAATATATAATCAGTAATGTATAAGCAATTAAACAAATCCATGGATTCAATATTCATTTAAATGCACATCATTGTATAGGAAAATATATTTCTATTAATAAAATAAGATATTAAATAAGTGACAACCTCTATCGGCACGTCTGCGAACCGGAGAAACTGAGTCCTGTACCTGGGCCTCCACCACCTCAATCCTCCATCTCTCGATAGAAATATCACAAGAAAAATCAAGCTTTGGAAGAACACAAAGTGCTCCAAGGGACAAAGGGATGCAAACTCAAGTACAAGCAAGCTACGACAACAATGGACTATAGTTCTCTTGCTCTTCAATTCCCCCTCTTCAATGTATCTAAGGGGTTCCTTACATAGTACTCCAAAGGGGTAATGGAGGGTCAAATCTAAGTGATCGCGAGGCATATGGAAGGGCAAGAGACAAGTGATTCGGACACACCTCATGGAAAAATCCAAAAATATTTGGACCTATGCACACATCCCGATGTATGCAGGTTTAAGGTCAATATCCATTTATATACAAGAGAAAGGGATTAAAATTCGCATACGACAAATAACAGGTGTTTTTAGGGATGATCTTGGAAACATCAAAGGTACAATATTGTTCCATGGGGTCCAAAGAGTCTGCAGAGGGACAGGGAAGGCCATAAATGTGTGATCAACCATGTGTGGTAAAATCAGTTGTAACAAAGAGATATTTAAAAACAAAGAAATATTAAAACCCCAATGGTGTATATACTACCATTGATATTATACAGCCGGGTGAGATGTTAAAAAATAAAAGATATTAAAAACCCAATGATATATATATACTGCCATTGATACTATACAACTCGGTGTTTATTGCTTTCTATGATTGTGTATGTCCTATGTACATATAATGGCATATATAAGGACATATGCTATCATTAATGCTATGCAACTCAATGCTTTCCATGGATTGTTCTGCCCTAGCTGCTACATAGAAAACCAACACCAATATATGTAAAAAAAAAGTGCCCAATAAAGACTTTAGGAAACAGTTGAGATTTAACATTTAGACTACATAATAGCTCACTAAATCAATCATAGGACATCCAATAACTTTTGAGCATCCAAACTCCATTTTGCAGCATCTTTTGCTTCCCACTACAACACCTTCCAGTTTCCCACAGCTGCCATCCACATCAACACCATAGCTATTTTGGTGGATTCAATAGGGATAAAAAATGACGACATACCTTGAGAACTTATCAAGGTAAACCAAAATCAAAAGGCTATGGCTAAGAGTCGCCTTGCTTTGTTTCCTATGTTGCCTATGAGAGGAGCAAAAATTTAATGATTATAATATCCATTTTAAACCCGAATCTATCAAGCACTGAGATGAATCGAATTTCTTGAGGTGTACATTTTTTTACCATTTGGATCCCTCTCGGCACTTGATAGATCTGCATTTAAAATGGATCTATGCTAGTTATTTATTTAAGTCGATATGTAATTTATATTTTTCATTTTTTATTTTTTAAATTTTTTTATTTATGGTGGTTGGCTAGCATAACATGACTAATGTGATAGGATCTTCCCCATACTGGGTTGGAGAGCACCTTACTTATCTTGATGCAAAAGATATGCAACATAAGACCATATAAAAAAGGATAAGGTATAATTCATGAAATAAAGACTCTTTAGCATTAGGACGGGGCAAAGCATCACCAATAAGAAATTAAATCATTTCACCATGCAAGAGCACCGTGATAAATAAGGCATAATACAAAAAAAGGAAAAGGTAGAATAAATTAAAATAACATCACATTGCAAGTTACATAAACCTAGAAACCAATAAATTTGATACACCTCCAAACTACCTAATATATAATGGAACAAGGTAATCATGATTTGAAGATTAATCAAATATGAAGGTTTTTTATTAAGCTTCAGCTAATCATGCACGCATGTGCACATCTTTTAACTGTATTATTTTCGTAAATATGGATCATTTTTCTTTTAAAAAAAAATCATCAATAAAACATGGAAAATAGTGACCGTCAGACAAATAGAAACTAAAAGATAGCCTTTTTCTCTAACGAGATAGGCCAATTAATCAATGTCCTCTGTTTCGATTCGATCGACATGAGCTCTATTATGCCAAAAGGTAGAATATTAGCCATATGTTGATGTAAATCCAAATTAATTCTATTTTCTCTGAGGCTATGCTTCGAACTATAAAACACAAAATTCATTCTAACAACCGACAACAGACCTCCACAGCCCTAACAACCAAATGCTTTTCCATGCCATAACAAAACATTATCAATGCCACTGTAACCCTAACCAGAAAATGGGAAGCTACCCTAATAAAAAAATCTAACATTTCAGTAAAACATTATAGATAAGCAGTTTGAAAGACTTTACTACCAGAAAAGTACTAGACCAATACCTCATCAAAATCTACAACAAGTACCTTGGACTCGAGAAATTAAGCAAGAAAGGCATCCTCATTATCACTGCCATCTCCGAAACATAAAAGTGGGCCCTCCTCTTGCTCTCCATCTGAACTCAAAATCTATTCAAAACCCACCATCTTGAAAACCCTTACTTAACAAACCCTAAATCAAGTCAGACCAAATTCTACTCACTCTTTATGAATCAAACTAATGTCATCCAAAATCCTCAAATTCAATGACAGTTTGGAAGCCCTTGGCAATTTCAGTTTTGATATGATGAACTTATGATGCTGATAGCATGCGCGCCTGTGGAATTTGATGGAAGAAGGGAACCGGATGCGTGGCATACCCTTGGGTGGTGAGGCGGTCATCTTGTTTCCAAACTGTGAGGTGGACGTTAACTTGGTGGTCATGTGATTGTGGTGTGGTCACGTGAACTATGGTCGCGATAAAAATATTAATTAAATAATTAAAAATATTGTTTTTCTATTTATTTATAATTTATTTTTCAAACAACTCATAATCAAACTGAGGATTATCTGCAAGTCAAAGTATTCACACAACAATTAATTAACGGCAGTCTCAGTGTGATAGAAAAGTTGGTCTAAGTGAGGCTTTCAATATAGCACTCCCTCCATTGATGAGTAATTACTCAGCTACAAAAAAGGTCAACGGTCAAAGCAAAGGAACAGGGAAAGTTACAACCAGATAACCTGTTTTTATCCAAACATCAAGAGGCCAAAGAAAAGGTTCAACTAGAGTCCCCTTGTAGTTACCAGGTTATTGAGACAAATTGTTGTTTTATCCTGTAGACCTTTGGGATGGACATTTGTAGTTATAGGTAAGTTGTCTTTTCTATGAAAACATGCCTAAAAATTTACAACTTAAGGTCAATTGAAAATAAAGTACATCTAATATTGTGTGAAATCTGTCTTTGTTGTTAGTTGCTTAGCAGTTGCCATAGAAAGGTTATCATAAGACAGTAGTTCTATAGCTCTGAGTTGGGAAAAATGTCTACATAGTATGGAGCACTATATATTTGTGTATTTATCACCGGACCTGTATAAATTACCATTAAATAGATATCAACCCAAGATGAGAATAGATAGTGTACAGTTAGATGAATACTGACAACAAGGTGTAGTCACACAGAAACCACTAACTTAGTGAAAAAAATCACTGGTACCATGTAAAATTTTCCAATTTAAAGAATGTATTTTGCAAACAAAACATCTTCTCTTCATGGAGAGGGAGCAGTTACAAATGAAAATTTGTATAAATTGTGAGTGTTAGTGGATAAAATAGAAATGAATGGGTGTGCTTGTGTTATGTAAGTCGTAGCAATTTCCTAACCAAAGTAGGTTCTGTACTATTGGTAGGGGTTTTGGTAAGTGAGTTGTGCAGCATCGCGGAAGCTGTGCAAGCTCATGCGGTACCTTGCAAGGCCAACTCAGTGCGATGGGAGGAAAAATAATTGTTTTGAATATTTAATAGACTATTTGACCAAGTTTTGTCACCATAGGTCATTAGCGGTTATAATTTAGTTAGAAGTGGACCTTTAATGTAAAGGCACAAGCCTATATATAGAACTAGTTTTGCAATTGAATAGACATCAGATGATCGAAAATATTAACATTGTCTTGAGCATGATTATCGCATGAGGTCTAGTACGATATGGATAAGGAGAATGTTTTGTTGTATCTGCAATCTATTTGGGTTGTTTTCTGATGTATTCATCCTTCGGTTGTGGAGAAGAATTGTCAATTTTGGATCCTTTGCATAGAGTTAATATAATATGACAGTTGTTGCATAAATATTTTCTTTTATTCTACTGTTCTCTCTGCTGCGATCTGTTTTGTTATGATGCTGATGTGATCTAGATCTGTTATGATGCTGCGATTTATTATGATTTCATTGTGGTCTATTCCATTTCTACTATATTGATGTTGATGCGATCTGTCTTAAGTCGGTTACATTTCCATTGCATTATGAGTTGATATATTTTATAAATGATGCTATTGTACTAGCGATATTGTGACAAATGTATGATGCAATCTGTAGTTGTGGAAATGAATCAATGATGAGTGCATAGTTCTGGATCCAATAGTTATGTTGTCTCCCCGTCGGATCCCATATCCTCTGTCCTCACTGTCGGAAACTTGGTTCCGATAGCTCTCCCTTGAACATCTCAGGTGAGACTTCATCCGCTCTATGGATGTTGCTAGGCAGGGTAAAACCTGTTTGGGCCGATGCTCAGGGAGATCGCACTAGTTGGGCGTCGACAAAGTGAGAACCACTGTCAACAAGGATTTTTTGGTGGGTTTTCACCAAAAAATGGTTCCATTGCTGGGACCATGTTACGATTAAACAGAGGATATGTTTTGGCATCTGACTCAATCGGAGATCGAGGAGTGGTTTGATCTAAAGTTGCAAGAATTTGCTGAAGCTGAAAATCAGAATCTGAAGCTATCAATGAGCCATTGTCTAGATAGATATATCCACGACGGCCCTCACGAATGGTTATTTTGTGAGTTTCCTGTCCTCTTGCATGAGTGGCTGGAAAATTTCACTTCTAAGAAAACAAACTTCCAAGGAGGAGAGCTGACATCCTGGACTCCGAAGCTGATCCAAGAATTACAAGAAACAGACAATAAGGCATCGCGGGCTATTGAAGTGTGGTTGGATAGTATCCTAAAAGGATGCATTACCGAGTTTGAAATTGACACCAATAATTCATTTAGCGAAGCAGAAAGGGAGTTCTTCAGCAGACCATGAGGAATATTCTTGTTGTCACTGCAACTGTCAATTAAGCAGCTGGTCTGCAAAAAAAGGTATTCTGAAGATGGACCAAGAGTAGTGGAACTCTGTTGTGCGGAGGATGTAGGCACCGTGACGAAAGGGGGGAGACGCATGGAAAGGTAATGGGTAGATGGGCATGAGTTCTAGTGAGAATGTGAAGGTCATCAAGGAAACAAGTGGTTGTACAAGGGGAGGAGCAAGGTTTTGAGAGAAGAGGCAGAGGACAGGAGAAGTTCCTGCTACGATCGAAGTGCGATGCCGAAGCGAAGCGACCTTTTTGTGATGACGAGGATGACCAAGATCAAGCTACGCCCGGAAGGATGACAAGATCGAACCCCAGCAGTAACCTGTCCACATCTCCATGCACTACTCCACCACAAGGAAGAAACGCGCATTCTACGTCAACTTTCCCAACATGTCAGGAACAGTCTAGAAATAGAGCAATAGTAGGAGGAAGAAGGTCCAAAATGGTGGGTGCCGAATGAAGCTACCGATATTCCATGGAAACGACATTGACGACCCAGAGCAATACTAGTTCTTATGCAAGGCGATCTGGATCACCTGACAGACTGTAGATGATGATGTCAAGAAAATCCAGCTGGCAACTACTCTTAGGGGCCACGCATTGGAATGGTTCATAAGATTCACGCAGGTTCCTTAGGGAGGTATTGTGAAAACATTGGATGAGATCCGAATAGCGCTATTCGAAGAATTCAAGAAGCCGAAGTCTGAGGCTTAGTACATTACTGAATTGAAAGAGATCAAACTGTTCGCCAATGAAATGATTTGAGACTTTGATCAGTGGTTTAAGACATTGATGGCTCGGGTCAGTTTTCAGATGAGCAATGTACAACACAAGGAGTGGTTCATCGATGCACTTGTCCCACATATCTGAAAACCACTAATGCAGCAAAATATTACGACACAGAGTGAGACCCTGGAGACCGCGATGAAATTGGAGGCATCACCAGTAGGAAAAACTGCAGTCAGAATGAACCAGATTCAAGCACAATTGGCCAATCTGATGCTCCAACTGCAAGATATCAAAAAGGACAAGGAATATCATGATGATCTTTGGTGCACCCATCGCCATGCAGATGGATATACCAAAGACACATGTCTGACGTTCCAGAATTATTTGTTGTTAGGAGCCCCGAACCCGTTGAGCTATGCTGGTATACCATGGTGTCGCATATGTCAGGTCTATGGGCATCGACATGAGAATTGTGAATACATGCAAAAGATGGTTACCAAGGAAGAAAATCTGTACTGTACATTTTATCGATCAGTAGGACATGATGATAAAAACTGTCGAGCTTATGATTTGCTCTAGAAAAGGACGTATGATTCATACTTTGTGAAAGGTGAGGACCCCCAGGAAGTGCAAGCACAGCCATAAGTGGTACAACTGGAAGCGAAGGTGCAATATACACCACCACCCTAGATGCAGTTTATCCCTGCACAACCACAGCAACAGTTTACAGCGCAGCCACAGATTGTAGCATAACCACAGTATAATCAGGTGTCGCGACCACAGTATAATCAGCCACAATATGTTCAAGCTGCGCACTATGTCCAACAACAACCAAACCTACTGCAGCAAAAGATGGCCCAACCACAGTTTCAACAAGGAGGATTCCGTGGAGGATTCAGAGGCCGAGGAGGATTCCACGGAGGATTCAGAGGCCGAGGATGAGGCTTCAGTCGAGGAGGAGGAGGAGGCCATGAATCAATCCAATGTTATACCTATGGAGTATTCGGGCACTATCAGAGGGAGTGCCCTCATGCACAGTGTACATACTGTGTGGCCAGTGAACATAATGTTGAAAACTGCCCTCAGTTGATTGCAAAATGGCAGGCTGGAAACATTCCTTAGTTGTAGAACGTGCAGAATCAGAATCAACCTATGTTCCAAGTATAAAAATAGCCTATGATGCAGAGTTAGATCCCACCTCAGACTCAGACTTAGAACTCGCCCAGACTCAGAATCCGTCGATGAGTCAACCAATGAATCAACCGCCGAATGAGAACCCACCATTGAATCAAGCCCAGAACATGAATCAAGGACTGTAGTTGCAACAATTCAAGCTAAACCACGGACAAAGGATGTTGAAGTTGGGGTTGTCACTCGCGCCGGTGCGACAACTGGAGAAGATGGACCACAACAGCAAGTTCAGCTTGCGGGAAAGAAAAAGGTAGCATTTGATATTGTGATGGAGAAAGACACTTTATTTGAAGTGAAGCATGAAATCAAAAGAAATACAGGTAAGTTACCAATTATTGACATGTGATTTTCTTTTTATCCATCTGTAGAGGAAAGACCATAATGGAAGCATGGTACCTTGCAGTAGTTCCTTGAGATTTTTCTATCACTAGAAAGGGACCCTGGTTCCCTTATCGAGCTTGAGAAGTTGTTGTACCACCAGGATAAGACATTGAAGGATTCCATGGTGAACTCACTGCAAAAGAGGAAGACAGGTAAGGAAATGAGGATGAATATCCATATTCAATATTACAAGGTTGACTCTGTTATTTTGGATCTCGGATCATATGTCAACATCATGACTAAGAAAACTTGGCAGCTGATGGGGAAGCCAACACTGGAATGGTCGCCAGTACAACTACAACTAGCAAATTAGGCTAAGGTGCAACCCATTGGCCGCGTATCTAACTTGGTTGTCGACATTGAAGGTGTGAAAACGCATGTTGACTTTGATGTGATAGGAGTTTTTGAAGATGGAGGATCCTATCCCGCTCTGCTAGGGATTGGGTGGGCTAATGATAGCATGGCGGTTATCAACTTCAAGAAACGTGTTATGATATTTGAAAACCAGGATGTTAGGGTCATTGCTCCTATGGACCCTCAGGAAGGATGTCGATATATTGAACCTGTAAGGGATGAATCCGGTAGGAGTTGGGACCAGGCCTATAATATCTCTGAGGATTATATTCATCCGACAATTGATGGTGAACTTGGATGGCACAGTGCTAGTTCTGCATCCTCTAAATCTAATGATGCTCTGGAAAATCAGGAAAATAGGTTGCATGAAGTATCATTCAGTAAATGTGGGTTGATCACACAGTCTCTCCACCGGGTAGCCACTGAGACAGTTGAGTTTCCCATTTATGAAGGATTGCCGAGACTATCAGATTTCTCTCAAGAATTAGAAGAGAAATTTTTTGAACCACAAAGGATATTGGCCCTCTATGTAGCACTAAAGGCTACCCTGGACTGATGGTGGGCGACACACAAGTAGGCAATCCATGACTGGGGCTAATGTCAGAGATTAATGATGGTTCGCTTCGGTGATTTGGAGGTCTATCATGTGGGGAGATATGACGGAAGGAATGCTCTCACCAGTCATTTGATCGAGTGCCATACTTTATGGGCATTGCAACCCAAAGATGAGTGGGTGCATGCTTTTGTTCACACTCTAGATGAGATTCCGGGATCCTGGTACATAGCAGCATAATTACATAGAACTATCACCACTTGGGAGGAGCTATCTGCTTGCTTTGCACAGACATTTAATTTCCAGGATGCCAACCCAGAGTTATGTAATGCTTTACAAATCATCTGCGATGTAGTACTGAAGGTCATCCCTGTCACATACCCAGTTGATCCACATGGGCATTGCTCCATCCAATCCATGATGATGTGATACAACTTGTCCAAGGAACCTGAAGATGATGATGAGTTGCAGAATGTTAATATTCCAGAGTCAAAAGGAAGCCACGATGTCGCATCCCCAGACATCTCGACGGATTCAATGAGTTAGCCATTGAAGATCTGGAATGTCAATATTGGGTCAGAAGAGAACCCAAAATTTTCCAATGTTGGGGACTATTGGGACAAGGAGACCATGGCCAAAATCACAAACATGCTACATGAATTCCAGGACCTTTTTCCAACACAGTTTTCAGAGATGAAGGAGATTTTATGAGACCCAGGGGAAATGAAAATCCTGTTGAAACCTTATGCAAAACCAGTGCGATCGAGGCTGTATCGACTGAACCCATAATATAAGGACCATGTGAAGGCCGAGATAGACTAGATGCTCAATGCTGGGATCATCAATATTGTAGAAGAATCAAATTGGATAAGCCCTATGGTGGTCCAGGATAGGAAGATCGATGAGATCCGCATTTACGTTGACCTAAGAAATTTGAACGATGCATGTGTGCATGATCCATTCCTGACCCCGTTTACAGATGAGGTTTTTGAAGGAGTAGGCGGCTAGGAGATGTATTCCTTCACGGATGGTTTTTCGGGATACCACAAGATCCGGATTGCCATAAGACCACGTTTGTCACTGAATGGGGCTGTTTTCAATATACAGTCATGCCTTTTGGGCTGAAGAATGCATTAGGAGTATTCTCTTGGGTAATTGTCCCTGTGTTTAAATACTTTATTCAAAAGTTCCTACAGGTGTATATGGATGATTGGACTATCTATGGACTAATTAGGGACCATCTCAACAACTTGTGATTGATGCTAGAAAGGTGTCGATAGCATCAGATCCCACTAAAATCTAAAAATTGCATTTTCTTTGCGTCATTTGGCATGCTGCTTGGGCACATAGTATGAAAGGAAGGTATGTTGGTTGATCCGGCAAAGATCATGCTAATCCTTAGTTTACCGTCGTCGATGAAAGTGAAAATGCTTCAGGCAACACTGGGGCATATGGGATACTATCGCAAGTTTATCAAAGGATACGCTGTAATTACTGCCCCTATGGAGAAACTATTGAAAAAGGATGCAGCATATGAATGGACTTAGGAATGTCAAGGAAGTTTTGACACCTTGAAGGCCAAGATGGCCTCTGCGCCCATACTGGTTTTTCTTGATTGGAATAAGGAGTTTCATGTGCACGTCGACACTTCTTCTATTGCACTAGGGGTTGTTCTTGCGCAACCAGGTGAGGGTGACCTGGATCACCCAATCGCATATGCCAGTAGAAATTTGTCATTTGTTGAACGAAATTACACAACCACTAAAAGAGAAGGTTTGGAGATGGTTTTTGCCTTGCAAAAATTCAGGCACTATTTGTTGGGTGGCCATTTCAAGATGTTCACCGATCATTTTGCTTTGCAATACTTGGTCAATAAGCCTATGTTGGGTTGGGGAATCTATTGGTGGATTCTTGTGTTCCAAGAATTTGACTTTGAAATAGTTGTGAAACCGAGACGGTTGAATGTTGGCCCTAATCTCTTGTCTCGCATTGAGACCGGAGAATAACTGACCAACATCGATGATGGATTTCCTGATGCACAATTGTTTCGTGTTGACATCGCTAATTACCACTATGCCCCAATTATTCATTTTTTGGCCACTTGTGTCACCCTAGAGGACATGTCGACTAGCCAAAAGAAGCAGCTGGTAGTAAAGGCTTCTGATTTTCAACTAATTGCTGGGCAGATATATAAGCTTGGACCGGATGAAATCTTGCGACAATGTATCTTACCACATGAACAAGGTCCCATTCTAGAAGAAGCACATGCAAGAATTGCGGGAGGTCACTATGGAGGTCAGGCTACTGCGCGGAAGGTTTTGCGCACTGAGATATGGTGGCCTACATTGCATAGTAATGCCATAGAATATGCAAGGATTTGTGATGTCTACCAGCGTGTCGATAAACCATCGTGGCATGATGAGATGCCGCTGGTGTCATAGGTAACTGTCCAACCTTTTGATAAGTGGGCCATGGATTTTGTGGGTCCTATTAATCCACTAGGGAAGAGGACTAGTGCGCGATACATCATTAATGCAACCGACTATCTAACTAGGTGGGAGAAAGCTTCACCAGTTGTACATTGTACCGCTGCAACAGCAGTGAGGTTCATCTTTGAAAACATTGTGACACAGTTCAGGTGTCCCTGAATTTTGATGAGTGACCAGGGTAGTCACTTCGTTAACCGGACTATGAAAGCACTAACTAAGGATTTGCAGGTGTAAGATAAGAGGAGTACACCATACCACCCACAGGAGAATGGAATCGTCGAAGCATTCAGCAAAATATTGGAAACAACACTGACTAAGGTATGTAATGCTAATCGTGATGACTGAGACTTGAAAATTCCTGTAGTGCTATGGGCCTATCTCACTACTTGCAAATGAATAACATGCCAGACACCATCTAAGCTGGTCTATGGGAAAGAGGCAGTCATGCCCATGGAATACATTGTTCCTAGTTTGTGCATTGCCCTAGCGACGGGCATGGATGATGCAGAAGCATTAGAAGAGTGCATTGCGCAGTTGATCCATCTTGAAGAAGACCCCTTTATTGTTGGCTTCCACTAGCAGGTTGCAAAGGATCGACAGAAGGCGTGGCATGATCACCACATTAAGAAAAAACAGTTTGCGGAAGGAGATTTGGTGCTATTATACGACTGTAAGTTCCTAAAGCATCTAGGTAAGTTACAAATGCACTAGTTAGGTCTGTATCTTGTTCATTCCATTACTTCTAGAGGTGCAGTTCAGTTACAACAATTAGATGGTGCGATATTATCGAAGCTTGTAAATGGGAGTTTCTTGAAGCCCTATAGGATGGGGCCAGAGCCGCACACTGCTTGAAGCGCTAAAAAAAAAGAGAGAAGATTTTGTTTCAGAGCAGCAAGGCGAGCCCAGGGGAAGAGGATGCGCAAGGTTAGAGTTTGTAGCGATGGACGGTCGACCACTTGCGACAACTACAGGGCTGTGGGTTGGTCAAATCAAGTAATAAATGCAGGTAGTTAAAACATCTAGCTAGAGGTGCTTGTTGAAGCGACACGCATTAAAGGTTGATCCGACCATTAGAAGAGTAATATTACCGACGGATTTGGCGTCATTACTGCATAATTTAGTCATAATGATGATTGAATATTTGGCAATGATGAGTTTAAATTGGATATGGTTATAAAAAGCATGTGGGACGTGGGAGGATGCCATTGTTCACTTGAGTAGAGTGCAAATTGTGTAGTTGTGTTGTGAGATTTCCATGAGTTGTCGAGTAGACGGTTAGAGTTGTTAGGTGTATTTTGAGGTTTAGGAAGTGAGACATGTTGAGTGACCTTGGTGCAATTGAGATTTCCAATGAGCTAGAGTCCCCAATTCGGCCCATAGCGGTTGAATAAGAATTTATTAGCATGCCCGTAGGCTCATCGTCTATCCCCAAGAGGAAGCGGCAGGCTCAGAAGCCTAGTTCCACGCCACCGCAAAAGAGGCACACCTGCACATCAGCGAGAGTGCAAGGACAAAGAACTGCACAGACTGGGCTATCAAGATCAGGAGCTGTAGAGTATACAGTGCCTTAGGGTGTCTTTGTTTGTGATATATTTGGGTATGTTTCTCCTACGTGTCCGAGAGCAAAGCTGAGACAGTCGACGAAAAGTCAGAAGTATCCACCAAAATTTTTTCCGCTGTCAGAAGGGATGATGTGCTCAGTTGACATCATCCCTACCTTGATCAAGTTGAAATTCAAAGACCATGACTTGCTATTACTTAAAGATGTCCGGGATGAGCCCTACGAGTCAGTACCGATGGTGCCTGGTGCCCCAATTCAGTGGATTCCTCAACCTTGGGCGAGTGGGTTAGAAAAATATGGATTGTTGGGGCTCATCAATATGCCTCATTTTGGGTGACGGAATGAAGCCCATGCGTGTGTTAAACAACTTTGGCCTATTTTCACGGGGGAACGCTTTGGTTGAATACACCCATCCCTATTACAGTAGACTTAATCATGATCATCACAGGATTGTCGAAGGCTGGGGAAGATCCAGTGCAGTATATCCGCGGGAGGGATACCGACAAGAAACTTGCTCAACAGATGAAGGAGCTCTTTGTCCTACAACGGGATGGCCACGCATATCGTATTGATAGCATCAACTCACAAGCAGTGCATATCGATGCATGGATTCTTGTGAGTAAGGTTGTTCATGGAAATCTACTGGTCCAATGTAACTCGGGTGTCATCGCATGCACCCATAAGTGTGCTGAAGGAGTACAGATGAATTGGTCTTTGTTCGTGATTAATTAGTTGCTTGAAGATGCTCTTGCCGCTCAGGATGGGAAACCGTTTTCATATAGTTGGCTCTTAATTATTATTGCGCTACTCGCCTGGATGGAACCTAAACACTATCAACCAATGGCATTTGATGTGGAAAAGGTGTGCATAGGCACACAATATCAGAACTTATGGTGGGTTGAAGAGCCCAGTCGACAGGCAGATTGTTCCATTCATTTTTGGGTCTATTGGGAAGCGTTGCAGGCCGTAACCATCATTGTTCCTTGAGTATATCCTTATGCAATGGCCATGTATTAGCGGCTCATTCGATTTCCCATCAGGCCCCACTCTATTTACATTCAGGCAAGGCAGGACCCCGAACAACAGTGGCTACCTTTGGCTTTCAAAGTCACGAAAAAAGAATTGGATGATATTGTTCAATATTGGTTGGCGGAATGGCGCAACCCGGTGAGTCGGGAGGAGCTTCCTAAGGAGTGGCCACCTAATGCCCCAGAAGAGCCTACCCAAAAGGATCTGAGTATTCATGACTCTGACAATGAGTCATCGACGGACCTTGAGGCTGAAGAACAACGCATGCGGGAGGAGACTCGCACCAAATGGCCTTAAGAATATGATGTGGGTAGTGGTATCCAGTCGGGGATGGAGGACCAACTGCAGTGGCTCATCAAAGTGGTCACTGGCTCCTCTGAGACTGCGACATAGGTGATCTGAGAGTCGAACCATGAGGAATTCGGTGTGGTAAGAGAGATTAAATTCCATTTTTTATATTGTTTCTAGGAAAACATCTGCAATACCTATGATGCAAGACGTCTCGTCGATCAGCACTGAGCCTTGGTCTCGGAACATGCAAGTTCCCCTGACTACGATCAACGTGGGAAATGAGGAAGTACACCAGTTGTTGCGACCGATCTAGAGCATGGATTTGAATCTGAACAATTTATATGCTCTGGCATTAGTGGAGCTGCAGCACATTGCCACCATGGAACTGGTGGACCGATAGAAAGAGCCGACTGAGGGATATGTCTAGTCACAGAGTACAGCTGAGAAGCTGCAGAAAGAGGCATATGAGCTGCATCAGGTCCGGGTACAGCTAGTGGAAGAAAAAGTGCGAGAAATAGACGCATTGAAGGCGACGCAGGCCAAGCTGTAGCATAATGCTGCTGAGGAAATTACTGAGCTCAAGAAAGTACAAGACCTCCTTATTGTTGAACAAGCACAACTGTGTGCTAGATGCGGCGAGGTTGAGCAAGCTATCACTGAGGCTTGTCAGCATATCTTTGAGAGTACGACCGAGCTTACCCTAGTCAAAAAGGCCAAGTGACTGGGGGACACTATTGTCCAACACCAGGACACTAACCTACTACTCAATGCCTTGGTTCAACCGATGACATTGCTAGTGCAGGTTGCTGAATGGAAGGCTTCCATTGAATAAATCGTGACTTGGTTCGAAACCATGGAGCAAGAGGCCAAGACAATTATGGAGGAGACGACGCAGTTTTGGCAGAGCGTTGTCCAGGATGAGCAGCTTGATCAATTGACAGAAAAGATGCAAGAACTTGAAGGCCAGCTGATGACGCTGAAGACATTGCTACAGGTGATGCCACTGATGGTGTAGATCACAAGGGTCGAAGAATTGAAGGATATTTAGTAGAAGCGTCGTGCTCAGCTAGATGAATTTAAAGAAATTGGTGGACAATTGGCGATTAAAGCAGTCGCCACACTACAGGAGAATCGGTAGATGGTTGACGGGAAGGCCAGAGAAGAGCACCCAGTGCAGTAGGCTTTGGATAATTGTCAGAGTGTTGCCACCAAAATCCAGCTTTAGGTTCATGAGATCGTGCACCAGTTCGAATATTTCAAGGCACGGACATCGACATATACCTTTTCAACATGATGTGGCTCGAGGACAAGACACAAGACTATGTTGGGGGCCTATTGGCAGGGGTTTTCGTAAGTGAGTTGCACAGTGTCATGGCATTTGCGCAAGCTCACACGGCACTGGGCAAGGCCAAATCAGTGCGATGGGCAGAAAAATAACTATTTTGAATATTTAATAGACTATTTGACCAAGTTTTGTCACCATATGTCATTAACGGTTATAAGTTAGTTAGAAGTGGACCTTCAATGTAAAGGCGCAAGCCTATATATAGAACTAGTTTTTCAATTGAATAGATATTGGATGATCGAAAAGATTAACATTGTCTTGAGCATGATTATTGCATGAGGTCTAGTACGATAGGGCTTTGGATAATTTTATTTTGTATCTGCGATCTATCTGGGTTGTTTTCTGATGTATTCAGCCTCCGGTTGTGGAGAAGAATTGTCCATTTTGGATCCTTTGCCCAGAGTTAATATAATATGACAGTTGTTGCATAAATCTTTTCTTTTATTCTATTGTTATCTCTGTTGCGATCTATTTTGTCATGATACTGCTGTGATCTAGATCTGTTATGATGTTGTGATTCGTTATGATGTCATTGTGGTCTATTCCATTTCTGCTATATTGATGTTGATGCGATTTGTCTTAAAAATATTACATTTCCGTTGCATTATGAGTTGAGATTTTTCATAAATGATGTTATTGTACTAGCGATATTGTGACAAATGTATGATGCAATCTATAGTTTTGGAAATGAATCAATGATGACTGCATAGTTCTGTATCCAATAGTTATGGTGTCTCCCTGTCGGATCCCATATCCTTCGTCCTCACTGCCAGAAACTCGGTTCCGACAGCTCTCCCTTGAACATCTCGGGTGAGACTTCGTCTACTCTGCAGATGTTTCTAGGCAGGGTAAAACCTATCTGGGTCAGTGCTCAAGGAGATCACGCTGGTTGGGCATCGAGAGAGTGAGAACCCCTTTCGATAAGGATTTGTTGGTGGGTTTTCGCCAACATTTACAAATGGAAGAAACTATTCTAATTGTGTTATCTTTCTTTCTGAAACCTACATACAACATTATATGGTGTGAATATCTATTCAGACTAGGGGGTTAACTTCTCAAATGGACTCGATGAGATTAGAAACATAGTAGTGGATCTATGAAAAGATAAAACAACCAGTAGCTTGGCCAGAGTTAAGACATTGTAGACTACAGGGATTGGTTTTGGACCATGTGGTAAGATATCTAATATTCACAATTTATATTTGTAGATCTTAAAAAAAACTGCATTTTCAAAGATAATGACAAGAACGACAACCCAAGAGGAGAGTGTACAGTTGGGACAACTATTGACATGTAGGGTGGAATCCATATGCAGTGTTAAAATTTAGTAAAATGTACAAATTCATTGTCAAATTGTAATTTTTCATTGCCGGAGTGAAAACTAGAAATGACCAATTGTTATGTGGTCATTTTTATTCTAGATATCTCGTGACAAAATTTGGTCATTTATCTTGGTTTTTTTTTTTTTTTTTTATCCCATGACCAAAAGTGGTCATTTATCTTGGTTTTTTTTAGCTAGCTCACTTAAATTTATCTATTTATCCCTTGAATAAAAATATGGTGACCAAAATGTTTGGTCTCCTGGTCATTAATCTCTCATTTTCCACTAGTGTCTACTTAACTTATCCACTATGACCATGATTGAGTCATGTTGTTTAACATTCTTAGGTATACTTGCTGTGAAATCCAAGTCGGTCACTTCCCATTTCAATTCTGGAATGGGTATTGGATCCAATAGTCTTGCTGGATGTTGGTGTTCATCTTTTACTTGTTGAAATTCAATGCAACATGCTAAATATTATGCTACTTCTTTCATCATATTAGGCCAGAATAAATATTTTATTGTCATAGTGATCATTTTACGATATCCAGGGTGTCCTGAATAAGGTCGTTTATGTAATTCATTCATAACAGCTACTTTAATATCTGTTGAGTTAGGTATATATAATCTTCCTTTACGTAGTAATAACCCTCTTATGTTTAGACTAAGATCTTTTTTTATTTGATTCCTTTTGTTTTCTGCGGTCTTTTCATTTAGGTTTTGATACTCTTTATCAAAATTTTATGCATTTAAAATTTTATTTTTCAAATATGATTCATAGTTGTTGCTTGCATACAAAATTTCGAGTGACGACTTAAAGCGTCTACAACTTTATTCTCTTTCTCTTTTATATGTTTTATTTTGAAATCATATTTTCTTAGAAATGACAACCACCTAGCTTGTCTAGAATTAAGATTATGTTGATCAAACAATTATTTTAGACTTATGTTATCCGACATCAGTAAGAATCTTCTTCTGATGAGGTAGTGTCGCCACATTTTTAGTGCATGAATGATGGAAGAAAGTTCTAGGTCATGAGTAGCATAGTTCTTCTCATGTTCTTATAACTTCCTCGACTCATACGATACGACATAGTTTTCTTGAATTAGTACCCATCCTAAAACTTCTTTACATGCGTCTGTGCGAAGGTGTTTTTTAAGGATTCTAATATTATACTTAAGTATAGTATTCTAGACAATTGTTCTGGAGTGAAAAAACATGTTTATAGATAGGTAGGAGAATATTACATACGAAACATAGAATTAACACTAAAATGTATAAAGTTTGGCAAATATTATGATAAAAAAAACATATTTTATGTAAATATATGCGATATTAGACACCAAATAACGAATTTATTTTTTGAAAAAAACTCAAAAAATAGCCAATTGGCAAAATTTCGCCACTAAACATTACCCTAGTATGTGCATACGACAAAATACTTAAAAGGATCAACAATTTTTAAGATAGGAGTTGTGGTTAGCACGTGTTTTAATTTATTAAAACCTTCAGTACATTTTTCGCTCCACTCAAATTTCTTACCTTTCTTCTGTAATGAAGTTATGAGGCAGGCTATCTTAGAAAACCCTTCAATGAAATTTTGGTAGTAGTTAGTAATCCCCATGAATGATATTATGTCAGTTACATTATTTGGAACATGCCATTCATTGATAGCCTTAATATTTTGGAGGTCGACTGATACTCCATCTTTAGACACCACATGCCCTAGATACTGAATTCTGTCTTTAAAGAAGTCGCACTTGCTGAAATTAGAAAACATTTGTTGTTCCCTTAACACTTGTAAAATTATTTTAAATGTTCTTTGTGCTCTTGTTTATTTTTAGAGTAGACTAATATGTCATGAATAAAGACGACTACGGATTTATCTTGGTATTTTATTAAAATACTATTCATTAAACACATAAAAGTTGTTGGGGTCTTTGTTAACCCAAAGGGAATTATGACAAACTTGTAATGACCGTATTTGGTTCAAAAAGCACTTTTAAAGATGTCTTCATCTTTGATCCATACATAATGGTATCTGGATCTTAAACCTATTTGTGAGAAGATGGTTTCCCCTCGAAACTGATCAAATATATCGTCAATCCAGGGAAAATAATATTAATTTTTAATAGTTATTTTGTTTAATTAACTATAATATATGGCATAGTATTAAATTGACATATTTTTTCTTTACAAATAAGACAGGTGCTACCCAAGGGGAAACACTAGGTCGAATGTTCTTTTTATCAATTAGTTCCTACAATTGTGATTTAAATTCAATAAGCTCTACTATATTCATTCGATAGCAATATTTTGATGCTAGTACCACCCCCGGTACCAAATCGATCGTAAATTTTATATCCCTCTTTGGAGGTAGTCCAAGAACTTCTTCCAGAAATATGTCTTTAAAACCTTCTAAAATTTGTATATTCTCTATTTTAAGTTGATTATCATTCTCTTTTTTGTCCATTACATAGTCTGTAAAAACTTTACATCCCTTAAATACATATATTTTCATCTGTAAGACAGAGATCTCTCGTATGGTAACCTTTCTCAGGAATTCCTTTTACAATAATGGTATTACCTCTATCATCATCTAAACATGTGAAAGTTTTATCATAGCATTTTAACATAACTCTATGTTTCTCTAACAAGTCCATTCCTATCAGAAAATCATAAGACCCTAACGATAATATATTTAAGTCACCATGTGTTTTCAATTCATTCATAATAAATTCACAGTTTTTCACATAACTAATGACTTTCTGTTTTGTGCCTGTAGCAAGTTGTACCAACCAAGATTTTGCATACTTACATTGTTTTTATTTATATAATTTTACAATTCTAGGTGATACATAACTTATAATCTCACCTGGATCAATCAATATAGAAATGTATTTCTCTTTTATCATACCTTCGATTTCGACCATTGATGTTTGATGGTCTGCTTGTCGATTCTCTAATGTTGAAGTGATTCTAGGCATGCTTCTTGCCATATCCCCAATTGTAGTAGCTTCCTGAATTGACTGAACATTATTAAAACAATTATTTCTTATGGACAGTCTTTAAAGTAATGTGGCTCACCACACTCCCAGCATTTTAATGGTTCCCTCTTTGCATTATTTTTATTAAAGGCAGTGAGTGGTTCCCTTTCTTTTGTTGTGGGATTCAGTGGCTTAAAGTTTTTATAGTCATTTCCCTGATATCCCTGGTAGTTATTCCCAATTTTCTTTTAAAACTTAGTATTTTTCTTTTTTCTGATCAAAGTTGTCATGTCTTTTATTTTTCCAGTTAGGTATGTTTTCCCTTTTATTCTTAGTTTGATCATAACATAAGTTTTCTTTTCTCATTGCCTCTTCTAGAGTTTTTGGATTATCGTACTCAATCCTCTCTTTGAACATAAGAGGTAAACAACTAAGAAAGCACTGTATTTTTTGTTTTTTTTCAATGATATAAGGCACATAACAAAGTAAACTTAAGAATTTACTACAAAGTTCCTTCATGGTCATGGAAGCTAACCTTAATCATAAAATTCTTTATCTTTTTCTTCGTAATACTGTTATGAGAGATACTTTCATTTTAAAAAATTTCTTGAAGGTTTTCCATGTTACATAATGTTCTTTTATGCCTTTTACTTTCTTTATGCCTTTCCAACCAAAAAATTGTTTTCCTGTTAAGTTATAGATGGCCATTTTTTCTTTTAATTCATAAGAATAGTTATAAATATGGAAATATTTCTTCATTCCAAATAACCAAGCTTCCGCTTCTTCTCCCTTCTTGATCTCTCCATTAAACATAGGCGTTTTATTAATTTGAATCACCCAATAATTTCTTCATACGATTTGTATTTCTTCTTCTTTTGGTTACTATCACTACTTTCACTAGAATATTTATGTTTTTCCACATTATGTTTTGTTGATTCTTCACTTGAAGATTCAATATCATGTTTGGAAAACTCTATTTTCCTTCCCTTGCATTTGTAAGGTTTATTTTGTTATGTTCTGGTTCCTTATTTTTCTCTTTTTCATTACTGTGTATTTTAGATACCAAAATGTTATTTAACTCTTCATGTGCTTTTAGAATACATTCGTTATCTTCTTTAACTCGTTTTAGTTCTACCCTTAATTTCTTAACTGGTTGTAATTTAGATGGGTTATTGTTCCTATTTTCATTTAGGTTTATCCATATTTCACCATCCCTTATGTTACCTTCTTCATTGTTTACTGGATTCCTAGGATGTGATTCCTCTTCAACATACATTCTCACATCTGCTATAATTTCCTGAAAAAATAAGGTTATTCTTCTCTTCCTATTCATAAGAGAGTCAAACCGCAACAAGATAAAGTTATTTTTCTATTTTATCAGTTTCAGTGTTGGGATTGTTCAAGCCAAGTGTTGTAACCATGCTCTGATACCATTTTCTCACACACTTATAAAATCCATAAAAAAATCCTTTACTCTATTGTTCATTATTTTGTTGTAACATGTATTTTTTGGTCTCAACGTCTTATATTTTTTGTCACATGTATTTATGCATGTAATTTAACTGGCACTGGTTAAATGTTTGATGGACATGTTATCCCAATTGTGGTGTTGTCTTCAGGTGACGATGACCATATAGCCAACTTTCCAAGGTGATGTTTTCAGTTCTTTATGTTTATTTTAAAGTTGGATTGTTTAGGACCTAATCCCAAAAACTAAGGCCTAGTCCTAACTAACCCTAAAAACTAAGGCTTATTCCTAACTAACCCTAAAGGTACCCTCCATCATTATTAAACCCACCCTTTAAAAAAAATATAATTGGAAAGGGGGTAAATTAAAAGTTTGTTTAAGGGTTTAAGAAGGTTGGAAGCATGGTGCATGTCTTGGTTTAAATGTTTGATTAAAATCTTGGAGTATGGTGATAATAGTCACCATAGTCGTGACCCTACCCATGACCATACAATGTTGGGGGTTGTGTCAAAGGTTTGGTTTGCAATAAATGTAAAATGGGAGGTACAGGGGAATTCCAATGCATAACATTCACAGATTGAATTAAAGTTTTAGATTCTTCCCTAGATGCAAGTTGACAATGCAACCATGCACATTCAATGGCATGTTTAATTTGCATGTGATGTGGTTTGAGAGGAATCTCAGCCCTCCACTTGTCACAATATCATGCTTGGTTTTTACCAAGGTTTTTAATGCATCTTAATCCGTCTGAGGGCTTATTATTGCATTTGTTTGGTATGTAGTTGTTTTTGTAGAAGAAAGACTCAACCATTCATGGTTGCACTGTGTAGTCTTGCTCAGTCCTATGCACAGTATGTTAATGGAGGTTTTCTTCTTGTTTCTGATTTTTACTTGAAGGTTTTTTCTGTCTGGTAGAGGTGAAATGACCGCCAACACTACAAAAAAACCTGTGATTATCGTCTCTTTTAGCTTCCTTTTTAGCATCCACTATAACTTTTAGTGTATTTTTCATCATTTTTTGGAAAACGTGGACGCTTTTCCACGAGATGGTGCTTTTAGTGGCATTTTTTGCATCCCTTTTTAAAAGTTGGCACTATTTTGGACACTAATTAGCATCCCAATTAGTGTCCCAATTAGCATCCCAATTAGAGTCCCAAATAGCATCCCAATTAACATCCCATTTAGCATCCCTTTTTAAAAGTTGGTGTTATTTTGGATGCTAATTAGCATCCCAATTAACGTCCCAATTATCGTCCCAATTAACATCCCAATTAGAATCCCAATTAGCGTCCCAATTGGCATCCCAATTAGTGTCCCATTTTAAAAGTTGGCGCTATTTTGGATGCTAATTACCATCCCAATTAACATCCCAATTAGCATCCAAATTAGAGTCCCAATTAGCATCCCAATTAGTATCCCAATTAGCATCCTAATTATCGTCCATTTTTAAGAGTTGGTGCTATTTTTGACGCTAATTAGCATCCCAATTAATGTCCCAATTAACATCACAATTATCATCCCAATTATAATCATAATTAATGTCCCAATTAGCGTCCAGAAATCATCACATATAACACCAAGAATAGCCTCCAAAAAAATGTCCTGAATAACATAGCACCATATATTAATCCATGGTTAGCGATAGGAATTGCGCCATGAATTTTGGCAGGAAAACCATCCGACATAGTGCCAAGTATAGATCCAGGAATTGCACCTAGAAAACATCCAACATAGCGCCAGGTATAGAACCTGGAATAATGCTAAAAATTTCGAAAGGAACTACGCTAGGAATTGCACTAGGTTTAGAGCTAGGAATTGTGTTCGGGAAACATCTAACATAACATCATATATATCAATGTCAATGTCAATGATCATGATCCATGTGATAGTACTTTTGGATCTTGATTTATCATAGTGGTACTTAAATGATTGTAATCATGGAAATTTTGTATCATGATTAATCCTAATGAGGGGTAAATTACCTTAATGTCACCTAAATTGCTCTTATGGTGTTTTAGTGTCCCCAACAACATTTGATAGACCCTAATGGCATATGATTTTCCCTAACAACATGACAATGATGCATTACGATAATTATGGTGGAGCATATGGATATGATTTGATAAGTATACGAGTATATCATCCATTCTTGTGAGGTAGTATGGATCCTTGCTCATTATTATCACAATCATATTGATGATGACTACGACTATGACAATGATGTTTATTTATTGTATGATTATGATGACGATGTGGATGTCAACAATGATTATGCATGTGGTATCAATTTTGTATCCTAATTGATTATAATGGCACCTAGATTTCTGTAACGACATCTAAAAAACCATGTTATCATCTTAATGACTGTAACGACATATAAATGACCTTAATAATTACATGACAGGAATTCTAATGTCGATGAGTGATTAAGAACACTAATGGCATATGCATGACCATAATGAAAATGATGACGATGATTTTATTGATGATGTACTTGATGCTGAGGATGATGATGATAATGAGGATGATGATCAAGATTATGTTGATGTACCATATGGAATTGACGATGATGATGACAACAGTGATGTCCACGATGATGATGCATGTCATAGTACTTATGTATACTACGGGACTTGAGATATTGGAGTTAATAACAAGTAATAGAGATTGTGAGGTGTTGACCATAAAAATATGGTTATCCATTCGGTTTTACATTGACTGATATGGCCATTGGGTTTAGTAGTCCCACCACCCCCCCTACACCCCATTGCATAAAGGTAGTACAATACTACCTATCATGATGCTACCAAAATGTCACTCTACAAGGTTGTTTTGGACACCCCCCCACCCATACCCTCACTTTTACTAAGAAAATCGAAGGCACAAGAAGTGGATATCAATCTTAACACAAAAGCTAACTTTATTTGTACTCTTAAGGACATTTTGGTCTTGGTTTAAAATGGAATGAAGAAACAAGCATTTCAATAATTCTCATAGTGTTACTTTGAATAAGTGGAGCAATTTTTTTTACATCTTTGGCCTTATAAGAGGACATATCTCAAAGAAAAAAAGCAGTTAGTTGCTCAAGTTTTATGGCATTGGTGGATTTTTCGTTAAAGATTCAGAATAATTGGTTCAATTTTCGACGATTCTTTTGAGGTTTGTCAAATTTCTATTAAATTTTAAAGCAATTTCGTTTATTATGTGAAACACCCTTGAACTGACATATTTGAGTATTATTTTTCATTATACCTACTGTGAAGCAGGCGACAGACTTTGATAAAATTTATCGAATATCTTTGATGTGCGCTATGGAAAAGCTCGGGGCATGGGATGTAGGAGTGTCCTATGGCTAAAGTATTGCTTTGAAATAAAATGTCACAATTTAAATTACACCATTTGCGCAACATGTTAACCTTCCCAAGTTTGGTACGTTGCATTACATGTGGTCTAACATTAACATTTGAGAATGGAATACAGTCTAAGAAGAAAATCATGGATGGTTCACATGGATTTTTCACACCCTTTTTTAATCTTACGAAATATCGATACCCCAAAGAAGCTTCACATGTTTTCTTTTCATTTGATGTAATTTAGATAACCTTTTAGATCCTGGAAAAAGTGTTTATGTCTATTGTTAAATTTATGGTGTCCCATACCTTTATCTCACGTAATCTTCCTCATTGACCAACTAAGATACAAGAACTTTATTTTGAAATATCTACTCCTCATACTAGTAAAGGGCATTATAGATTAAATATAAGCATGCACAGAAATTGTAATTAAACTTATCTTGCACAAAAGATAAACATCTTAATTCATTACCAAAGAGAGATTATCCTTTGGCCATAACCATCAATTGCGGACAACACTATCATGTTGGGATATGTGGTGACAAGGGAGAAAATGATTCACTATATTTCTCTATATGATCACAAAAAATTCCTCAAAACTTTGCTACATGTCCAATATAGTAAGTTGAAGGAGAGGAAAAAAAGATGTGCTCTGCAAAAAAACTAATCCCTGCCCTAGCTGTCGCCGGGACTCCACAGGGATGGCTCTACAGGTAGCTGCTGAGAAGGATTGCCATCGCCTTTGGCCAGGCAGTGGAGGCGGTCCACTAGTCCAGCATAGTTGGGATCATTGTTTGTCAGATAAATCTCTGCATTTCTTAAGTATTGGAAGATCTGTGAGCGTCGAGTTTTGGAGAGGCGGCGGGCTTTTTCTCTCTTTCCATTCGATCAATGTTCTGGATCTGCTGTAATGAGATATGAGGCCGCTGTGTTTTTGGCCTGTCACCCCCTCTGCTATCCAGCTAAAAGAACTTAAGGAGCGTCAGAAGGAAGAGATGGTAATATACTACCTCGGACCGGATTTCCTGATTTATATTTTCAATAATCTGGCCATCTGGTGTGTGGGTGCAGGATTTTTTACTTTTTATTTTCGTGGTGGAGTGGCTATAGAACAGATTTGTGTGAGTATACAGGCCGTGGGGTTATCTTTTTCTTACTCTTTTTTGCATGAAAGAAATATTATTGCTACATGTCCTTGTACTGTTGAAAAAATCGGAGAAACAAATTGGAGATTAGGTTGCATGCACTCTGTAAGGCCACTATCGGTCCATCCATATGGTGAAAAAAGGTATGAATCAAATGAACAGTTTTCAGCTCTTGGCTTTTGGGCAGAGGTTGAAAAATACCAGATTTTTATAAAGACCCTTTCAGGAAAAACAATCTTGGTGTGGGTTTCTACTCAAGATACAGGGGAGACCCTAAAAACACTGATAGAACAGAGAGAGGGTTACTCTTGACTATTTTTCTACATTCTGTATGGAGGTAAAGTACTGCATGAGGCTGATAGGCTGAGGGATTGTCAGATTTATAAGAACTCTACTCTGCATGTGATGAATCACTTACGGGGAGGAATGTTTGGGAATCGAGGAACAACAGGCCCCTCTTCATTCAAGGATGCAGCTTGTTCAAAGGGGCCATAGTCATTAGCAGCACCACCATCTTCACAACCCAATCCATATATAGTGGAGAAACTGGATGATATCCCATCCTTAGAGGTCAAGAATAAAGAGGTAACACAACTATTCACTACTCTTCAAACACATGCTCTCATTTGTCGTTTTAATGGCTTTTGGCCTAGATCTTATGATCTTTATAACTGGATCTACACAAATTGGACAACAAATTGTCAAATTCTTTTATGCTCCAAAGGATTTTTTGTTGTACAGTTTGAATCACACGAAGACTATCAGAAGATCATTGAGCAGGGCCCTTGGTTTTGGGGGAGAGCAGGGCTTTTCTTAACCCCCTGGTTTCCTGATTTTGATGCCAACTCTATGGTGGTAACCAAAATGTCGGTATGGGTATGGTTTCCAAATCTGCCCCTTCCTTTCTGGCATCATTTAGTCCTGGAAGACATTGGCAATCTACTTGGGAAGTTCATTAAAAGTGATCCAGATCGGCATGAACAGTGGCTTTTTACTTATGCACGAATCTGTGTGGAGATCGACCTTAGCAAAGGTCTTCCTGATAGAGTCCAGCTGATAGATGAGAAGCACAAATGGATTCAGGCACTGGACTATGAAAATACTACCTTTAGATGCATATTTTGCCATCTAACAGGACATTTACAAGACTCATGCCCACTTGCAGAAAGGTTTCCTAAAAAGAAACAGGGGACGAAGACAAAGGGGAAAACATGGCAGCCAGATTATGCTCCCTCTATTGATGAGGATTCAGAGGGTGAGGAAAGTGAACCAGAAGTAAAAAAAGAGGAGGAGGTCAATGAGGAAATAGTGCATAAAGCTGAAACTGTGATGGCACATCACTTAGATTCAAAAAATGCTGGTAAGGAAATACACACGGAAAATATGCAATTAACGGCTACATCCTTAACCGGGTCAAAGTGTGCACATGAATCAGAAAATTCAGATTTCGATAAAGACAAAACCCCAATACAGCCTTCATTGGAGCAGGTGAATAAAGAGCTGATTATAGCTACACCTCAGCAGGGGGGATGGACAGAAGTGAAATCAAAGAAGAAAGGAAAAAAAGGGAAACTAGAGGATTATTATAAAATCCCAAATTCCTAGAAAAATTATGTAACACTATTGTTTTATTTTATATTTTTTTGCAGACCTTTCGTCTTGTCCTTGATGTGCATATGCACCTACAGAATGTAATTTTGTATCGCTTCGGCTTGAAATAAAATTACGCTTTTTTTTCTTGGAAAAAAAAATGTCCAATATAGTAAGTTAACTTACAAGGAAAATGAAATAATCCCTTGCCACTAGCCATTTTTGTGCAAATTTTACGAAGACCTAGTTACCAACACTCACCCATGGTTTTGAACAATCCTTCCCTACTAATCTCACACTAGCTTGACCACTCCACTGTCAATGTAACATAGGGAAAATAAGCTCTTCTACCAACACTCACCCAGGCTTTTGAACAATCCTTCCCTACTAATATCACACTAGCTTGACCACTCCACTGTCAATATAACATAGGGAAAATAAGCTCTTCATGACCAGGCTACAACTTCGACATGGGATCCCTTTGCTAACTATAATTTTCGTGAGGGCTCCAAGTTTTCAAAAAGAATTCTCTACTTAGGAATTCATTCCTTACAAGTACAAATCTAGCTCATTTTGTGTAAGGACCCAACTTCCCATACTCTCATGCTCCCATACAAGAAATGGATCTTCATTATAACTAGCATGAAGTTTATTGTAACATTGTAGTATTTATAAAATCAAAGAATACCAACATAACTGATATTTGTAGTTTCAAAAAAATTGTTGCAACACGGAACTCTTGTCAATTACCTATCCTAGTTCACAAAGAAGCTCTATGTTTAACTTGCCAATGGATGATCCCATATAATCTTCACTTGAATAGCTAGACGGTAAATCCAATCACAATAGTGTACCTTTAGCTTCATCAAACAATAGTGTACATTTTCTCACAATCGTGATGTAATTGTTCAAACAATTTGCTATGTAGATTCGTCTTGTTATGTGATTGTTATAGTCATACAAAATCATCACTAAAATTTCTTTATATTAAAAAATTAAAAAAATCAATTCCACTAAATACACAAAAATGTGGGCACCAAATTTCTTCCATCTTCATTGAAAATTTTAGAACAAAAATGTGGGCGCCAAATTTCTACCATTTTCATTGAAAAATTATGGATTAAAAAGCTCTGATTTTGCTTATTTTTTGGGCTTTTATGAATTTCGAAGTTCCAATTTTGCTTAGTTTCAATCCACTAGGGATTGAGGTTACTACTTCTGTAATCAATACTTCCAAGAATATGATACAATGCATCTCTACCCTTAATACATACTCAACCAACAACTGAAAGAGGGGACGAACCTTTTATTAACCAATGGATTTGCTTGGACGGTTTGCTATGGGAAACCTTGACAATTTATGGATTGAGAAGCTAATAAATGATACAAAGGAGTACTCTACTGTAAGCCATCATCATTTTAGTTTCCTACACAACAGTATTAACCACCAAAATATGGGTGTTCTCCTTCAAAGTTTGTCCATTATTAACCACATCAGTATTTTAATTCTCTTTCTTAGTCCCTTGGTCCCAACAACTAGGTTTAAAATATATTTTTTATCGAGATAACAACAATATATATGCATAGTATTTTTATTTTTTATTTCCTTGGCTGAATGCTAACAAATTTTAAGTAGAACTTTAGATATTCA
Organism: Pseudotsuga menziesii; assembly: GCA_001517045.1. Lineage (NCBI taxonomy): Eukaryota > Viridiplantae > Streptophyta > Pinopsida > Pinales > Pinaceae > Pseudotsuga > Pseudotsuga menziesii. Next base: position 158,940 of record LPNX010814073.1, on the reverse strand, counting down.
ACATCTACATCCAAGTTTTTGGTGGATAATTTAGTTTGGTATAAAGAAAATTGCCATTTCCTAGGTATTCTCTGTAATGTAACCTTGTGTTTTTTTCCCAATGATAACTTTGCAGGGAAATATGGGATGCTTCCCAACATTCCTTGATGGAGACCTTAATAAATCCATTGGCGTAGATTAGTGCACCTCACTTAGGATGATTTGAACCAGGCACCTGTTGGCATTGGCACTAGCCATAGAATACCAATAATGGTTCCATAACCTTTAACATACGATCATTTTTTGTTTGGAACTCATCTCATTATATACATGTCCTTTGGTGAGTCATGTGGGTTTGCAGAAAACTCATAGGAATGTATCCTCAACTTTTGTTGGTTGATAATGGCATTTGGTATTGAGTAATTTACAAAAGAATGTAATATTTGCCAAAACAAGTAGGCATAAAATGTTCCTCATCTTAGTGTTCTCTAACATAATGTTACTGCAAATTTAATGAATATAAATCATACATATTAATTGTGTGTTGGTGTATAATAAATAGGTTAAGTCTCAAACAGTTGTTTCCTATCATACCTTGTGATCATTCAATGGTATTTAAAATGTCACAAGTATTTGTATCAATCATCAATTCATTATCATCATTATATTTCTATCCAATTTTTTCCTTATCTTTTGGGTTACCACTCAACTCTATGGGGCCTGAACCCTCTAACCCCAATAAGAACATTTATTTTCGATTCTCTAAAGAAAAAATGTCTCTTCAGAGGAACCGTTTGGAGTAGTGTTGTACTTTTCACCTAACTTCTTGACTTATATCCATCCCCTTGGTCGCATTTCCTCGGAAGGAATACAAAGCAGGGGAAATACCATAGCCTAGTCTGACCTACCAATATTGTACACATAATTTGTATTGCTAGTCAGTCCATTTTCTTCTTTGGATTCCCTACATCCTTGGTGAATTCTCCTACTTGAATCAAGTGATGGACAGCACCATTTACCAAGTGGGTCTGCAGTTCCTCTTTTTTATCTTTCTTCCGGGAGGGTTCTTGAGGGACTTAACAATATTCACACTTCGCTTTGGGTAGGAAACCTCCATGTGAACATATTCAAAGCACGCTCAACATATGAATGTTACATGTTCATATTATAATTTTTTCTTCTGTACCTTACCTATTATATGAATCAAGATATATTTAGGTAGGCCATTCCAAGTCCTCCTCTACACACAAGATACATTTTTATTTTTTTGTTGTTGGTTGTTGGGGACCAAAAAAGGATCTTCCCTAGTGAATTTCTAATGGATACCAAGGAATTAGATCCCCAAAAGTGGAAAATCATATTAGGGCTCTTGAGTCACATTGGAATTGGAGTTAAAAAATTATAGGTATAGTCAAAGAATGGCGACCAAATGTTTGATGAATAAGCTTGTATGTCCCATAAATCAAGTCCCACAATGAAGGATAATGTAAATGTACTTAGATTCTAATTCCACTATAAATATCACATGAGAATGAGGATATTTGAGATTCCTCATAAAGGAGGAGTTTCCAAACATGTGATATTTAGTTATGAATATCTGTAAGACAAGGTCAAAAGCCATTGAAGTGGCAGAACGACTCACAATATTTGGAGAATATTGTATGATTTAGGGTTTCCTTAGAAATGAAGAAGAATCCATTTTAAATAGGGATCTATTTTAAATATAAGTCTTTAACCTAATTTACCTTGCTTGAGATCATGCTCCGGCTTCTCCGATTTCCTGAAGATGATCCCAGAGTAAGGATCGAAATGTTGAGAGTTTCAATCATTAAACATAGTTCATAATTTCTACTTTGATACTAATTTACCTTACCTGAAGATATGGAATGGATCTTTTCAATAAAATCCTAGTATCAACTATCAACTTTCTAGGTTTCCTGCTTCCCACATGACTAAATTTCTCATGGTTTAGGAATATGGTCTTAGGGGTATATATTCCACCAAAATAATCCTATGAAACCTATTCAATTTGGGTGGGTAGGCCACAACAAGAATGGACCCCTAGTGTATGGATAAATACTCTATCATTTACTAGTGAAACAACACCATAGCATAAAATCTCATTATGTTTATGCCTGGATTAACAATAATGTTGAAATTTTCTTGGATTGTATTCTACTCCATTCTCAATTTCCCATTAACCACAGGGTCAGAATATTCTTTCTCCCCATGATAAGATGGATCGAAACTATGTTCCTTCAATCTATGAAATTTGATATCGTTAGGGGTAAGAGAGAAATTGTTGGCTTCCATAATCCATGCACTAAAAATGTAGGTGGAAGATGTATCAAGGGACAACTTTATCGTGCCATTTGTAATTCCATTAATGTTTAGAATATTTACTCATTCTTTGCCTCTATATTCACTAACACAATCCATTACCTTTCTTTCCACACCAACCATATCCTTGCTTAATATCATCTCAAGGATAATTTCGCGGAATCCATTTTCAAGATCTATTAGCTTTGCAGATTGTATAAATTTGAAATTAGTTTGATTTGTATGGTTGCACTCTACTTCAGAGAACATCTATCCTTGTCAATAGAGAACATCTATCCTTGTCAATATATAAGTGGTCCTTTATTTCTTGGTGCATAATATGATTCCTTTACACACTCAAGTGTCTTTGAATTGTTTGGTTTCTTATTAAAGATTGATATGTCCAAAAATACATACCTGTAGGCTGCAAATATTTTACCCTTTGTATGAAAAATTCTGACATTCCACAACAGTGAGTGCATAGGTAACTATGAAGATGTAATTCATTTAATAGTATTTGAAGGGAAACATGTGTCAAACTATGTTACAAAATTTACCTATCGAGAGGGTCTGGGATCTGGATTTCTATGGATCCCAATCCAGATCCTGCATATTGGATCCACTTGGGGCCCCAAAGCCTAAATTTGGACTATAAAATAGCTCCTTATCCCACTCTACAACCTAACTTTGGACTATAAAATAGCTCCTTATCCCACTCTACAACACATAATTCTTAGCTTTTTCATAGCATTCAACATTTAAGATTTTGAAAGAGCAAGGAGCAAAATATATTTGGAGATCTGATTTTTTAATGTTTTTAATACATGTTTCTTATTTGGAAAAATATAAATAAATATATTATAGTTTCCATGTATCATGATCCTAGTTTTATATGAACTCTCGTGGATCAATATGTCAGATGCCATGTAATTTAGGTATCAAATGACAATTTAACAATCTTCAAATTTGACATTTAGAACCTAGCAGAAAATGAAAATAGAGGAAATATAAAAATTTGTGAAAGAATTTAAGTTAGAGGATTTTACTATTCATGTGTATTTTTGTATCATAGATAGATTGTATCTAATGCAAAATGTCCGCTAAATTTAAAATGCAATTTGACTAATGCAAAATTATAAAACACACATTTGTTTGTGGTGGAATGTATCTTTTGGCTTGAAATTCAAAGGAAAATGAATAGAAATCTCACCAATTTTTGTCTCTTTTTCCTATAAGAATATCAAGGTCTATGTAATCTAAGCAAAAATTATTTTCATGTTTAAATGCTTCCTTAAAACTTTACATGAAAATTAAACAAATATCTGAAATATAAAGAAAAAAACATATTCCATTACAAAATAAGAAATAAACAAAATGAGAGAAATTTTTCCCATCACAAAATATGGCCAACAGAACCTTGAGTCTGTGATCAAATATCTGAGCGGTCTATGGAAGCCTTGGATGGAAGCCTTGGATGCATGGAGAATCCTTGGAACTATTTGACAAAATGCAGCTGACAAGAATCGAACCGGATCGCTTTGTTTTTATTGTTGATTGCTCGATGTGCTTGCCAGCGAGGGTTCTTTGTTTTTATTGTTGATTGCTCGATGTGCTTGCCAGTTAGGGTGTTTGGTAGAAGCAAATGGTTAATGCCTCACTGCCATTGAATGTTGACAGTGTTTAATGTAAATGTGGGGAACAGATTTATTCAAATATGACTAAAATTTCATTATTTTCAACTTATTGTCTGCTGGGCCTACCCAGCAGCAAGTGGTTATATCCAGCCTCTCCATGTCCATTAGCAGATTTAGCCGGTGATTAAATTCCTGATGCGGGTCGAAAAGGGGAGTATCCTCGTGGTTAGGTGGAAAACTGCAAGCGATCTGCCGCTCAACGTTAAGTTCTGAACCGGGTCCGACAATCTTACTTACCGGGTGGGTACACCTAAGGTGAAAGCTTATTAGGGTTCCCCTTAGCACGCACGAGGAAGAACAATGGACTCACTCAGTGAGGAGGAATACAAATGCACTAACTACAACGCCATGCCTACTTTATTGCATATTGTAAATGGTAGTAAGGAAGTTGACTTTGCTCATTTGAGCAATGCAGGAGGTTGATTCAAAGGACATTCTTGATCCGAGGAAATAGAAGCTGACTCCATTGCAGTATGCTCACTACTTCCTTTATAGTAGAATTATTTTAAAGCTTCCTTTCTTGTAGAATTATTTTAAAGCTTGGTTATTGACATCATGATGCTTTGCAATTTTTTTCTTCAAAATTACTTCTTTAACCTAGTTATTTTTCTTTTGGGCTGGAAAAACTGAAATTTTATTACAATATTGAACTACTAATTATATAAATTCGATTCAAAATAGGGATAAATAAGAGCAAAAATTCTAGATTGGACCTTGATACTCTTGTTCTATCTCTATGCCATGAAAAAACAACCTATTAAGTCATCAACTTTTTTGTTCACAAAACCCTTCTTTTAGGCAGTTAGATTATGTTTAGAGATGCCCTGGTCTCTGTTAAATATATAAATTTCAGATATGTCGTCTTCCCAAATTATGGTAACTAAAATTGTCTCCAAATCCATTTATGAAATATAATTTTTTTAATAGAGTTATGAACATATGATGTTTGGCTCTGGCATTACAGAGATTCATAGTTCTAGCATCCATGATTATGGGGTTACAGAGTTAACAGAGTTAAGTAAGAAACCTAAAATTCTCGCGGCTTTTAAATTTGCAATGGAACAATGAAAAGGGAAGTGAGTCATGAATCCACAAGTAACCTGACTCTAAATCTATAACTCCTCAGCTCAATTCTCTGCATTAGATATGGACTCCAAAACTGCCCATATTTACCATTGCAGCCAATAAGTAACTCTGCCATAATTTCCTTAAGGAAACAACAATCAGAGTCCAGACTATTTATAATTTATTTCTTTTTCTTTGACTTGGTTGATCGAGATTGGTCGTTTGAAAGATTTTGCATAAATGCAGTTCCCTGTAAAAGCAAAGGAATGATAGTAAAAAGGTGAAATTTTTTACAGATCCTGAGTATCAATTCCAGAAAAATTGGGACAAGTTGTCTAATGATTATATCCATCTTTTGTCCCACATTAAGAGAAAGATACATGTAACCACTCATTGGTTATATCTGCATTTCTGGTTCCAACTTCTACTTTTGATGTCCTCTTGGTTTTCTATACCCAAAATTCAAAACTCAGTCTGTGTCTCAATAAAAATATGCTAATTAAATCTTGATGAAACATTAGTAGAATTTTTTCCCAAATATTTCTAAGTTCAAGTTGAGCCTGTAGTTTAAAGAGAAAAATGGCACAAAATGACAAACTACCCATTGAGGGCATTAGCACATGTAGTTTGTGTTTTGATTGTTAATTTTTATTGAAGGATGGACATAGTTGTATTCATTATTATTTTGTTAAAAGTCACAAGAAGCCAATAAAGTTGTCAGAGCTTCGGGGAAGAAATTGTAGCCATTTTGCAATGAGATAAATATATTATAGGCATATAGTCCATTGGCCTAAATTTTGCATTCATAAATGGTGAATTGAAAAGTTCTATATGGTTAGGGTTGAGGGAATCCTCAAAACTGTCTGCCCTATCTAATCTGATCCCTATTTCTGTTTCGAGTAACACTAGGAAGCCCATCTGAAATGAGGAGTACATGACACATGTAGCACCAAAACCTGTTCCCAATCAAAATTATGTAATTAGGGAATGGGGATTACAGTAATATTATGATAAGGATGGAGGGGCCAAGTCAAATAGATATTGCTTCAAATTACAAAGGAAATCAGTACTTGTGTTTAATGGTAAGAGAAAGCAGAGTCAAATGTTTTATCTCCTCTACTGCCAAAGAGCGTCTCTTTGAAAAATTAAACATTACACAGAAACTACGGTAGACCTTGTGGAAATCCATATGATAACCTTGTACCATAAAAACCGCCATATATGTAATGGGGATCATAAAAAACGAAAACTAAAAGGAAATTACTACTTACATGAGTTGATTGACAAGTATAAAATAACTACCAGAATTTGTTTTTATCTCATACAATTCAAGGTTATGGTTGTATCTAGTAATTGACGGTAAAAGAATAAATGAATGATACTACAAAAATATAGTAAATTTACCTTGGAAAAGCGTTGTATTTGTCCATAAACCCATATCCCAAGAAGACCAAGCAGAGCAAGTCCAAGAGCAATTAGAAACATTGTTTCTATGTTGAGAATGCCACTGGCCTCAACAACTTCAACAGTACCATTGTAAAATACAGTCTGGAATAGCTGTTCATCTAGGTCATATAAGATGCTACCAACAAGGTAAAATAAGCCTGGATGTAATTCACATTAAGAAAACATGAATTTAGCTTAAAACATAAACATTTAGACCAAACATACTTTCCCACATCTGATTGTTTTCTAGCCGACTTGTTTTCTACAAATCCATGGGTTGAATTGCACCTCAACTCATAATGAAGCAAATTAATCCAGCTCTATGTGGGAAAAATAAAACTAAATCATGGGAATTAGGGAAAAGAACTTGCTGAACAATTACAACCTGCAAGAACTTGCTGACTGTAAAGGAATATGGAAAGGTTGCTTGCGCTGAATGAGGCACAGTGTCATTGACAAATTCCTGCAAATAAATCCAAAATATTAGCTGATATAATCTATAACATTAAAGGCAAGCAATTTGTTAATTGTTTCTCACCACAATGATACCCTGTCACAATATTCAAAACACATGAAGGATGAAGCCTCCAAAATCACCAACAAAAAACAATGACCTGTACACACCCTAAAAGACACACAAGAATATTAATGCAAACAAAACCTGGTAATAGGGGTCCCAAGTAAGTCAATTTCTTGGTTCACCATACTAGTATAATACTTGGTGTAGGCATTCAGGGAAAAGACTGGTATCTACGTTGTGTGTCGCTCTACAGAATTTGGATAAAAAACAACCAGCTTATTAATTATAACATCTGATGTACAGCACTTGAATGCTAACATTTTCTAAGAAATGCAGTTTTAAAATTTTACTTCCTTCCCAAATAAACTGCCAGACAATCTCTGGAAATCTGTGGTTGAAAATGCAGAGAAAAGACATTGTATTGGAAAACAAAGCCAATATCAGCGATACCTAAATTCCACATGTGTACATAAGTATTAGTAGCTACACGTCTACTACTCATACTTCCATCCAACAGTACATATAATAAGCTCCCAGAACTGCTTCAATCCAGCACAGAAGGCATAGAATAATTTTATAGCAACACTTGCTGAATAGATACAAAGCTGAGAGTGCTGGAGATCAATAGACATTAAACACAAAAGGTGCAGCCCTTTATGCTAAATAGACCATTACATCTATTGAGGGAAACAAGAACTCGATGATTCTCATCAAATGATTTCAGAGTCAATTAGAACAATTGCTGAACCCATTAAATAGATGAGAGTCCTGAAGATCAAAAGCATCAAAAACACAAGGTGATCCCTCTATGCAAAATATAACGTTACAGTTGTTATGGGAAACAATAACAGTAAGGTTCTCATCAAATGTACGCTCATGGTAAGCTGGATTGGAAGCAGGCTTCAAATTTGAAGCCTTCAATGCAATGTTCCCCCAAGTTTCCGAGACGGGGGAACGCGGGAGCAGGGAAATGCACATTCGGGACGCGTGGAGACCACCCCCAAATTTAGGGATATTCGGGGGGACGTGGGACGTCTCTAAAATTATAAAAATAAAATAAAATATCTAAAATAATAATTCATTTGATGTATATTAATGATTGTGGAATGTAAATACTAAATATATCAGTTTATTTTCTAAGTAGTACCAAGTAGGAATTGTAAAATGTGAAAATAATGGGAAAACATTAAAAAAAAATTCCTAGGGGCATGGTTGGGGAGGGAAAGTTTCGCCCAGGAGTCCCCAGGTCCCCGGGATGCAGGAAACGTGGAAACGCGTCCCCGACCGTGCGGGACGTGTCCCCGTGGAACACTGCTTCAATGCCCTTCAGGGCCTATTTTATCCTTCATAGAAGGGCACAACAATTTTTTCCATGCAAAAAAAAATTATTTTGTATCGGGCGCTTCAATAATGAAATTGACCATTATTTTGGAACTTCGCAATTGAAGCGTTGCTCCAATTTTTTCCTGTCAAATTTTTAGATGGTTGAGAATGGAAGAGCAACGAAGGCAGAAGACCAAGGGAGTCTACCACACATTCCATCAACATTATTTATCAAAATTAAATCACAATGAAACTTTAAAACATTTAGGATTAAGTTTAAATGTTATTGCCACATTACTAGTTTCTTGAAGCAAAGTTGACTTCTGCAATTATACCTGTCATGGAATTTTGAAGAATCTCAAACTCAAGTGATGCTTCATAAATATATTTCATGGTCGTTCCTCATAAATGTTGCAACTTTTCACAAAAATACTTGTGTATTCCTTTCTCTGACGGTTAATATGAGCGAATTTGACACTTTTGGGCCTTTATACTGGTCATGAAATTTGAAAATTACTTTGAAAATTGTAACACGCATTTGTTTTTTTTGGGGAAAAATGTAACTTGATTTCTATGCTTTTCCTTCGCAGATTGTTTGATGAATATGAAGACAAAAAAAATTTTGATCCTTCCTCAAGCAAGGCAGTTGAAACATCTGTATATATTAAGGGTGCTTATGTAAAGGAATTTGTTGATGATAAAGTTGAAGATGAAGATGACGATATTCTAGTGAGGCATGATGAAGATGATAACTCTGAGGAAGATGAAAACGAAGAATTAAAGGATTTAAGGGCAACTGCTGAGGAAGAGAAGCTAGTAGATCAATGGAGACAGGATGAACTTCATCGGAAATGGCTTAAAGAATAGGATTCTAGTGAAACTTGTGATATTTTGCTAAGGCTGGGATGTGGTTGTAGACAAGAAGGGGCCAGGAATCCAACTCTTCTTAGTGAGGAAGAGGATGTTGCTTTTGATCATGATGAAGATCATATTGTTGAATGTGATGATAACCTAGAACACCATAGCCTTGTTTCTCAAGAGTCTGATCATGGTGATGATGACTTTAATATGGAAGCACAACTTTTGAAACCAACTGTAGATGAGGATGATGTTTATGAATCATCAGATGATGAAGAATTGGAAGAAAGAATCATGCGTTAGCGAGTGCTTGAGGAATCTGTAAGTAACTTCTCATGCCCTAATGTATGAAGTTGAAAATCATCCTAAGATTTTATGTGCCTCGATAATTAGTAATTGTAAGACTGAACTGTCACAAATATTTCTCCATTCCAATGTAGTTAAATTATTTCTTCGAAGCTGCAATTTCACAATTTAAGTGCCATGAATGATTTTACTAAAAGCAGTTATTGCTCTTATACATTTGAATAAGGAGGAGCAAGAAGTATTTTTTAACTCTAGCAGATGATGAAACTTCAAGAGAAGTTTTTGGTCTTATAAAGAAAGAGAATGTTTCCCCCACTGTTAAGAAGAAACCAAAACCATCATCAGGTATGATATTTTATTGCCTTTTTCATTGTTTTCTTAATCAAGTCTTTATATTTGGGTATTGATCAAACATGATATTTTCAGTTCTCAAGGTCTTGCAAAATTGTGAATGGTGTGTGCATCATTCCATGAAATAATTGGCTCTGGGGGGACAGTAATAGCTCTTTAAAGGTATGATCAACATGTTTTAGAGTACTGCAATCATTTTTTCACTCTCATTTCTTCTGTATGTCTTTGGCATCTTCCTTAGCACTCTTTCCATTATAATTCAGAAATCTTAGCATATTGAATAAGAATGGTTATGTTAAATTCATCTATTATTTTAGTTTCCCATTATTTCCACATATTCTCAAATTTTTTAGCCAAATATATAGAAACAAGTATTCCTACTAGTTCCATCTTGTAGAATTCATCCATTTCATAGGCACAACATTTTAATGGGAATAAATACTAAGCAAGACACCACTTTTAAATTAAACTTCTAGAAGGATACAAAATGGCACAAACATGACATTAGTTCACTAGTGATGTGGATAGAATGTTAAGCCTTCTACAAGTCTTTAATTCTTGTTGTGTTCTTCTCCACCTGGATGGCATGCGTTTCTAAGGGATAAATCCAGGTACTCTCCCACATTAAACTTGTATGTCTTCCATTTTTACTTTTCTGTTATATGTATATTGACCTTCCTGAGTACTTGCCTATTGCTTAATGACGATGTACACATGTTTCTTTTCCCATTGGTTAAAAATTAAATTCAATATATGTGTAGATTTGGCGGGAAACCCAGATTGCCCTACTACATTTACAGGAATGCAATAATTTTTATGTTGAATCAATGGTTAAATCTAGAGAAACATATTGGATTTTAAGCTTGGTGAGATTGGTAACTTGTTCCATAATTATGAAGAGTAGTCAACATGAAGGAAGCTTCTTAACACCCTTATTAGGTGGCTTTTTGATAGGAAGTAGTATGTAATAATTGTCCATAGTCTTAACAATAATCATTTATGTTAGTATCAAGCTCATAAGTAATTAGTCATGACTATGAGTGAATTCCAATCTTAAAATAGGGAAAGTGTTTTTGTTAGTCATTGTAGTTTCATATCAGCATGATTTATGGATAGATGGAAATTGGTATCAAGATACAGAGTTTTAATAAGAGAAGGCCTATAAAGGGCATCCTTAGGGCATCAACTCCCCATGTATCAGTTTGAGATTGGTTCAGGCAGGTATCTTCTTGTAAATTCACTAATCCTTGTCAATGCAATTCCATTTTCTTTCTTTCCTCTGATTGTAATGCCTTTCCTATTTTTGGAGATGTATTTTGTTTTGAGGTTATTGAGGTTTTTTGAGTTTATTTATGACTTGTTACTTTTGTTCTTATGAGTACTCCACAATGATCTCTCGCTGCTTTTGTTTAGTCTACAAAGTTGAGTTTATATTGAGGAATAATGATGTCATTTCCCAGTTGACCAAGATTTTTGCAGCCTTTTAGATGTTTCAGTTTAAGTATATTTTCTACTTAATTTACTAGCTCTTAACCTATATTTTTGTTTTGTGCATTGCTCCTGCTCTTAAGTTTTAACATATTTTTTCCTTAACAATTAATTCATCTACTATTGTTGTAAATATCCAATTTGTGAGTCTACATAATTGACTTCTATATGCAGGTTCAACAAGAGCTACAAGCTTCGTGGGCAGATGTTTGGAAAATTTTCATGCAATCTAAATTGATTCAACTACATGAACTAAGTCATTTCAGTTAACTGGTTAGTTCAATGTACTTTCTTCTTGTATATACATGTATATTGCATTGACACAAGCAAGAAAATGAAAGTTGATTTCTGTATGTGAACCATGTTGAACCAATTTTGAAGGGATTTGTATATCTTCCAATCAATTTGATTTCCATTTTTTCACCTATTTGTAACACAGTTAAACTAAAACCATGAAGCCAACACAAAATGCCAAGATTGAAGCCGATAAAAGATCTATGACATTTCATCACAAGATTTCCGCAACTGCTGAACTTGACTTTATTTATTATATTTACACCAAAGTATACTGAGTTGGTCAAAAGATTTTTTATTATTATATAATGTCTAAAGGTGCATGCAATGTCTTGTTCACCAACTATATTCATGTGAATTCGGGAGACTAACCATTTCCATGATGTATGAAAATATGAATGTTTAATGCACAAATATTAGAAAGATTCACGGACGAAGTAAATACAGAAACCCTAATTGCACAAAAGCATCCCCAACTAATTGCATAAAATAAGTTCATTGTATTAAACCCTAAGCTAGACAATGCCATTACTTATTCTATTCATGGACTCATTTTAATAATTTCTCCTTCCCCAAGTAAGGATTAACAGTGGCATGCTCCAGATATAGCTAAAGCTAGGCAATGGCATTACATTCTCTTCATGGACTCATTTTGATACGTTTTCCTTCCAAGAGAAGGATTATCAGTGGCATCCTTGAGATATGGCTATATGGACAACCTAATAGTATGTTAAATAAAACCCTACCTAAATAGGTACGTTTCCATATCTACTTTTATTGTAAGAGAAGTTACATTTGTTAGCTATTTTTATTTAGGTTTGTTTACACCCCATTTGTGGAGAAAAAGCACCCAGAATTCATGATACTACCATAAATTGTTGATTAGGAGGTTGGAACAACCCTTATTTATGCCTAGAATGAAGGTTTGAGGTTGTTGGAGTGCCCAGGTTTGCTCTTTATGCCCATACCTACCCCCAAAATTGTTTCTTAATGTCATTTCAACCCTCAAATTCAGCCCAGCATTTCTCAAAGCCTATTTTTTTTTTTGTTCATCACTTTTTATAGGGCTATTCATGCCTAGAACTTCCCTTTAACCCTCCAATTTGGCCCAGATTTAGAGGTAGGCCTGTTTGGTGATGGATAAGTGCAGAAGGGTTCCCAACAGTGTGTTAGATTTTTATCATTTAAGCAATATGATCTTAGGATCTTATCTGACTCAGAATAACATGCACAACAATAATCACAAGAGACAAGAGACACAAAGAATTTTCCTCAGGGAAACCATAAAGGAGAAAACCTTGCAACTTTCTCAGAGATAGAATGAGCACCAGTAGCAAAATTAAAACCCAAAAACATAAAGATGATCTCCAACAACTGATCTCTCTCACTTATACCAGCACTTCCTCTCTCACTCATGTGCCCCAGTTGAGTGAGTGTGTATTGTGTAGAAATGAGGAGAGCTCACTTCTATTTATATTCTTTCGTTCACTTTATTTCCACTCCAACAAATCGGTCTCACTTAAAAATTACTTACCAAGGCCGACTTCTCTAGGAGAGTCTAACAACCCTAGTGCCCCACAACTGTGGGGACTTTAACCCTTGATCAATAAGGAGGGTTACCATCTATTACTTTACATGACCTTTTTATATTATTGATTCTCCCGAGAGGAACAACGGGGTATGAAATGACTCAATTAAATTATTGATACTTCCTGATAGGAACATCAGGGTACAATACATAAGATATACAAGTGAATACATTCTGAAGTTATAAATATATCAACACTCCCTCTTAACTAGGAAGGTATTCTCTTGACACAATTCATCAGCACAAGTCTTCTTCTCTAGATCAAGTCTGGATCATCATCAAAGCTGGATCATCATTGGTTCATCATTGAAACAGGATCATCACTGGGTCATCATCAAAGTTAGATCATCACTGGATCATCATTGAAACTAGATCATCACTGAATCATCATCAAAGATGGATCATCACTTCTTTCGCTATCTCGATCAACTAGTGCTATCTCTCAATTCTACTCATCATAGGAAGTTCTACAGAGCCAACCCTTTTTCATGCTGGTTGTAGGCCTGGGATCCATGTAGGTTTTCATCTTCTTCAACACTTATATGTGACCTAGTCAGAAAGGCCTGCCTAGCACTTACATCTGACCATGGGATGAGCACATCCACCACCATGTCAGAAAGGCACACCCAACACTCACATCTGACCATGGGAGGAACACATCCACCACCATGTCAGAAAGGCCCAACACTCACATCTGACCATGGGAGGCCCAACCTACCACCATGTCAGAAAGGATCATCCAACACTTATATCTGACCCATTCAGAAAGGCCCAGCATTCACATATGACCATGGGAGGCCTAGCCTGCCACCATGTCAGAAAGGCTTAGCACTTATATCTACCCATGGGAGGCCCAACCTGCCACCCTATCGGAAAGGCTCAACACTTATATCCGACCATGGGAGGCTCAACCTTCCACCATGTTGGAAAGAATCAGCACTTATATCTAAGCCAGTCAGAAAGGCTCTACACTTACATCTGACCCAGTCATAAAGGCTTTGCACTTACATATGACCATGGGAGGACCCACCTACCACCATGTCAGAAAGGCTCTGCACTTACATATGACCATGGGAGGCCCAGTCCACCACCATGTCAAAAAGGCTCTACACTTACATCTAACCATGGGAGGACCCTCCTACCACCATGTTAGAAAGGCTCCTACACTTATATCTTACCATAGAAGGAACCAATCCTACCATGTAAGAAAGGCTCTCGGACCCATCACCTCCCCTTGGAGAGAACCTTGATCTGGAGAACACCAAGATTCTCCCTGAAGTACTCAAACTTCACTCTGGCCAATGGCTTGGTCAACACACCAACTATCTGCTCATGCGTCGCAACATATTGGAGATTCACTGCTCCTGTTTGCACCATATCCATGATATAGTGATATTTGATCTTGATATGCTTTGACTTGTCATGGAACACCGGGTTCTCTGACAACTTCACGCAACTATGGTTGTCGCAATATATACAAGTAGCATCCAACTGGAGATCAAATAAATCAGATAGTAGCTTCCTCAACCACATTGCCTCACAACTAGCCGAATAAGTTACGACATACTCTGCTTTAGCCATACTTAGTGCCACGCAAGACTGCTTCCTACTAAACCAAGATATCACACCTGATCCCATACTGAAGCAACAGCCTGAAGTGCTCTTCCTATCAATGGCACTTCCTGCCCAATTCGAATATACATAACCCTCCAAGTTAATCTACTGATTCGCCTCATACTTGAGCCCATACTCAACTGCACCCTTCAGGTACCTCACTGCATGCTTTGCAACCATTAGGTGAACATGTCTCGAATCCGTTAGGAACTAGCTCAACGTGTTCACAACAAAGAAAATATATGGTTGTGTATTCATTAGGTACATCAAGGACCCAATCATCTGATGATACATTGTAGCATCAACCGATTATGATGAAGCATCACTCAATAGCTTCAGGTTCGATTCCATATGTGTGGTTATGGCCTTGCAGTACATTATCCCGAACCTCTTCAAGATCTCTACTGCATACTTCCCTTGTCCCATGGAGATTCCATCCCCATTCTGCCACTCCTCCATGCCTAGAAAGATTCCTCTTCTTGCAACTTTAATGAGGTACTCTTTTCTTGTCAGGAACAATTCATCAACATATAATAGGAGCATCACTAGTCTTCCTCCTTCAACCTTGAAGGAAAGGTTGGAATCCGCTTTACTCTTAGTAAATCCTAGAGCCATCAGTAATTTGTCCATCCTGTCGTACCATGTCGAACCTCAAGATCTTCTATAGTCACTCCCTCTGAATTGGAGCATCATGCTCTCTCTGTCTTTCGTACTCTATGTATCCTTTACTAGAGTGACAAGTAGCTTCCTCTGCTACTATTATTCTAGGTATCCATTTAGGGTCACTGGATACCAAGATCCTCTATCTTGAAAGCGTTATTCTCGCACCCATCTATGAGCTTTTCATCCTCTATAGGATTTAATCTTCAACCTTGTAGCAAAGGTTAAGATCTTCATCACTCTAGGTGATCTTCAAGCTCTTCAGGTATGTGTTATCCCATGGGTTCCTTCTAAGCTTGTACAAGTCCTTCTTTAATTTTGCACACATGATTCTGCCTCTCATGTGCCTCAACTCCCATTGGATGAAAATGTCTCTTCGTAGTCTATTCCTTCTATCCGTGAGAAACCTCATGCTACGAATCTTGCCTTCTATCCCACGATGTTTCCATCTACCGCATGTTAAATCTTGTAGATCCATATGGAAGACATTATGGACTTCGCTTCAGGTCTTGATACCGCATCCTAGACATCATTCTTCTTGAACTAGTATTCTCTTTCCCTTTCTTCTTGGATACTCCTTCATAACTGGAAGGCTCGACATCAATGATGTTGCTCAATAGTGTCACACAACTAGAGTGTCTTTGAGGCCTATTTCTTTCTTTTGAAAGTATCGTCATATTATTCTTCATCTTGGATTCTTTCTTGAACTATCGTCACTTGTTCTTTGGAACAAGTCTCATCCTTATTTTCTTGTAGGTGACTGTACACGATCTTTCCTACAAGTCAAATGCATTTTTATGGTTAGAAACATTTCATAAGGCATATTCATAATGGGAAATTCTGATGCATAAAAATATAATCATGCAACTATTTTAGCCAATACAACATTCATCCATATCTCACGGAAACTTTTCTAGATTCTTTCCATCTCTACCAAGACATCATTGAGATTGTGCATTAATCCAATATGTCAGCAAAGAGGTTTCATTCTAGATAAGTAGCAATGGAGAGTTGTATAGCACCATGAGCTACTTACCCATCACATGCATATTAGTAGTATATTGTCATTAATGCAAACATTTTATCATGCATAATACATCAATTGAATATAAACAAATGCATAACAAAACAATATCATGAAATGACAATTGAATACTTATCTTCTTTTTTTCGTGGGTAGACTCCTTTCAGCTTCATCATCTTCTTCATTCATAACAACATAATTTCTTATCCAAATGCTTAAGATGGATAATAGGTTCTTCAAGAATTGAGTTCTTCATATTCCTCATCGCTTGAGGTATCTTCTTTGAATCGTGAAATCTTGATCTTCAATTGCTCCCATATTCTTTTCTCTTATTATGAGTCAAGCTTTTTCTTGTGTGTGGTCTTCCCAGAGTCTACTGAAAGTAATCACTTCCTTTTGGCACACATTCCTTGAATGAATGAATCCCATGATCACGGGAGGCCATTCAAGGTGGTTATCACAACTTATACATTCTCCACTTCTTCTTCTACTACTTCAAGTTGTTATTTGATTTGAGAGACCCTTGTAAAGTATGACTGTATGGTCTTTCCATTCTTCACATTCTTCAACTGGTTTCTTGAAGTCATCTTTCGATTTATGTTCTTCCCTTCAAATAGCTTGGTTAAGGAATCAAACCATGTATTTAGGTGTCTTTAGGGAAGACACTTGTGGTATAAGGTGATCCTTGATTGAATCAACAATGATCTTCTTGGCCTTGACCAAGTTCTTCTTGTGTAAGCCTTTCGCCTCATCTCCCTCTGGAACTGGAACCTTTCCACTTATGTAGGTGTCCAATTTCCTTTTCTTCAAGAACCAATGAGATCCAATTCTTCCATGCTTGGAAGTTGTCATTTTCACCAAGCTAGTATGATTAGTCATTTTGAAATGAGAACTTCAAATGTAAATAGCAAAAGACTAGATCTTACTAAGCTGAGGTGTCTGTCCTGGTTCTGGAGCTGGCTGATCTAGGTTTTGTCAGAGAAACCCTAATTTTCAAAACTTGGAATTTCAAACTTTTGATTGGATAGAAATATAGACCTCTTAAAGGAGAGCTATCTAATGTACTCATTTTCTCAAAACAGTGGAGGGAAGCTCTCGGAACAGGAATCTCTAGTTTACCAATTTCCTCTACAGAAATGCCTAATATTGTTTCTACAGTATCTCCGAAAGTATTGATCCTATGTGTTTGAAATTTTGTACTGAGATAACCTATTCTGTCCTATTTCCAACACCACAGGGTTTACCAGAATTGGTTTCACCAATTGGGAGTTATGAGAGTTTTCCCAAGGTGACTTATTTTAGGACTGTTCCGCATATCGAACTTGTACGGACTGCCATGTGTTCTTGTTTCATCATCGGGGTCTGAAACTTTTAACACATAAAGTACATTCCATTCCCTATCCATAATATCTTTCAAAAATTCATTTGGATATTCATAGCTAGAGATATAGCAATGCTCCCTAGGTGTCTTGTTTAGGGATGAATCCTAGAAGAGGCTGAAACCCTAAATTGGAGGAATCATATCTTCAGAATATAGCGAATCGAAGGCAAAATTTTTAACAAGGGGTACATTAGGATTTTATATTCATCCTGTGAAAATTTCGGCCCCTGATACTTATTCAATCTCAAGCTACGACGAATTTACCAAAACTACCTGTTTTAGTATTTTAGGGTTTTTTAGGCCCGGGATCAAACTAGGGTTTGACTTTTTCGGAGTTTCACCCAACCAAAAATCTTGACCCAGGTCTCTAAAATTCGATTTTGATGAGAATATTAATCCTATGCCAGGCTCACTCAAAAATTCCTCTTCTATAAAAAGCCCTAATTTCCTGCAGCAAAAACTAAAAATGTCTGGAATCAAATTCTACTTTGACAGAAAGATGCACCCTTAAATGGAGAGTTAGCCTAACCTCCTTTTGCTGATGGACTGTGGAGAGAGACAAAAAAAGTAAGAATCCCTAGCTTTCGCAGTTGCACAGTGTCTTCTTCTCAGGTTAGCTCTGATACCATGTTAGATTTTTATTATTTAAGCAATATGATCTTAGGATCTTATATGAGAGAATAACATGCACAACAATAATCAAAAGAGACAAGAGACAAATAATTTTCCTCGGAGAAACCATAAAGGAGAAAACCCCGCAACTTCCTCTGAAATAGAATGAACACCAGTAGCAAAAGTAAAACCTGAAAACATAAAGATTATCTTCGATAGCTGATCTCCCTAACTTGTGCTAGCACTTCCTCTCTCACTCATGCGCCCCAGTTGAGTGAGTGTGTATTGTGTAGAAATGAGGAGAGCCTCACTTCTATTTATATTCTTTCATTCACTTTATTTCCACTCCAACAAGTTGGCCTCACTTAACAATTACTTACCAGGGCCGACTTCTCTAGGAGAGTCTAACAACCCTAGTGCCCCACAACTGCATGGACTTTAACCCTTGATAAATAAGGAGGGTTACCCTCTATTACTTTACATGACTTTTTTACATTATTGATTCTCTTGATAGGAACATTAGGGTATGACATGACTCAATTACATTACTGATACTTCTCGATAGGAACATCGGGGTACAATACATAAGATATACAAGTGAAAACATTTCGAAGTTACAAATACATCAACAAGATGCTGAAATAGAGCTGCTTCATGCCCTTTTTTACTGTCAAACAGGTTTGTTTATGCCCAAAATGCATGTGGATGCAGCTATAAGGCATATGGATGAGATTTTAAGGTTGCTTTCACTTATAGATTTCTCATTTTGACAGCCAGAATTGCAAAGACCGCCTCCTACTGCCACTGATCATCATCTTTCAGGGTTGCAATGTGCCTGGATCTGAAAGTTGGCCTAATTATAGATGATTTGAGATGCTTTAGTGTTTGTTGTGAGAAATGGTCCCAAAGTGTTGAGACTTGTCCCTTTTTTTTCTCATGCTTGATTCTAGAATTGTTTATGCCCATAGGACTTCCCAACATTACTCCTAGTGTGCTCATAACTGAAAATGAAAGGGCTCACTGTTGTTACACTCCATAAACTGTCCAAATTTCAAAACCAACTCAGAACTTCCTAGATTTGATTTCAAGATTACAATCATGACAACATCAGCCCTGGAGAGTGTGATTAGAATCACCGGTGGACACCCATACAAAATGGAGGGTAACACTTCCAACTGGGTCCTCAAATGTGAAATTAGATCATTGATTGGACCACTCTCTAGAAACTGCTAATATAGAATTTTTAGAAGTAACAACCTCTTAGATTTGCCTAAAAAATAAACTTGTACATATCTCCCCAAAGGGTATTCAAAACCATGATAAGATCAAGCAAAATATAACATTGCAACTCACCCTGAGGATTCTCTTAGAAAGAGGGACTCGATTATTAGGATATATTTGCTTCAGTTAAAAGGTATACATATATTTGAGTAGCCATGTCTATTGCATCAGTTTTTGGTTGGTTCTTATACTAGATTACCCAATATTATATATAATTCACTTATTTACTCAGTATTATATTTAAACCTAACATACGTTGTTGATGGGCATGATTAGGATGGTTACAAGCCTTCCACCCATTCTTATGGCAATTTAAATAAGTATTATTTTTTACAATATTTAGAGAGATCTGAGAACACAACATAAATGTCTTGAATATGATTGGTTAGAAATTTAATTAGTTCATATTCTTGGTTTTCAGTGTGAAATCACTCAATGGCAGGTAAAAACAAACAAATTTTTATTCTAGTAGTAATTGAATGCTAGAAAAGTACAGAGTATTATGGAAAGGATTTTAAATTGCAGAAATATAAGATTTGTCTCATGTTTGTTTCATAGATCTTAACTCATCTGTTGTTGAAAAAATATTTCAGGATTATAGGGTGCACAGGGATGAAATTCATTCAAAGAAGGAGAGATTAATGGCCCATCTTGGTGTATTGTCACAATTTGTTGAGAGCTAGAATAATCCAGAAGATAATGATACTCAAGCTAGTCAGTTTGCATGAGATCTTAAGAAGGTGATATTCTCCTGTTGTTTGATTAATAGGTTTTTCATTTGAAGTTGCATTTGGAAATGCATTGTCAAAAGTATCTTGAATTGGAATATTTAGTTAATCCACTCGATTTCCTGTTCTCCTGCATGTACATGAACATGCACATATGGGGCCGTGTTTACTGTTATAGTCACAATCATCTCCATGCCAACGTTGGGAAACCTCCAAGTTTGTTTGAATTTCATAGCTTATTACATAACTAAAATAAAACCGGGTGATTTAAACTAATGTTATGGTCATGTAGGTTCCTTTCCTTGTATGGTCAAGTTTCATCCCAGAAAATTATTGTGAGTTGAGCTTGAACGTTTTCAGCCCTCGCAACTAAGCTAAAACTAAGTCATATTGGTTGGAATCTTCATGTGCTAGTGGAAGATCAAGGTAATTAGATTTATAAGTCATGTGGTTAAGTTCTCAAATGGAAATGGGTGGGTGAGTGGAATCCACATCAGTCTCTTAGAAATGGATTCCATACTTGATGTGTTGATCATGATCATGCATGCAGGGAATGGCTTGATATGTTGCAGGTGACTATAGGCAAGGATGTAAACTCATATAGTATAGATTATGCATTTGCATGGCTTGTACCCTCAAAGTACAGGACATGACACAAGCTTTGATACACTACATCAAAACATTTGGATCGATAGGAAGGTTAGTCAATTATTTAGTTTAAATGGTTTTAAATTTGAGCATCTTTTGCACTGGCTTAAAAATATAGTCAAGCTGAGAATAATATTATATTTCAACTATAGTGAATTTGATTAGAAGTTTATTTATTTTTCTACATGATTTATGTTAGTTTGGAGCAAAAAATATCTTTTTGTATAAAAATACAATTTTCAAAAAAGTTTTCTTTGTATGTCAATTGTACTCTTTGAAATATGCCCTTCAACATGTAACCATGGATCCGGTTATCTCCCCAAAATATTTAGATATTATGAATAAAATCAAATAGAGAGCCATTTAGCTAGAGCTAAAACTTTACCCTATGGATAGTTTGCCACCGTATTCTAATCAAAGGATATTTCTTAAGTACTTCAGCAAATTATATTGATTGGTAGTTAAGGGAAAGAAACTCAAGGTAAGAGAATTTAATTTCTGTATATAGAAGAAGCAGCCTCTCACTTCAACATTCATGTTCCTAAGCACACATTGGCTTCCATTCAACTCAATTTCAACTACTTCTGCGTGACCTCCACCTCTGATTTCTATCAAAGCAGCCGACAAATTTCCCACTTTCACTTGGAAATCCTTTGGTAGTCTTGTTTCCACTATCAAGGATTTTGATTAACACCATTGCTTGCTGCCCATGGGGGTGCCGTTTATTTTATATGAAAAATCTTTTGGGAAGAATAACTACCATTTTTGGAGGTGGGTAAGTAAATATGATTATGCTCACTTTAAAATGGTATAGCCATGCTTGGATTCACACTAAAGTGAGTGACTGAGCCATTGCCACTAAATGCACATCCTTTTAATTATCGAGTGCGATGACCTTCATGTCTCTAACTAACCAACCAAATACTTTTCTTTATATGAAACACATTTACCAAAGAGATCTCCAATATTTGGAAGTTGAATAGTAACTGCCCAAGCTAAGCACAGATTTTCATTGCTTTCACCACAAGGTTCTCATATTTCTCCATCAAATATTCCTGTAATTATTTAATTTGGCTGGTTTTTAATTATCTTGTTGACTAGGCAATACACGAGTTTGTTTAAATTCCCTAAACATGATTGACGCTAGCCTTTTTAAACAAGTCAAGGATATGATTAGTCTCTGGTATCTCGTCCTTCATTTTTAAGTGGCAGTTGTTTCATTTCATTTTAACCACCTTTGTTAAGGATTGAAATAATTCCATTTCTCTGAGTTTGTACTTCAACATTTTCTATACTTAATAAATCTCAAGATCACATAGTACCATGCAAAGAGTAAAATGTTAATGACTCATAAATGTCGAAAACACTCATTGAGATCACTTGAGATTAGCACATTGCAGTGAAACATTGATCCTTCAAACATTACTGTAATAAAAACAAATATCAAATCAATTCCAATCTTGTATCATTACTAAGTGTCAAATTTTTTTGAGAGTTAAGTGCTGATATAATTTTTTTGAGTGTCAAAATCATACACAAAAATCATTTTCAACTTTGTACAAGTCCTATTTTTGCTTGAAAATAAAGGTATTTCTGAACTTTGGTTTCTTACAATCATATTTTCCAAGCTTTAGCATCATTATATAGTGTGTTGATGACTTAAAATTACAGTAGTACCCTCTTATTGCAATATGTTGTAAACAAAGGTTATTTTGCTTGAATATCATTGTATTCGCACTTAAGGACGTGTCTTCATGTCCTCTTATCATGGGTCTCTTAATGGAGTATGATTAAATATTAAACCTTAAACAAACATAATGGTTGATAGGGAATAGTGATTTTTGCAATCCCATTAAGCCAATTTCTTGAGTTTTGTTCAAAATTCCTAGAAAATGTTTATGGATTTCATAACCTACTTGATCATATATTGTGAACTTATACAATCTATCATCCTTTTCCGACCATTAGATACTCCAAGTTGTGTATTGGTCTTTTTTACCATTATAGAGGAATTTCTAAGTTAGGTTCCCAAATTCTTAAAGGGTGCTAGCTCAATGGAAGAGCGTCTGCCTTACAAGCAGGAGGTTGGTGGTTCGATCTCTCCATGCCCTAATGATATTATAATATCGGTTAAAAACAACAAAATTAGTAACCAAAAAATAAGAGATAAGTGACCAAACAATGAGAGATAAGTGACCAAAATTCGTATATAAAATTACTAAAAATGACTAAATTAGTGACCAAAAAATGAGAGATGCAAAACTAGGCATTAAAAATGATGCAACACGTGGTGCTAACAATGAATCCAAACATGGTGTTGATATGGTAGCAAAATAAGACGCGAAACTAGGCATTAAAAATGATGCAACATGTGGCGTTATTGATGAAGCCAAATATGAAGTTGATATGGTAGAAAAATAAGATGTTACTTTGGATGCAAAACATGACGCTAAATAGGAAGCAAAATATGGTGCAACAATAAAAGAAATATTTGGTGTCATTTTGGTAGAAAAACATGATGCAAAAAATGAAGCAAAAATTGGTGCAAATTTGGAAGTAAAAATTGACGCATATTTGGAAGTAAAACATGGTGCAAAATGGGATACTAAAGTGGTAGAAAAAATGGATGCGATATTGGATGCTAATTTGGATGCTAACATGGTGCTATTGAGGATGGAAATATGATGCTAATCGAGATTTCATTTAAGAAGAAAAAGCAGACACTCGTTAGGAAGAAAAATATGACGTTATTTAGAAAGCAAACCTTGACGTTGTTTAGGAAGCAAAGTTGGACGCTATTCTACAAGCAAAAATATAAATGCTATTTTGGACGTCATAAAGGATGCTATCTAGGAAGAAAAAAAGATATTTTTTGAGATGCTTTAAGTTTTGTCCATGATACGTCCCATTTAGCATCTTGTTTGACCACTCAATGTAAAAAAAAATTACACTAAAAAGGGACTCTAATTACAGGATTTATTGTAATGCAATATGACATTTACCTGTCTGGTTTAACGTGGGTTATGACTGGAAGTTGGTCCTTTTTCGAGATTTTGCGAAGGCTTACAAACTGCCTAGCCTTAACCAAGTAATGAAAAAAAGGTTAGTTTAATTCTATGCATTTAAATCTTTTAAAGGTTAAGAACCAATGCCACACTTAACTTGGGGTTTTCGATCGTTATGTAGGAAAGGAGAAATAAGGAGAATACAGGAGGAGCCAACCTGTGGTCCTCTCTGCACTTAGTTGAGGTGAGTTTCAGTATGAGAGTCCTTTTGTATTAATCATTTATTTTATAAGGAAGTGGTTGTTTAAAATCGTTTATTTTAATGTGCAGGTGGAGTTCGATGGCTAGAGAAAAAGTTAGAACTTATTCTAGCTTTAATCTGCAAGCCCATGCTTTGTTTATCTAGGTAAGGGTTTTACCCCACCATGCTTTTCTTTATTTGGTTACAGTTTACAATACATGGTTTTTGACCTTGTATAACGTGGAATGCAAGTTTGTTAATATTGGCCCTGCAAGAGAAACAATAGGGTCACCTCCTCGCAGGCCTCCTTTTTCCCTACCAAAGGTGAGTAAATTACTCTAACTATGTTTAATTTGAAAGAATGCAGTCATTAACTTTGTTACTAGCAACCCTATTAACACTCCCTAGTTGTTTGTTGTGCATGTATCCACTGAAGTGGTTCTGCTTGGTCTTTACCAATGGATCCGTCGATAAACAATTGGTAAGCTTCAAGTAAATCTAGGTTACAGTGGTTTCCCACTGGGTTTTCACCCCATGAGTGGATAGGGATTTCGCCACTACAACAAAGATAAGTTAAAATATATTTTTTTTAAACCCCTATAGGTATGTACTTATCTATTTTAACAAAAAGGTTTTGCAACCGTTCATGTTTAAAGGTGTTTGATATGCCATCCTATTCGGATGTACATTATGTTTTTGTTCTTAAACAATGGATTCCAAAAGATGGGCTTACAAATACGATGATGTTTTTAACGGTTAGAAAACTTTGTTGATTGAAATAATTCTATTGAAGCTCATAGCTTAATAATGGTTGTTATTTTAGTTGGTGTGATTCAATTGTGGTTGAATTCTTTGACATAGATATTATCCTGAGGTATGGATACCCATGAATAGTGGTTGTGCATTTAAGTTTAATTGACCAAAATAGATTTACTCCATCATTAACTAGATATGATTGTTGTTTGAGTTATTATACGGATCTGTGAGCCTGCTAGACATGTATTGATTTATTTTATAAAATAGTATATTTGACTACGGATGAGTTGAAACATCGATCTAGAGATTCACAATCTAGATGTTTAATAAATGAAGAAGCCTTTGGCTTTGTTCTGTAAATCTATGAATAATTTATATGATGGTCTCCCATATCTTTGTTTAATGTTTATATTCTTTGATTTATTATTAGGGTTGTTTGATTTCCTGTTTACTTGGGGATTCCTCCTTTTAAAATTTGTTGTTAACTATTTGGTCATAACTATAGGTATTCTTAAAACAGAGTTTTAAATTGGAATAAGTTGTAATTTAATACAATCTAGAACAAAGATAGACTATGTATGAAATCCTCAACTCTTAGGGTATACGATTAGTTTGGGAAGACTTAGATTTAACATACATTTAAACTATTTTAGAAGAAAAATATAAACATACTTAAAAATGTTAGCCAGATCTATGGATTGGGCATTACTCTGGTTTTCCAAGTATTCGGTTGGTTGATTATGATACATTCGTTCAGATAATTTAGTTATACTAACAATAGATCCACTCTAATCTAGGTATGGAAGTACAAAACAAGATTAATGGAGAATATAGCTGAGATAATAAGATTTGTGATTCTTCTACATTTCGTAAATAAAGAACAGTTTATACTAAATCATAACATTAAAATAGGAAAATCTTAGGAACATATGTATAGCATAAATCACTATAAATAAAAATGCATTTACGATTCATATCTATACTCAGTCTATAATTTATCAATACTAAACATATAAGAAATTGAGTATGGAAACTGACACCACTATCGGGAAAGCATAATTGAAGTTGTCATTCCTCCCAATCAACTCCTACGGCATCCAAGTCTTACTTGCTCCAGAACCCCCAAGACTGTTTTTTGAACCACAAGGACAAAATCTAATCAATGCACCATCTCTTGCATCAACATATCAATTCCCCATCCATCGCTAGACTCCTTCTTTCTTGATGGACATACTTATATATATTATTTTTCCTATGACTTGGGTATTTATGAACCTCCTACTCTTTAGCACTCTGCAAGGAGTCTTGAACTGATTTTGGGGAAGATGCCTCCTGTGTCACTTGAGTTCTCACTCAACAACTTTCGCCACTTGTATTTTCCTCTTGTGGTTCATCAAACACTCTTTGAACAACTACTTCAGTTATGTTTGCTCTCAATATTTTAATTATTAAATAAAATAATCCCTTACATCCATTTTGACTTTCTTGTCAAAACATTTTAAAAACGAATAATATTCCAAGTAATAATAAATTACATTTATTTGGTGTGTTACATATGCAAGTGTAAAATTTGGAGGTGTTTGGAAGTGTTTGAGTGTTTGGAGGTGTTTGCAAGTGTCTAAAGGTGTCTAGAGGTATTTGGAGGTATTTGAAAGTGTTTGGAGGTATTTGTAAGTATTTGGAAGTGTTTGGAAGTATTTAGGAATAATTAAAAGTTCTTGAAATTATTTGGAGTTCGAAAATATTAGGAAGTATAGTGTGATCAAGATTGTTATGTTAGTATGTATGTTATAATACGTATCTAATATGATAGTATTGGGTTATGCAATTATTGCTATAATTGTATTGGTATTATGGTATAACATAATATGCATATTAAATATATAATATATATGTTATATGATTAATATGTTGTGGATATTAATAATAATATGATATATGATTGAAGAATTATAATATGTATGTAAACAAAATGGGGCGTATGTATATAAATAAGACATAGTAATAGTAAGTATAGTATATGGCATGAGTGTATGATAGTGTGTTGTATATCTAGTAATTATTTTACTGTAGAATATTATAATATTTTGTTGGTAGGATGTTTGGTTGTTTGAGGTGAGTTTTTATTTACTTTGATTGATAAGTAGTGCACTACATGTAAATAATTAGTAATGTAATGTATTATAATATATATGCTCATGTGCAAATTTTTCTATGTAATGCTATGATAAATAGTAATATTTGATATGATTTCTAGAGTTGATGTATGTTTTTTGATATTATTGGTTTCTATTGGATGTTAATTGTTATAGATGATTTTACCACACTTGGTAGATCACACTTTTATGGCCTTTCATGTCCCTCTAGAAACTCTTTGGACCCCCTTGCTCGAATTATACTTTGATGATACAAAAAATTCTCTAAAAACACTTTTTTATTGCCATACGCAGGTTTTAGCTTAAAAGCCGCATGTACATGCAGCTTGCTTCACTGTAGCCCGCATACATCAGGAAATATGCATAAAAATAAAAACATTTGGATTTTTCCTCAATGAGTCCTGAATAACTTGACTCTTGGCCTTACATATCCCTAGAAACGCTTTGACTCAACCCTTCATTCCCTATTGAAGGGCTATATATTGATCCTCTTGGATGCATTGGAGGAATAGAACATTTGAGAGAAAGGAAACTATAGTTCATTGTTGCCTCATTCCTACATGATTGAGTTTGCATCCCTTTTTCCTTTTGAGCACAAATTATTTCTCTTCCAAAGCTTAACATTGCCTTGTAAGTTTTCCATTGAGATGGATGATTGAAGTGGTGGAGGACTAGGTGGAGGACTTAGTTTCTCTATTTCAACGAGGTGCCAACATAGTTTGTCTTTGTTCATTATTAATATAAATATCTATTTCTCATCCATTACATTTGTATGACTATAAATATTTTAGCCATGGATGTAGTTGTATTTGATTATACATGTTGGATTTATATATGCTAGAGTATGCCTAACACTTAACATATATCATTATTGTTTGGTTTGTTGTTGTCGAGAATGAATTGTAGGTACAAGCATGGTTGAAAAGCTCAATGGGGATCTACTACAACCGTCTGGAATATAGTATGTTTCGTATACCTTAGTGTTAGCAACACTTATCTCTCTTGCATATTGAAAAAGATTGATTTCTGGTGTCATTCAGTCTGTTGTGGTCTACCCCAAGCCATAGGAAGTTCTCTCCGTAACATTATTGATTGACATTGGTTGATTAATGATTGATACATGTATGTATGACATTATTGTTTGTCCTTGGTTGTTATTGTTGTTGCATTCTGGTTGATGATTTATGATTGATGTATTATGATAATTATTTTCTGCTTGATGAATCCTGACTGATATATTCTAATTTATGTATCCTGGTTGATGTATTCTGATTGATGCATGTATGGTTAGTTGATGCATGTATGGTTGTCATTGGTTGATATTACATTATCGATATATGGTTGAGATATTATGAATTGATCATCAATGTCTGTATGGATGGTGTATGCATAAGGGTCATTGTATGATTAATATTAATTGATGTATAATGGATTTTTGAATGATCTCTAAAGAAGGATTATGCTTTGTGTTGAGATGAAAATTAATATGTTGTCATGTCCCTTTTTGGTTCTTAGTCATATTAGAACTGTTGCATATAATTTCACTTTTCCTATTACATTAAAATGAAAAAATATTTAGGTGATCTTTGAAAATATTTATCCTTGTGATCTTCATTAGAAAAAGTATCTTGTGACATTATTGAAAGGTATTTTGGTAATAAATTGGTGGCATTTTGTATATCTTTGTTGAAAAGTAGGTATTGACCATGTCACTAATTAAATGATACAGGTACCTTTATTGAAGATGAACTTCATGTATCCTTATTCAATACTAATTGTGTAGATTGTGGTACTAGTATCTTTGTTAGGAAACTATATTGGGATCTTGTTGAAAGAAAATATATCCTTGTGATATTTGTTGAAAGTATCTTGCTAGGGTATCCTTGTAGTATATCAAATACATTTGTTGAAATACATCTTTGTAAAATATCAAAGTGATAGTTCATGCGTCTTGTTGGGAAAATATCTTGGTGACACTACATGCATACTTGTAGGAAAAGTATTTAAGTGATAAATCATGCAAAAGCATCTTGGTAATGCATCTCATGTGATTGACTGCTCTAAACTCATTTCATGTATCTTATATGCATTTCATATGATTGAAATTTATTAGAATAATATTCGTGATGAATTTCAAGTATTTTGTTGAAGAAGTATCTATATCTCGATTACCTTGAATATGTTGAAGTATTTCATGTAATTAATTATAAATTTATTTTCTTGAAAGATGTATTTTATGAATCTTTTTGAATAGTATATATGTTTATTGCTAACCATGTGTATGTTGGAAATGTGAAAAATCATTCTTGTTGAAGAAGAATCTCTATTTCAAGTATCTTTGTTGAATAATATGGTTTAGCTGTTGGGACTAAGTTCTTGGATTCCCTCATAGAGCGGTATAGTCCAAGTTCTCACATAGGAAGCCAGGAAATGATATGGTGACCCCATAGGAAGTGGAGACGGACAAGAAAGTAGTAGTGGGAAGCATTGTGGTTCTCATAAGAGATAATTCTAATAGTTGTTATACTAATTGTGCTCTTCTTGTGGGAGGAACATGAAAACTAGCGCTAGGATGACTAGGACTGATCTAAATTATGGTAGTTGAAGCATAACTAAACATAACTTATTACCTACTAGATTCAACTACTAGAGACTGTTGATGGCACTCAGAGTGAGTTTCTAAATTATAGGGATTGATTCCTAGAGCTCCTAAACTAATGCAGACAGGTGCAATGAGTGGTAGGTGGCTCCTAGGTGTGTCCCCTATGCACTAGTATAGTGATAATGACCTCCTAATCCAAGAAATGGAAAAATAAACATTGTGGTCAAAGGGAGGATTAATAATAATCCTAACAAATAGAATATATGGCATGCATTTGAAAAGGGCCTTTAAAATCTCTATTTAACATTTGAAAAATCTGCCAAATCCTTTTTCCACTGAGGTGAACTTTCATTTTCACCAAACTTGGAAAGAATAATCTTATATAGTATGGGGAACAAGATGATGAATCCATCCTCTGCAAGGTCATCCTCTATCCTAGGTGTGCATTTTACTAGAATGATGCAAATCATTCCAGAGGGAACTTTTGGAAAACCAACAACTCCACTCTCATGGACTGTTTGGAAAATCCAATCATATGGTTATATGACAAAACCAAGAGTCTCCATTCCCACATCCTACAATGATTTTTAGCATTAAATAGTGAGAGCTACTGTGCATCTTCCTAAATCCACTTTGACTAGTTTTCCAACACTTAGCCAAATTGACATACTCCTACACAATGTCATTTGTAAATCATATGGTGTATGGATTATAAAGAAAACTTATTGAAATCAAGGAACTACCATATTATGTACTAAAGAAGATAATACAAATGAAAAATTTATATGAAAACAAATATTTTCTAGCATGCTCAAACATCAAAAGTTGTTTCTTACAAAATGACAAAATAGTGCGTTGCAAATTGGATTTTAAACTCAAAATAATAAAACCATCTTATTTCCTATTCCTTGGATATATCATTTAAGTTCTTACCCTTTGAGGACATCATATTCTGGTTTCCCTAACAACACAAAAATTACAACCACATCCTATATTATGGGGATTTGTCTTGATTGAACAATCCTCCTACTTAATTCAAGCAATAGGTCAGCTACAGTCATTCCATGTCTTTTAATTTCTTCTAATGTATCATCCACAAAATGAGAACCTTGATTTGACATTCCTTTCCCATCACTTTTTGTAGAACAAATATGTTTATTTAGATTTCATATATCACATAACCCAGATGCATATTAAAATAGATACATTATTAAGAAAAATAACTTCATTTTAGGAAGAAATGCAGTAAGAATTATATCCTTATGATGTCAAGATAACAAGATTGTAAAAATGTTACCACAATATTAGAAAATTAGAAGATTTGAAAGAACCTACTTTCCAAGTCACTTAGAGAATTATTCATTTCATTTTTCTACTTTATACTTTCCACAGTATGGGGGACAACATGTTGACTCCATCCATGTCAATTTCATCCTCTGCAATCTCATCCTCTATCCTAGGCGTGCATTTTACTGGAACAATGCAAATAATGTCAGAGGGAAATTTTGGAAGACCAGTAACTCCACTCTTAGAGACTATTTGTACAATACAATAATATGGTTAGATGAACAAACCAACATTCTCCATGCCTTTATCCTCATATGATTTTTACCATTTAACACTGAGAGATGGTGTGCATTTTCCTAGACCCACTTTGACTAATTTTCCAACACTTAGTCAAATTCATGCACTTAGCCAAATTTCCATACACTTACACAATTTAAACCTCATCACACATGTCCATCATCATGCATGCCATGCCATACTTCATGCAAACCATATAATCAAAGTAGGAACCTTGAAGTGAATAATTCTACGAGTGGTGTAATCAAGGGTAATCAAAACATCATGCACCCCACATTGTTGATGTATTTTCAACTTTGGAAGATATTATGATGTATCTTATCAATATATGTTGTTGTACCCCCATTGGATATTTGTTTTACTCCTTTTGGGATGTCATTATTGTGTATGGACCTTGAGGTACAAATTCCATTGTAATCGGGGAAATAGTCCCTAGTGTAACATCGTGTAATGTATTTTTGGAGTCTCTCTAGGAGAAGTTGACCCTGTTAGGGTAAGAGGTAGAACCCATACATGTATTAGGTCAGACACTTGAAAGGTATAAATAGGGAGGCTCCCTCCCTCATTTATACACACTCACTCACTCAAGATTGCATGAGGAGAGAGAGAGGGAGAGACAAGTAGGAGAGATAGATATTTGCAAAAGACTTCATCTTATTGGGTTTAATCATCTTCTTATTTTCTCCTTTATGGTTTCCTCGATGAAAACTAGGGATTCCTAGTTCAAGGTATTCTCTCCACATATCATCAAAAAGAGGGCTAGGATAACTCGCCCTAGAGGAGAACATATTTTGGTGGAAGCACAATCAGTTTTGAAGAAGTTTCATTTTTTACCCCGACACTAGTGCTGGGAGAAACTAATCCCATATATTGCTTCAGCCATGACGACCAACTCTAATCCCATATGTAGGTAATTCTTATGTTTATATATGGATGAGAAAAATAATAATATATTAAATATCTAAGTACGTAATGGTTTTCACCCCCTTGCTAAGAGGTGAATATATCCTTATATAGTCTCAATGACATAAATGCTTATTAAACATGAGTAAATGGAAACATGCTTGAGAATAGAAAATTCTCAAGTTAGTGCAAAATAGAGTTTGTAAAAATAAAAGAATCAATGAAATAGATCAATGAAAATTGGTTTGCTTGTAAATGATATGCTAAGTTATGGAATCTCCAAGATTCTCAAGCCAATGCAAAACATGTTTTGTAAAAAAAAGAAACGATGAAATAAAGCAATTGAAATTGGTTTTCTCATATATGCGATATTGAGTGCTAGCATCTCCAATGGAAATATCGATCCAAATAAATACTTGAATCTTGCTAATTGCATACTAGAATATCCTTAAAGCACACACTTCATCATGGCATTTATGGTTATGTGGTGAGCTACTCAAACTTTTCCACAATTGTGATTTTGCAGTAGTGGATGTGCAACAACAATGATTCATGGTTCCACAACAATGGAATCATAGATATCAAGAATCCATAGTTTTCACATGCCCCAATTTGCAAAACAATTTAATGTTATTGAGGACCATTATGTTATATTTTATGATAAAGTTTGTAATTAATGACCAAGTGGGGTCAAGGATAATTTAATGTATTGCAGAATATTTTATTACTAAATAAATAAATGATGAGACAACAGCTTAGGGAAGCTGTTAAATGAGTGTTTACTGATCATTTGGTGGAGGATACTGGGTTGAGAGCATATTGACAAATGATTGCATCCTCAAACTACTTCTAACTGTTGCAAGTGGCAACTTCCCTATATTTGTGGTCATGATTCCCCAAGAAACTGGAATAGGAGTAGGTGGCTCATTAAATAAAAATTGACCAAGAAGACCTAGGCATTGATATAAAACTTCCCATTGAAGATAGATGAGGCTACTCATTCTGGAATTGTGATCATTCTGAGTGAATGAAATTCACATGAGAAATTTGATGCAGGGGACTAGTTGAAGTGAGTTTTAGGGGATAAGTGCTGAAGATTGAACTTGTGCAGCTATTCTAAGCTGAAGTTCTTACTGCTGTAAGCATGGATGAGTTACTGTTGTATATTCAGTAAAGTTGCAGAGGATCTCAAGAATTACATCTCTCACCCAGTACTCTACCAAGAGGACCAGGAGACAGGCTCGGGGGTCCTGAGAAATTGCAGACGAAGCTTTCTCCAGGAGTTGGTTGGGAGGAACAACCTCCTTAAGCTGTTGTCACCTCATCTATTTGACATGTTCTACTTGTTTAGGTTTAATTATTATTTTATCTACTGTTTTTAGAAAAGGATTAAGAGTTTATCAAGATTAGCATATTGTTATTTTATTAGGGTTAATGAAGAAGAAAGAGCATTTGTTTTATTGAGAAAATTAGTAATTAGTAGATTATGATTAAATAGTAGAGGTTTTGCTAAGTAAAAGATGGATAGAAAAATTACCAAACTGTATTTTTCCACACCTTTTATGAGGCAGTACTCTAGTACAACAGGTATGCTTAGTTTAGATAAGTATATTTTTATTAACTCTAAATGCAAATGTAAATATTTACTTCTATAGTTTTATGTAAGATATTTACAGAAATATAGTTGTACCTGTACTGTCACTACAAAATCTAATTACAGGAAAGAATAGATTTATTTAACAAACACGAGTAAATATAATATTTATAAAATTTAACTGTAGTATTAACACGTAATATAAATACATTAAATAAATTCTAAATAAATAAATATTGGAACAGTAAACGGTTTACTTAGGGTTTAACCCAGTTCTTAATTTCTTAGGTCATTTTAACTATTTATTCAGGCTTGCAATTAAACTAGGTTTACTGTAAGCACATGTATTAATACTACAAATCTCAAAGAACCATCTAGGGTTTGCAAGTGATAGGATTTATCTCTAGGAAATAGATTATTTAATTTTAATTTATAATACGAAAACCTAACGGAGTTTTTCTAAATTTAATAGCAGCAGTAAATAATTAATACTGAAAACAAAATAATTACAAAGCTTTAGATTATTCAATAATAATCTTTAAAGACCAACATAATATTTTATTCACCTAATAAAACTGTGCAAAGTAAATAATAAAACTACTATAAACCATTTACACCTAAATGTAAATCTAAATTAAAAATAATGTTGTAAACAAAACTACACTAAGACGAAATTTAACAAGTATAGTGGCCTGTGGCCTTTTATAATAACCGTCGAGGCTTTAAGCCTGACCAAAACGACTTCTTCAAGTCTAAACAGAAGTTACAAACCAAAATTATTACAACTACAATTTATAGCAGTAAAAACCCTTCAATTTTTTTAAAGAAATGTTAAAAGTACTGTCATTTCTTTTTTCTGCAAAAAACAACTTAAGTCTTCAAGAAACCACCCAGTGGTTGGACAGTATAGTCATGACTTAGAGCCGAGTATGAAAATCAAACATCTTTTACATCTTCTCAAGCCACGAAGGCTCTTTAATAAACCATAAAGTCGTGGCTGCGACAGCCTTAAACATTTCCACACAACAGCCTCTAGGGATTTAAAATATTATAAAAACCAGGAGCAATAACATAACATTTAACCATGGTCGATCCATCAACCATCGCGGCGGTGTTCCTATTCCTTCCACCATAACTCAAGTGCAGAGAAAAAACCCTTAGATATCACCGAGGCTTACCAGGAAATGTGTTGTTGAGGATTGAGGAGAGTTTAGTATCCAGCTTCAAATTCAAGCTTGGAGAGAGACCTGCATTTCATAACTATGTTAGTATTTCCTTAAAAACGAAATAAAATTACTGTAATTATTAAACTATAAACTTTTACAGGTTGTTACTTGGTAAAAAATTGTATTGAAGAAGTCGTGGAAGCGAAGCCACTGGAGCCCATCTCGATGGCACCTTGGAGAAAAATGCTAGGAGCTGTGAATGCACAGAGTTGCAGTGAAACCTTAAACCACAAATTGAAGGGATTGAACACCACGCAAAAGGGAGTAATCCAACCAAAGGCACAAGCAACTCCTCTCTTAAAAACTTCTTTCCACCGTGTTCCATGAACAAACAGTCATAGTTTTCTTAAGATGGCGACGAAACCAACCTCAACGCACCAATGCCTCCTCAACAGTCAATAAACCCCTAAACCATAGTATATCTTCACTCTACACAAGCTCGCATAGGTATGGAGGTTGGATTCTTACTAGGTTAACACCAGGAACCAGGGCAGCCACGAGCTCCCAGCTCGGCCGCTCCACAACAAAAGAAAACCCTTACAACATGAAAATAGGGTTTGGGCATTGTTTATGAAAGTCAACAAAAAACCTAGTGACTTAATCACCTCCCACGTGTCCTTAATGATATCACAATCGTGGGTTTTTAAACCATATTCAATTACACTATTGCCAATCTGCAATTAAATCATTGTAAAACGAGTCAAAATCATATCCATTATATGTTTTCAAATTTTCAATAATGTAATTGTTCTTGGTTGAGTCATTACTTAGTTTTAAAACCATAGGATATAAGAAATGGTATTTTCTTTTAATGGTTATTGTTTATTAGACAAGTTAGGATAGTTATTTTCTAACTATGTTTATAGAATATAAATAAATGACCATACTTTTAGTAGTAAACATTATTGAGAAGGGTAATCTACTCATCCCTTGAAGTAATTCATGTAAATATTGGTGTTTTGAGAGTAATTGTTTAACTATGGCCCAAGCAATTATAAGACCTTTTATAATACATAAAATGACAACAATAACTCAAGGGAATTACAAATTAAAATGACTGTAATTGAAAGTGTAAATTATAGCTAGAGGTTACACTAGGGAACGAGGTAAAATACACAGATAGTAAGACTTCTAAAGAAGAGTTTTAAAGTTTGAAGAAGAACTCAATCAATTATAAATGAAAACTTGGACCAACTTCTGTACACAATGCGTAGTTAGGAAAACAAGTAGGTGCAACCTATCTACTCTTGTACAAGAGTCTCAAGTGTAAACTAATGTCCAATTATTGAGAAAAACAGTTTAAGAGTCAAAGTAGTTTTTCTATCTATTAAGAAAACAACTAATTATAGAAACCCTAGGGTAAGGGTAAATTTTGTAATACTTTTAATGAGTATGATAACTTTATTGAAAAGAGAAGCTCTTAGGAAACAAAACTCTATAAACAAGAAAGACTAAGTAATAGTTTAACAACTCAAAGTATTTCATTTATGTTTACAAAAGATTTCAGATGAATACGATTTAAAACCAACTCTAAACGTTTTATGACAGATATGAAATTAAAGCATAAAGCTTGCGAAACATATCTCTTCCTTATTAAACATTAGATCATAAATACTTATGAGCAGAAGTAGGAGTATTCTTTAGAAATATTCTTAATCATCAAGTTTGAAAAATCTAAGCAATGAGTTGAAACTACATGATGAATTATTTGGTTCCATTTTGGTAGTAAACTAATTATGCATTTAACCCACTCTTCCACAGTTTTGTTTTCACCATCATTAGGCAGTTTGACAACTTTAACAATGTCGATGTTACCTCTTACAGAGACAAGCTGCAAATAAGCAGTTTTTAATACTAGCATTATATTGTATGCTAGTGAATTATCTTTCTTGATCTGGATATTTACTAGAACAAAATGCTTACCTGTTAGAACCTGTAAAAGAACCATAATTTCCACTGTGTTATCTGTAAGCTAAGTAAGCCCCAATCAAACCTAATAATTCTCCCTACTTGAAAAAAGAAGACAATAACACACTTAGCGTTAGTTAAGATTCATATTTCTTTTCTACTTTTTGAAAAATATAACTGCTATGTTAAAACAATACTAACATAGTATTTAAGATAAACCTTTAAGTTATATAGAACCAAATAAAAGAAGTAATCTTCATTTTTCTTTCAAAACTGTTTAAATATCCGCTAACACTTAATGGTTCATTAGCATTGACACTTGACATTTTATGTCACATGAAAATTTTTAAAATTTTATAAATTTTTGAGTTATTACAATAACAGTGGAGCGTAAAACTAGATGAGCAACATAGTAACACCTAGAGTTTATTGGCACATGGATCTGTAGCAATAGTGACTTAGACCTATATCATAGAATTTTAAACAATAATGAATAACAAATCTGTAACAAAGAAAGACATGTTGACTGGAATATTGCAGATCTGTAGGATTCATATCAACAACAAAATAAAAGACTTGTAGCATATGTTTTGTGGCATGTTCTATAGCATACCTCATCCTACAAGTTAGATACAATGAATATTGAATTCTTCTAATACATCAACATAATTCAGTAAAATGTGATAAAAGGAAGGACGTACCTTTGCAAAAATATGCCAATATGGATGAGGATATATTGAAAAATGAGGATAAGTAGTAGAAAAAGGGTACATGTATAAATAAAAGTTTGGATAAAAATATGGCAAAATAGGGTCCCATCATCTCTCCCCCTCGTCCAAATGTGTTGCATGACCCTATGTAACTTATATGCTTAGTTTGAGTCAGGGTTTGCAATGGACCAATGCAAATCGGTGAGACTATATCCTGCATTTTTCTTGACGATCTACCAACACCTATTTTCCTCATGTGGCTCTCATTTGTACAAATATATATATCTTGGTTTAGGACACACAAACAAAGGATAATTGGATTGTTTTCCTATCCATTTTGTGCCACACTTTGTCATGAAATATATGCATCTTTCCACCTTGCTTAATGCCTCTAGAAAATGTGGGTTTCCAAAGGGATGCCTCTCTCTCAACGTTTCATAGAAATGTTCCCATATGCATTGACATCCAAATAGGGCTTCCATTCTTATAATTTTTATAATGTGTGTGCACTGGAGAATGGCTTCTTGTTGGGTTTCAAGAAGGAAATATATCCTTTGTGGAGAGTTCAGGAACCTCTAATGATGTGCAAGAATAGTCAAAGGATTGTGATTTTCCCCTATAACTCATAGATTAATGTCATGTTCATTATCTTCTATTGTATTTAATGCACAACCCTATTGTATTTAATGCACAACCCCACTGCGTCTGATTTCTCATGAAGGAAGCGAAATCCCTTAACTGAATTTATCCCACAAAATGTTAGGGTTCCAATTTTTGTCATTGAAAACGATAATCTCATTTTAGTATAATTCAGAAAAGAAATAGTTATCCTCTATATCACTTGTTGAATATGCTTCCAAAAAATATGCAAGGATTTTGAAATCACGTGGCCTTGCCTTGGCCAAAGCTTAAAGTAAAAACAATTTGTATTTCTCTATAGCTTAATGGGTGAAGGTTCTCGACAACTAAGTAAAACATGAGTTGTATTGCTCAATTGTACTTTTGAGTGGTTTTCTTTAACCATAAAACTTCAAACAAAATAGGATAGACATAGATTTAAGATGCATTAAACAAGCAATTATAGTGCATAATGAGAAACATTAGACATTACAAAGTTACAGATTACTAGAAATATGTCTTTTATTATGAGAACAGGTTCCCGGGAAAATGTTCATGCGCCTCCTAAGGTCGGTTGACCTCTCAATATTTTTTGTTGGTTCCCAGGTGGCATCTTATAGCATCATACCTTTCCATAGGATCGAAACTTCTTTAATCATGCAACTGTACAATTGTCGTTCCCTAGAATCCAATACTACTATTAGCTAGAGCCAAATAGAGCCTTCTTCAGTAAGTTAGTCTACCCTTTAAAATTATACTTCATCAATTTTTTTAGGCATCATACGTGAAATGCTGGGTGAATATTGGAGTGATGTAGCAAACTAATCTTGTATGCCACCTATCCAATGCATTAGAGAATTGTGTAGGGCCCATAGAACTTCGTAGCTAGATTTTGGTGAAGATGGAACCTAAGGGATTTTTTTATAAGGTTGGAGTTGAAGAGATACATGATTCCCTACTTCAAAGGAATGCTTGGAGGGATGTTGATCTACTTGTGTTTCATTCTATTTTGAGACATAACTAGATTTTTTTTAAGAGTGCGGAGAATAGGTACTTGAATGCAAATTGTGTTTTTTCAGGGCTTGAACTCTAGATGTAATTAGTAGATAGGAACTCATTGATAAGGGATTTTGGCCATATGTTGTTTCATATCATGTCATTTTGGGTGGAGCCATGATAAGTGGTATTATACCACCACTAGTCCAGATGAATCCATTCAGCCCAGTGGTGCAACCTGCTTGACACAAAGTGTCTTAAGTAGATTCCAAAGAACCTATTGACTACTTCCATTTAACCATCCATTTGGGGGTGATAGGTTGTGTTTAAATTCAACTAGGTACCTTGAAGTTTAAATAAATCTTGCAAAAAATTGTTGGTGAAGGTAGGGTCATAGTTAGCTACAACAGAAGTCGACACGCCATTGAGCTTAAAAATCATTGGATTTTACTAGCGCTTGAAATAAGAACCATCGTTTTGTTGAAAAATATTATGATTAAAATATTATGCAGCCCCTCAAATAACTATAATCATTCTATTGAAAATAGTGTTGTTGGAATCTTTTGCTATAAAACAACGATGCTCAAATGTGCTATAAAAGTATTGCTGAAAAATAATGTTATAA
Organism: Pseudotsuga menziesii; assembly: GCA_001517045.1. Taxonomy (NCBI): domain Eukaryota; kingdom Viridiplantae; phylum Streptophyta; class Pinopsida; order Pinales; family Pinaceae; genus Pseudotsuga; species Pseudotsuga menziesii. Next base: position 118,837 of record LPNX010814073.1, on the reverse strand, counting down.
AAAATAGTATTTGAAACAACTACGGACTATCAAGAAAATGTTTCATCAACATGAGTTTATATGTACCAATCCCATCAATGTAAAATCATGATTGTCCATATAGCTAATACTCTTGCAAATGGAACTATGAGATGTACAAGAAATCCTCCAAGCCTGAGGGAGATGAAAGAACTTCTTCAAAAGTAGAATCACTCAATCAACTATGAAATTTTCAACAATATTTTTTTTGGTAGAACATGGATCATTGAAAGAGAAAAATATATGCATAATATCAACAACAAAAAAATGATAAACATGTGTAGTTTGTTCCTGGCCCTCGCCCCCCATACAGCTTCTTGTTTTGTCCCATCATTTTAAACTTTTTTGTTAATGGCCTATCCTTCATAGATAAATTCTCCCATCCTAATTGTCTCACCCATGATGTGAACTAACACATCACGTCACATTAAGCTCATGAACAAGAGGTAGAGCACATTAACAAACTCTCTAGTTGGGTTAATCTGTTGGATTAAGCATGAAACCTCTCGTTTCATATATATTGAGTTCTTCAACATTCTTTGAAGCCTAAATGGAGAAGCAAACACCTAGGAAAATATAACAAGTCATTTGAAAAGGGGACAATGCCAAAAAAAAAGGAAGGACTACTATGTCCCAATCCCCTAATGTTCTTAATCATGAATCACATTAAAACCCTTACAATCCATATGCCATGCAACTATACACGTAGAAACTTTGACAAAGCGATATTTTATGGGGCATTTAAAGGCTAGGACAAATATGGGATGGCATCACACTTGCCATTCCCCTAACATCCTATTGCTTTCAATGCTTTGGACAATCCTTTGTGGGAGAAGGCGCAATAACGAGAACCCTTATGCCTATGCAACCTCACCTAGAACTCAAAGAATCTGCAAAGCTTGATGTCGATTTCGTCACGCCTAGTCTCATTAAGGTATTCGAATTTGATTAAGTCCCTAGTTTAATATGTAATGGAAATGGTGGTTATTTGAAAGCCATTATTAAAGTTTTTAGTGTTGTGGTGTTTCATAATTTGATCTAAGTATTTTGGGTCATTGTGCCTTTAGTGAGAAAGAGGGATTTTTACATTATGCATCTATTGGCATCTATCTGTGATTTTGTTCCTCATTTGTTCTCATAAAATCATCTATTTTCATAGAAAGGCAGATAGGCCCTACCCTCTTTGTATCTCTTGTTCAATAATGTCTTGAATTCACAAGGATAGATAACTCATTATTTAATGATAATTAATATGCTTCTTAAAAAGATTCAAAATTTTCAATAAAATATATATATATATTTAATAATAAGGAAAATCACTTACACAAAATTGAAAAATAAAGGAACTAATGAAAAGTCAAAGTCAAACTATTTAGCAGATTCAAATATGAAACTAAATACAAAAGCATAAAGCACTTCTCACAATTCCATTTATCATTAATTATAAACCGTGATCCTTGATCGTGACTTGCGCTCAGAAGTCCATAAACTATTTGTCGAAAAGTCTTCATATCTTCGTGTAAATAATTTTGAAGCCCCGGAATAGACGTGGAAATCCATGTCGAGATATAGACACTAGAGGTGCCATTTATATTTTTCTTTAATGGTCGTTTCACGTTTCAAGCATGCCTTTAGCGAAACCCTTAACATAATGGATTACGAAGTTGGTAAATATATATATATATATATATTTTGAAAAAATCTGGATTCTTTTAGTTGGTCAAATATATAAACATATATATTTTGAAAAAATCTATACATCGATTTTTTTATTATTATTAAATTTTATAACATATATATATATTTTGAAAAAATCTGGATTCTTTTAGTTGGTCAAATATATAAACATATATATTTTGAAAAAATCTATACATCGATTTTTTTATTATTATTAAATTTTATAACATTGAGTGAACTTTTATTTTTTAAGTAAATCTCTAACTCATCTTTAAAAAATCTTCACATCCACCATTTAATCAATGAATTTCATTAATATTGAATTTCATTTTTATTTTTTAAATTAAAAAAAAAATTAATATTTCAAATTTGAAACTAAAATATATGATAATTTTGTTTCTTTGTTTATAACCAAAGTTAAATACTAACGTATTATAAAATCTACTTTAATAGACTACAATAAAGTTTATTTATTACATTTTCAAAGTAGATTAGGTTTAAGTATCTTTTATTTCTCCATTCAAAATGTGAACATCGAATGCTAAACAAGTCCTAAATACATATCTCATTCAAAATAAACTAAGTCCTAAATACATATTTCATTCAAAATAAATTAGGGCAAGTGTCTTTCTTTCCTCCTTCCAAGATATGAACATCGAATACGAAATAAGCACTAAATACATATCTTACAAAACAAATAATTTTCTCCACATACTCACATTTTCTTGGTTCCAACTAAAATCAAAAGAGTGATACATTTTCTTGGTTCCAACTAAAATCAAAAGAGTGATAGAGAAGATAAGAATAAAAATCCTCCCAGTATTATTTAATGATTAAAGTTCCTTTTAGAGCTTACTTAGAGAGGTAATCTTTTTTGAGTTCAATTCCATGTAGATGTAAGTGAATGAGATAAAATAAAAAAGATTTGTTTACCTATAATACATGATTCTCTTTAGAGTAAATTTTTTTGGTTTGGCCAATGGTATTAGCCCAATCCATCAATAATTTTGAATCTTCCATGACTTGAATTCTTTTTAATCCTTTACCTTCAGTTATTTTCATCAAAAACCATATCTCACAAAATTCGACTCTATTGTTTAAAAAAGATAACCCTTACTCCACATATACTTGGACTGCTTTAAGAAACCAAATCAAAGCACCCCTGAGGAAAAGATAGATCTATGATGGGTTCCTTTAAAGTTATTGTTTCATTTTTCTTTGGTTCCTTCTAACATTCACCATATGGAAATCTAATGGTGTGGACAGCCTAACGAATATATGAGTCATGTCCTTCAAATATCATCTTATTCCTGACCAACCATAGCCCCAAAACAACATAACAAGGTACAACTTTGTGTCTTGTTGTAGAAGTTTAAATGATAAAGCTTTAAATACTATCCAAGAGCCTTGTTCTTATCCCAAGGGTTTGAATCATTTGCTAACTACAATACCTATTTCCACAGAGAAGGGGCATGTGGCAAACAAATAATCCATTGATTCATTATCAAGTTTGCAAAGGATACATATACCATGGAGTATTTACTGAGTAGGAAATATTATAGCCGTGAATTCATATTTGAGGACTTAATACTCTAAAAATGGGACCAATACGTTGCCTCGTATATAGGGGTCCCATGGTATTTTAATATATTAAAAACATATAGATATAAGGGAGATTTCATATTATGTATCTAGGGGTTGAATAATTTATTGGGAGGTCATTACACCCAAAATTTTTCTCTATGCCCAATCCCTTGAAGTGATTTGGCCAAACCATCTTTTAAGGAGCCTTTTTTCTCAACTCTAGGAGGTTTGACACACCATTCTTCTTGGCATAGGGCGTCAGACTAGTCTGACGCCTCTTTCCTATTGAAAAGGTGCATTGGTGACACCTGTTGCTTGAAGACAAAGAGTGTCAGCGCAACCTTCTCATGTACATGGAGCGTCAACACTGTAAAAAAGACAAAAAGAGAAGACTTCAATAACCTTATAGACGAAAGTCCTCATGGAGGCTTATCCCAACTTCTTGGAATAGGTGACATTCATACCCCTAGCCTCTGGGGATCATCTCTCACCTTCCTCCCAAAAGATCTCAACCCCTTTGGGCCCTCTTTATCTTATTTATACATTCTTCCCTTCATGGAGAGGGAAGGTAGGAGAACCAAGTGAGCACCTTTGTGGCACCTTTATGCTATTGAAATCATTGTTGGTATAGGAGGCAAAGAGTGTGGTTGTGAGTGAGATTTGTAGGGTTTGTATAGTGTGTGTGAAAGTTATTCAAAGGCACTGTGAGAGCAAATCTTCAACATCAAGGCTTTGGTTGTAGTTTTATTCTCTTATATTGTTATTACAAACATGTTCCCCTTTCCCATGAATGATTTGTGTTAATATCGATTGTTCATTACTTTTCTCCTTGGTCATTGGTATAGATTGTTGACTTATCTTGTTTTTTTCGCTATTATATCTTATTCCTTACATTATTTTGTAGGTACAAATAATCACAGGAGAGCTACAAAGCAAGGATCACCTTCCTTTTTAAGGTAAGAAAGATTGACATTCAAGTAGTTTAATATTCTAGGGATAGGATGCATCGTTGTGCCTTTTTGTTCTATATCTACCCCATGTAGACTAGGGAAACAATCTTTGTCTGCGTTGATTGATAATTTTTGGTAACAAAACTGGTGACTCTATTAGGGATAAACTAATCAGATCTATGAATTATTGATTTTTCTTTTGATTACAAGCATGCAATTTTTTTTCCTCTCACTCATTCGAGGATATAAGGTGAGAAATCCATCTTATTTTAACCTCATTTGTCTTCTCTGGTTAGTGCCTACACTTACCAAAATTTTAATTTGATTTACAATTGATTATCTTAAAGGTTATTTAATTCTATTGGTTCTCTAGATCCATCGACGCACCTTGGTTTCTTTGATAGAGTGCCGAACGCCTTTTTCCTACTGTCAATGAGCACCTCTAATGCCTTCTTCCCAGAATCAAGAAGCATCGATGATGCTATTCAGAAGGAAGCAGAGAGCGTCGACCAACAGATGATGCCATAGTTCCACCCTATAGAGTGTGGTAAGGTAGGCCATCTCCAACTCTATGGTTTTCTTTTCAATTTTTTTCTCTTTTTTGGTTTTGTTAATCTTCTCCTATGCACGTTGACAGGTTTGACATTGTGTATTTAGCCTGAATGTACTTTTTGAGTTTGGATCTTGAAAAGTTGTCTTAGTAAAATCTCTGAAACTTGATGGTTTTGTGTGGAAATTTGGTCTTTGATTTATGGTTTTCATGTTGATCTCTTAAAATCTCTTTCTAGATTTGTAGAAAGGAAAAATGTTATGGTTTATTACACTTTTGTAGTGTGATTCTTGTTCTTTACATTTATTTTCCTGACATTACATTTAAAAAAAAAACAAAAAAGTTAGATTTGTTGAATTTTGATTTGATTAGATGATTAGAAGTGTTTATGTCTTAATTTTGATTAGGAAAATCATATGAATTTAGGCATTAAAGAAAATTTTCCTTTTTTATATTAGAGGTCTCTTAGGTTAACATTGAGAGGTTTTACATGTCTAAATTTTTTTCAAAGCTTGAAGAATGAGTTGTTAAAATTGCATGGTGTTTTCATTTACTGCTTGAAAGGAAGAATCTCTCCCTTGCTCTAGTTAGGGCTAATCGAAAATAAAATTGAATTGCATTTAGATCTTTTTATCTTGCAATTACTTCACATTCCACAAACATTCACTAACCATCAAGATAAAATAGAACGGTAGCTTAGGTTAAAATTCTTAGTAATTTTAGTGATAGGGTAGAAGACGTGTTCAAGTTTTTATAAACATAGGCACTGCTGTTCTTTGTATGCACTGCATCTCAGGGATCATGCGGTTCTTCCACGTACCAATCAGTATATCGAACGACTTTTCAGGTACCCTCGAGGTATATTGAAAAGTTCTCCACGTACTCAATAGTATATCGGAAGGCCTCTTTCAAACAGTTGTGCAATAAACAACACTAACACACATTTGAGATCTCGCATACCTTGTGCATATCAGGAGACCCTTCTAGGAACCGAGACCAACTGAGAAAATCCTTTTAGAAGTATTGTTGAAGCAATACACCGAGAACAATACTCGGGGAACTAATATGCACGTGCCGTTAAGGTAGTCAGGTATTTAGGAAAGGGTACAGTCCTAATCCTCCTTGTCTCGTTTTACTGTTGGATCCTGCAGTATATCATGAGTTGCAAAAACTTAACACTCCTAGTGAGCATCTAAATTTTCTAGCCCCTCTTATCACTTAAGTTTGCTTGTGACCTTAGCTTGTGTAGAATTGTTTGCATGTGCTCTTTTTTACCAGAAGAATTTTAGATTAAAAGTGTTTATCCATCATTTTGGATGAACCATATTTGAGAAGATCTCGCAAATTGTAAGGTTTACCACCTGAATTTACTCCTACCGCGGAAGGAAGACAAGGGGTGACCATGAACCAACATGCCAGAACTGATCCTTTTGTAGAAGGCGCTCTAGTTGTTGAAAAAGGAGAAGAGTAATCTTCTTTGGATAATCTGTTTACCTCTACCCCGGTACTAATACAATTTCCTCCTTCACATGATTCAACCATTCATTTTCCTACAGAAGGCCATTCTGGTGCATGAGATTGGGTGTTTTCCTAGCCATCAAATGATCCCGTGGCATCAAAATTTGGTCCAACTGCTCCATTCTGGGAGACTTCCTTGGGACGAACAATTTATGAATACGACACTACCACCTTATCTTATGCCACCTCTCCACAAGTTCCGATATTTATCCCAAATGATGAAATCCTTGAGCTAGCTCAGGAAACTCTTGCTTGTCTGTGTAGAATTGAAGAGAACATAAGAAGAAGGAGTGTCTCTTCATTGCCCATCCATTCGAAAAGAGCCACTCCTGAATACCATGCCCTTGTTCGGTATTATGCTTCTTCCTTATTCGGAATATTAGTTCAAAGTGTGGTTTATTATGATCTGGGCCAACATTACATCCCCACTGTATCAACTCAAACTCTCTCATCTATCCCTAGTTCTCCTATGAACCCTGTGACTGGGGGGAAACCCCCATAACAAGTTGTCTAGAAAAACATGCGAACTAGTTTAAATATTAGGCATAGTATTATTTTAGGGCATCCCATACTTGGAGTATTATCCATGGACGCAAATGTGATTCTCCTTCCTCCTCATTAGGACAACCATCATGGGTCCAACCCATGTCTAATCAACCTACATGGGGGTACACTTACCCAGAAAATAAGCTGGTAATGGTTAATCAGAACTATGAATGCATTGCCTCGGGAAGTATTATTCCCCGGACCCCTTATCCTGGTAATGCTAATACCCCATGGGGGAAACCTAATTGGGTGAATTTCCTTATATACAGAAGGCCATTTCCAAATGCGTGTTGTGGCCCACTTGGAGTTCCACCACCCAGAGGTCCGCCATATGGGGGCCAACCTAGAGGCCCACCATTTGGAGGTCCCCCATCTACAGGCCCACCCAAAGGTCAACCACCTAGAGTCCCACCCAGAGGTCCACCACCTAGATATTTTCCACTTGGAAGCCCACCCAAAGGTCCACCATCTAGAGGCCCACCTAGAGGCCCACCACCCACAAGACCATCAGGTGGATCATTTGGAAACCAATCACAATAGAACCAACCTATTATCAGAGGATCATCGACACTTGTTTATCAATCCACTTACCTTCCTATTGGTACTCAAATTCCTTATCAATATTACTAGTACCCGCAACCTAATAAACATTTGCCATTTCTGGCTACACTTGATCTGCCATATTTGTCACGATTGATCAATGACCCTATTCACCATGATCCTTCATGGCCAGTTATTCCTGTAGAGGTACCTTCAGATATACCAAAATTTGAAGAAAAACATGAAGAGGACCCCAAAAACCACGTAATGACGTATCATTTGTGGCCTTTTACCTTATGTATTTATTGGCATCTATCTATGATTTTTTTCTTCCTCTGTTCTCATAGAATCTTCTATTTTCACAGAAAAGTAGATAGACCCTACACTCTTTGTATCTCTTGTTCAATAATGTCTTGAATTCACAAGAATAGATAACTCATCATTTTATGATAATTAATATGCTTCTTAAAAAGATTCAAATATTTTAAATGAGATATATTATTAATTACACCGAAGGTGTTTTCCCTATGGAGACGTAGTCTTGGAATATTCCTCATCTCCCTCGCCATTCACACTTCGACAGGTGTCGCATCAGATTAGCGAATAGATCGTGGACAAGTGTTGTGCTGATCAATTAGATTTTTTTTCTTCTGCATTTTAGTTGGGTCCCTGATTCTGCAATCTCGATTGGTGAACTTCTGTCTCGTAGACAGCTGGTGTCCTCTGTGTTACGGTTGTTGCTGCACATGAATGGATTGATGGATTGATTGGCAGTTATAGGTCATTCTTTAGAGTTGGTGTTTATCTAATGCATTTTATTTGGGTCCTCGATTATGCCATCTCGATAGGTGAACTTCTGTCCCATAGACCGCTGGTGTCCTGTTTGTTAATGCCATTGTTGCACGTGAATGGATTGATGGATTGGTTTCGAGTTGCGAGTCATTCTTTGCAGTTTCCATTTACTGTGTTTTCCTGACAGATGTCTTGTGTGTATTCTCTACTCTTCCATCTGTTGTCCTAAACCACTAGTCCGGGCAATTTTTTTTACAGGATTTTACTATCCTTGCCCGCGGTTCATTTATCTCGATTCGACAAAATCATTGTCGACGATTTTACAGAGTTTGGCTTCACCATTTTTTTTGGGTTTAGCAAACGCTATTCCGGATGAGTTTTCTGTATTTACGCTCACAATTTGGTCGAGCTTCCGTTTTATCGGTGCTTCATTGAATTGAATACAGTTTTCCCATGTCCCTTTATCCACTGCCATTAATGTTTCATCAATGCATTGTTGCTCAATTAGTGCAAGAAATATTGTCATATGATTCAGACATGGGTCAATATATTCATCTTTGCTCAGCTTATGGCGATCTTCAAAATCTTGTTACAATACTGCATTTGCCACATTTGTTGTTGCATCGCCTTTGATTTGTGCACATAAACATACCTTCAGGTAACCACATATCGATTTTGGTGCACTTCATTTACACTTCACAGTTTGCAATTTCTTTAAGTTTGTAGGTATTCCTTTAGTCTACCTAAATTTTTTTAAGATTCATTTATTCTGATTATAAGATGGTCAAACACCCTTGCTTTGTTTTCCTGTTATTGCTGCTTTGTCTGATTATTAGTTATTGATGTATTTTCTTTTGCAGTTTGTAGTTTCTTTAAATTTACAGGTATTCCTTTAGTTTGCTTAAATTTTTTGAATATTCATTTAGTCTAATTATGAGATGATCAAACACCCTTGCTTTGTTTTGCTATTATTGTTTCTTTGACTGAAAGAGAATGACATAATCCTTGCTTTGTTTTAGTTCAACCAAAGAAAGGAAGGGTGTTCCATGAGATGGTCAAACACTTTTGCTTTGTTTTGTTGTTATTCCTGCTTTGTCCAATTATTAGTTATTTATGTATTCCCTCATTTTTTTTCCTGGCAATACCAAATTCGATACATTTTTACCGGAAAGGTGTTAGTTTTTCAACATTAAGCTAGCATTATTAGGATCTTTAACTAAGAGAATAACAAGCAAAGCAATCAAACACAAGAGACAATGAACACAATGTTTTTCCTCGGGGAAACCATAAAGGAGAAAACCCCGCAACTTCCTCAAAGATAGAATCAACACTAAAATAGAAAAGCCCAAAATAGTAAGTGATATCCTGACAGCAGTAATATTCTTCTTGTCTAGCCCCGATGTCTTCTCCTTCCTCAACTATGTGCTACACTTGATTGTGGATGAGCTGTGTGATAAATAGAGACTCCAGTTCTCTATTTATACTAATCCCGACATGACTAAAACCCTACTAGGGTCGATCTCTACTTGGAGAGTCTAATAACCCTGGTGCCCCGGAACTGCAGGGACTTTAACAATTAGACAATCGGAGGGTTAATCACTATGACTTGACATGACTTGTTTACATTATTGATCCTCCCGATCGGAACATCGGGGCATGACAATATGACTCAATTACATAATAGATACATCCCGGAATAAACATCGGGTTACAAGACATAAGATACATAGATGAATACATTCCGAAGTTACAAATACATCAACACTCCCTCTTAACTAGGAAGGTATTCTTTCGAAACAATTTTCAGCACTGGTCTTCTTCTCTGCTTCAACTAGATCATCTCGTCATCTTCAAGTCTTCTTCAGTATTCAAGTCTTCAAATCATCTTCTTCTTCAAGTCTTCTTCGTCTTTGAGTCTTCAAGTCATCTTCTTTCTCTTTATCATGGGATCTGCATCATCATGACTACTGGCTCATCACTGCTAGATCATCACTCAATCTGGATCATCGAGTTTGGATCATCATCACAACTGGATTGTCACTTGATATGGATCGTCATCAAGTCTAGATCATCTCATCTGGATCACTTGATCTGGATCATCATCAAGTTTGGATCATCATCTGCTTTCTCATAATGGTGCTATCTCGATTCTTCTCATCACAGGAAGTTCTACAGAGTCAATCCTGTAGGCCTACCTTTCATGTAGGTCTTCATCAGCACTTATATCTGACACTTAAGTCAGAATGGCCAGCTCTTACATCTAACCACATCTTGTCAGAAAGGCACACCCAACACTCACATCTGACCTCATCTTGTCAGAAAGGCCCAGCACTCACATCTGACCTCATCTTGTCAGAAAGGCTCAGCACTTATATTCGATCATGTGTAAGCACATCACATTGAAAAGGCTCTGCACTTACATCCAACCTCATCTTGTTGGAAAGGCACTGCACTTACATCCAACCCCATCTTGTTGGAAAGGCACAGCACTCACATCTGACCATGTGTAAACACATCGCGTCAGAATGGCTCAGCACTTATATCCAACCTCATCTTGTCGGAAAGGCTCTGCACTTACATTCGACCATGTGTAAACACATTGCATCGAAAGGGCGTGCACTCACATCTGATCATGGAGGAACTAATCCTACCATCGCATCAGAATGGCCCCCAGTCCCAGACTGAGCTACTTGGTAACTGACCAGGTGCCTCCATTCCTAAAATGGCAGTTGCCCTTACATCTGACCTACTCGTCAGAATGTCCAACACTCACATATAACATGGAAGGAACTTAATCTTTAGCCATGATAGAATGGTTTATCCCTTACATCTGATCAAGTGGGAACACATCCCTCTATCACATCAGAATGGCTTCTCAGTCCTAGACTGAGTTTTCTTGGTAACTGATTAGGTGACTCCATTCCCAGATGGCAGTTGCCCTTACATCTGTCCTACTTGACAGAATGGCCAGCACTCATATCTGACATGGAAGGAACCAATCCTCTCACCATGACAGAATGGCTCAGCCCTTACATCTGACCATGGAAGGAACTAATCCTCTCAGCATGTCAGAATGGTTGTGGGTCTCATCACTTTCTCTTGGAGGAAACCTCGATCTGGAGAACACCAAGATTCTCCTTGAAGTACTTGAACTTCATCCTAGCCAATGGCTTTGTCAATACATCAGCTATCTGTTCCTCCGTCGCAACATACTGGAGCTTCACTGCTCCCCTCTACACCATATCCCTGATATAGTGATACTTGATCTCAATATGATTCGACTTGTCATGGAACACTGGATTCTCTGACAACTTCATGCAACTCTGGTTGTCATAGTATATACAAGTAGCATCCAACTGGAGATGAAATATATCAGACAGTAGCTTCCGTAGCTATACTACCTCACAACTAGCTGAACAAGCTATGACATACTCTGCTTCAGCTGTACTCAGTGCCACACAGGATTGCTTCCTGCTAAACCAAAAGATCACACATGATCCCATACTAAAGCAACATCCTGAAGTGCTCTTCCTATCAATGGCACTGCTTGCCCAATCTGAATCAACATAACCCTCCAGGTTAATCTTCTGATTTGCATCGTACTTAAGCCCATAATCAACTGTACCCCTCAGGTACCTTAGAATATGCTTTGTAGAAATCAAGTGAAAATTTCTCGGATCTGTCAAGAACTGGCTCAAGGTGTTCACAGCAAAGCAAATGTCTGGTCTCATGTTCATCAGGTACATCAATGACCCAATCATATGACGATACATCGTGGCATCAACCATCTCTGATGAAGCATCATTCAATAGCTTCAGGTTTGGTGCCATAGGTGTGGCCATGGATTTGTAGTCCATCATCCCAAACCTCTTCAGGATCTCTACTGCATACTTCCCTTGTCCAAGGAAGATTCCATTTGAACTTTGCCACACCTCCATACCTAGAAAGTAGTGCATCATACCCAAGTCCTTCATCTCGAACTCGGCAGCAAGCTTTCTCTTCGTATCAGTAATCAACCCATCCGTACCTGTCACAAATAGATCATCTAAATATAGTAGAAGCATCACTGGGTTGCCATCCTCAACCTTGTAGTAAAGGTTGGAATCTGCTTTACTCTTGGTAAATCCCAAACTAGATAGAAAGCTGTCAATTCTGCCGTACCAGGTCCTAGGTGCCTGTTTCAAACCATACAGGGCTTTCTTCAATATGCACACATGAGATTCCCTATCATGTGCCTCAAAATCGAGTGGCTGCTCCACATACACTTCCTCTTCTACTACACCATTCAAGAAGGAAGTCTTGACATCCATCTGATGTATCTTCCATTTCATCACTGCAGCCAAAGCAAGTACTAATCTGATGGAAGTGTATCTGGATACAGGTGCAAAGGTTTCTTCATAATCAATTCCTTCTTTCTGAGAGAAACCCCGAGCCACAAATATTTCCTTATATTTTTCAATGCTACCGTCTGCAGCATGCTTGATCTTGTAGATCCATTTGGAAGTTACAACTGACTTCTCTTTTGGTCTTGGGACAACATCCCAAACATCATTCTTCATGATCGATTGGTACTCTTCGATCATAGCATCCTTCCATTCCTTTTGTTCTGCCGCTTCTTCATAACTGGAAGGCTCTTTATCAATGAAATCACATAGTAAAGCTACATACCCGGAACAGGATCTGGTTCTCTTTCTTTCTCTGTGATTCTCTTCTGGAGCCCCATATCTTTCCGCACCTTAGATAAGTTCTCGTACCCAAGCAGGTTTCCTCTTATGAGGATTCTTCTCTAGAGGTGGATCTACATGTCTTTGTGGTTCTTCAAATTCTCAATCTTGTTCTTGAGTTTCTTCATTCATGGTTGTATCATGAATTTTCGGTGCTTCTGTTTCTTTGGGTTCTTCAGCAGGTCTCTTTCTGGATTTGTTGTAAGTTGCGTCTTCATCAAATGTCACATCCCTGTTGATGTCAATCTTCTTGTATCCTGGAAAATAAATTCTGTAAGCCTTCGAGCTGTCAGAGTATCCCACAAATATGCCCTTCTTTCTTGAAGGATCCAATTTTGTTCTCTTCTCTTTTGGAATGTGTATGTATACAGGATAGCTGAATATTCGGAGATGGCTGACTTCTTGTAATTTCTTGCTGGAGAAGACTTCTTCAGGAGTCTTGTTCTCAAGTACTCTATGTGGAGTACGATTTTGTACATACACTGCTGTTCTAGCAGCTTCCACCCAAAGATGCATAGGAAGATCTTGATCATGAAGCATTGCTTTAGCAACTTCCATGATAGTTTTGTTCTTCCGTTCCGCAATCCCATTCTGTTGTGGATTGTATGGAGTAGACAACTCCCTCTTAATCCCTAATTCTTTACATAGTTCTTTGAATCCATTTGAAGTGAATTCTCTTCCATTATCTAATCGAAAAGTCTTGATCTTCTTTTCAGTGTGATTTTCGATCAAGGCTTTAAATTCCTTGAATTTGCTGAATACTTCGTCTTTATTCTTCATGAAGTAGACCCATGTTTTTCTAGAAAAATCATCAATAAAAGAAACATAATATGCATACTCGCTTAGTGAGTTTGATGACATAGGACTGCATACATCGGAGTGGATGATTTCCTAGATTCCTTTTGCTTTGCTTTCACTACTTGGAAATGTCTTCTTTGTGTTCTTTCCTTTCGCACATCCTTTGCAGACCCCGTCATGTTTTGCTTGCATTTATGGAAGACCTTCAACAACTTTGCTTGCAAGAGGTAGTGCTCTGTAATTCACATGTGCAAGAATTCTATGCCAAAGTTCACTTGGCTCTACTGTGTCATGGACCAAAGCTTGTTCTGGATGGCCCTTCAACTTGTACAAACCTCCTTCTTTTTCACCAATCACTACCGCATCATCGATAGTATTTCCTCTAGGCCACATGATGACTTGACCATCTATGAATGCAACCCTCATTCCTTTTGCATCCAATGCTGATATGGAGAGAAGGTTCTTCTTGAGTCCTGGCACAAACAATACTTCCTTCATTGTTAGAGACTTACCAGAGTCTAGTTTATAGGAAGATTCCCCACTACCTTTTATTGGATATTGGTAGTAATCTCCTAGCTTCACCTTGTGAGGTGATTCATGTTCTAAGAGTCTCACAAAGGATTCCTTGAATCCAGTCATATGTTTGGAGGCCCCACTATCAATAAGCCAATCATCACTTCCATGAGTAATGTTTCTTGTGAGAGTGGAGATCAAAACATATTCATCATCACTTGAAGAATATTCACTTTCATATCTATATCTCTTTTTGGATGGGTCATCATCCTCTGCAGCATGAGCATGATGTCTTCTCTTGCTTCCATTCTTTTTGTGAGAGCTGCTTTTGTTCTTAGGACAATCTCTAGCAAAGTGTCTTTTTTCATCACATGTATAGCAAATGAACTTAGACCTATCTTTAGGCTTTCTAGAGTTATTCTTGTGATGAGAGTACTTACTTCTGTGATGGCTGGATCTGGATTTTTTGGATTGTACTATGAGAGATTGATCTTCACTTCCCATCTTCTCTTCTTGAGCTGCTATCCTAGCTTCTTCTTGAGAACATTCTTCCCACAGTCTGCTGAACTTGACTAACTTCTTTCTAGCACAGATCCCTTGAATGAAAGAGTCCCATGTCCTAGGGAGACCATTCAAGGTGGTCATCATAATTTCTGCATTCTCCACTTCTTCATCTACTGCTTCCAATTGTTCCTTGATCTGAGAAACCCTTGTGAAGTAATACTGGATGGTCTCTGCATTCTGGATCTTCACATTCTTCAGTTGATTTATCAGAGTCATCTTCTGGTTTATATTCTTCCCTTCAAACAATTTTGTTAGGGAATCAAACATAGCTTTAGGTGTCTTGAGAGAGGACACCTGTGGGATAAGGTGATCCTTGATAGAATCAACAATGATCCTCTTTTTCATAACCATCTTCTTCTTATGTAAGGATTTTGCCTCATCTCCTTCTGGAACTGGAACCTCCTCATGGATGTAGGAGTCTAACTCATTTTCTTCCAGAACCAAGGAGATCCTATACTTCCAGGCTTGAAAGTTATCAGCTCCCTCAAGCTTTTCATCAAGATTGGTATGATGAGACATCTTAACAGAGAATATCAAATAGAAATATAAAATATTTTAGATCTTAGCAGGTTCAAGATGTCGGATCTGAAACTTGAGCTGAATTCCTATAGTACTGGATTAGGAGCAAATTAGGGTTTTGCTTTTTCGGAGTTCTGTCTACCCAAATGCCTTGAAATTTGTCCCTAAATTCGATTTTGGGGAGGAGATCAATCCAGGCCTGTGCTCATTGAAAAATTCCTCTTCTATGAAAATCCCTAATTTTTGGCAGTAGTGACAGGTCCAAAACTGAAAAACCTCAGAATTGGATTTTTCTTCGACAGAAAGATGCACCCTAGGGAGGAGAGTTATTCCACCTTACTTTTGCTGAAAATCTGTGGAGGAAGATCCACAAACTAGGAAACCCTAGTTCCCGCAGCTACACAGTGTCTTCTTCTCAGGTTAGCTCTGATACCATGTTAGTTTTTCAACATTAAGCTAGCATTATTAGGATCTTTAACTAAGAGAATAACAAGCACAACAATCAAACACAAGAGACAATGAACACAGTGTTTTTCCTCGGGGAAACCATAAAGGTGAAAACCCCGCAACTTCCTCAGAGATAGAATCATCACTAAAATAGAAAAGCCCAAAATAGTAAGTGATATCCCGACAGTAGTAATCTTCTTCTTGTCTAGCCTCAGTGTCTTCTCCTTCCTCAACTATGCGCTACACTTGAGTGTGGATGAGTTGTGTAATAAATAGAGACTCTAGTTCTCTATTTATGCTAATCCTGACATGACTAAAACCCTACTAGGGCCGACCTCTACTTAGAGAGTCTAATAACCCTAGTGCCCCAGAACTGTGGGGACTTTAACACTTAGACAATCAGAGGGTTACTCACTATGACTTGACATGACTTGTTTACATTATTGATCCTCCCGATCGGAACATTGGGGCATGACAAATTGACTCAATTACATAATAGATACATCCCGGAATAAACATGGGGTTACAAGACATAAGATACATAGATGAATACATTCTGAAGTTACAAATACATCAACAAAAGGAACTCTAAAGCCACAAATGGCAAACACCTTTTATTTATTGCATATAAACACACGTGAAGGTAACCACATATTGATTTTGGTGCGCTTCATTTACACTTTGTAGTTTCCAGTTTCTTTAAATTTACAGGACACCAGCAGTTGTGGTCCTGTAAACAATTATATTACCAACGGAAGAGTAGAGAATACCACTGGTCCATAGTTATATTACGCTATTTTGCAATCGTAAACTGGGCTAAACTGGACTAAATAGTAGACTCAAGTTTTACAAGCACGTTCAAAATAGTTGAATCCTGCCGCTGTCACCGACGATTTTTTTCGTATAAATTTCTTTCACAAAAACAGTATTCAAGTTTTGGATTTTTGTCTTGTGGTTTGATTTAGGATTTTTATTGTGTGTTTCCGCAACCTGCAATTTACCCTATTTTGTCTTCC
Source organism: Pseudotsuga menziesii (assembly GCA_001517045.1). NCBI lineage: Eukaryota > Viridiplantae > Streptophyta > Pinopsida > Pinales > Pinaceae > Pseudotsuga > Pseudotsuga menziesii. Next base: position 102,081 of record LPNX010814073.1, on the reverse strand, counting down.
CGCATCACACATTTTTGTAATTTCGCATCCCACAATTCCAGAATATTGTTCTTTTTCCTTTGCACTTTCAGCTTTTTACCATGTAGTTTATTTTGACATTTTTGTTTTGTGTTTTTGCAACCCACAACCCACAATTTGTGGGATTACGCATTGCCGAAAGGGAAATAAAACTTCTCTATTTTGTAATCCCGCATCCCGCATTTTTGTAATCGCAGATCCCACTATGTTGTAATCCCAGATCCCGCGTCCCACAATTGCGGGATGCGGGATGAGGGTGGTGAATGAAATATTATTTAGTAGTCCCGTACCCCGCATCCCGCATTTGCGGGATGCATGTTGCGTGATAGTGAATTATATATTAATCTATATACTGTATGAAGAAGACTAAAGGAATACAATTAAGAATTAAAATATTTATAGTGAAAAATTGAAAGAGGACACAAATTAATCTATTAATGTTTATTTCAAATTTCGAACAACTTCCATAGAATCAATCTCAATATTCCCCGTTGGTGTAATTTCAACTAGAAAAAAAATTGTGTCATATTTGTAGGTATTTTTTGTCATTGGATCACATGAATATGTGACATTGCGATTTTTTTTGTTCTTTCCCTGTTTCATTTCACAGGAAAATAATACTGTCACACTATGGAGAGTATGCTAACTGAAGATTCTATTTCACTCTTGCTGCATGGTGCTGTCAACATTTTCCCACTGGTACAAGTCTCCTCGTTAAACCAAGTGAACTCACTGAACTCATCATCTATTTAGTTCCGAATTTCTATCTCATACGGGCTTCACAAGCATGAGATATTACTTCCAACTATATATAGTAGTCTTGTAGAAACTGGACAACTCAAAGAAGGATCTATAATCAAACTTACCAAGTGTACATCGAACATTGTACATAGTGTAATGTATGTTTGATTTCCATTTTGTCTTTGTCAACTTAATCATTTTCATAGTGTTCATGCATCCAAGGTTTTTATATCCCATTCAACTCTAACATACTTCTTATCACAGGACTATCGCATTGCTTGCACTCGAAGTTGTCACAGTGGATGCAGCAATTATTGGAGATCATGCACCTTACCACTTACATGTACCTTCTCCCTCGCAAAGTTGTTCCTCTGTTCCAGTGAATCCTAGCTCAGTATATGAAAACCATGCCTTGGTTGCATCAACTATTCCATTCACATCACTAACCTGTCCTAGCAAAGTTTATAACATTCAAGGTCGAGTTATTGCCAAGACAAAGCTACATGAATATGGAAACCAACGAGGGTTTGGAAAAATATTTGGATTTGACATTCTTAATGCTTCACATGATGAAATACATATATCTACATTCAATGAATTGGCACTCTCTTTGTATGACCAAATACATATAGTAATAGTGTACATAAGCCATAATGAGATTTTCCTAGGTTCCTCCTCAACCATCCACCCATGCTTAAATGAATACCCCTTAATACCTTTTTTTTGCTTTAACTTTAAAACTATTCATGAGATACAAAGTATACCTGTCAATTCCATGGTGGACCTTATTGGCCTTCTAATTTCAGTTTCTCCAACATCCACAATACGAAAACGAGATGGTGTTGAGACTGTTAGGCGCACTATTGGACTCCATGACATGTTAGGCTATAGTATTGGTCCATAACAATTTGGGGTGACCATTTCCAAATTGAAGGAGTCGAACTTTCCAACCTCCTTGGTTTACCTATGCCTCCAACTATAGCAATCAAAGGTGGCCGTGTTATAGAATTTAATGGAAAAACTGTTGGAACTATTTCCAACACTACTGTTTTTATAAACCTAGATATTGAACAAACTTCAGTTCTCCAAAACTAGTTTCATGAAAATGGATTTCGTTCAACATCACCATCGTTGAGCAAAAAAGTTCAATGCCTCTCACTCTGGTTCTCGTAAATTCACTACCATCAAAGACCTGCAAACTCTTCAATCATCTGAAAAAGATGTTTGGTACTCTCTTGTAGCAACCATCACAAATGTTAACATGGATGACTTTTATTTCCTTGCATGCCCTCTTTTTGTTGATGGAATACAATGCATGAAAAAGCTTGCTTAGAAAGTTGGAGACATTTGGCATTGTGCTAAATGTGATGGAGAGTTTCTTGAATGTGACTACCGATATATACTAAAGGTTGACTTGGAAGATGTTACCAGATAGATCCATTCATGGTGTGATAGCATTTGATGATGCTGCAAACCAACTCATGGGAATTTATGCAAAATATCTATGTCTTCTCTCATCTGAAACAACATCACTTGATGAAATAGTGCAAAGGATTTGCACCAAAAAATTACTTCTTACTCTTTCAGTTAAAACAGAGACCTTCTGCGGAGTTGCACGCCTAAAATTTTTAATTGTCATGGTTGAAAATACATAAACGACAATTTCATATGGACACATAAATATATACATTTTTTCAACTTGGTACTTAACCATTATTCATTGTTTATAATGAATGCTTTCAATTCTCAATTTTAACTCGGTGTTTCATTGTTCAACATAGCAGGGTATTTTTTTTACTCTCTTATAGCACCACTTTCTTGCAGTCTCATACTTCCAATGTACAGGCTGTCACTTACCATTTCTTATGCAAATTGGTGAAAATCCTATATGGTAGTTTTTAAATACAATACTATTTTGCTATATTGTTTTTTATAAAATGCACAACTTTGTTCTCTTGTTTCTGGGCACAAATTTTGATTACTCTCTACATAACAATAATTACAGTTACTTTTCTTTCTGTTGAGGCCCCGAAAATCGCAGGCAGTAACAGTAAGGGATTCTCCCCAATCAACGTTCCCAACTAGCTCGTTGACTGTTTGGTATAGGGAATCCGTCCGGCTTACGGTCCGGCTACCGTAGGTCAAGTAACAAAACAAAGGCTTTACCGGTTGCGGCCCGGTCCACCGAGTTTTTGTATTTTGACTTAAATTATGAAATGCAAGTGCCTAATTAACATGCAGGCTGATAAGATGCATGGAGCAGTCACAATGTGATGCGCAGGTTTTTACCTCTTGTCTTAAGGCCCTCAAGCATCCAAATCACATACAACAAGAAAATAAACTAACTACCTAAACTATCCCTAGGGAGCAGAATTATCATTTATTGGTGAGTAATACATTTTGCACATGCATTATGAAAAGTTACAGATAGCTGATACTTCTTTCAAAACACATGAACAATTACAAATATTTAAACAACTAGATAGCCAATCGTTTTATGGACAACACTTATTACTCACAGTGGAAAACATCACAAAATATACTGAAGAACATTCAACAAGAACATAGGTTCAGGAAATCAAACACTCTCACAGTTAATGAAACACAGCTGAAAAAGAAATAGTTCCCCTTCAACATTGTTCATTTAATCACGTTGATACATTCCACATTTCGCTTTCTCCAACAGACAAAAAAGTTGCAGTTTCTGATTGTAAAACGAAGTAGTTCCTCTTACAAGCCAAAAAGGTTTACAAATTTTCGAGGGAAAAAGTCCTCTCTAAGTTCTACTTTCAAATATTTAAACTTCAACTGCAGACCGCTTGGGCTATCCCCAAAAACGCCTGACCTTTCAGTTTCTCACACGCTTCATGTTCCTCTATCTTGGATGTATGAAATCATGAACCACTTGGTAACTGATCCGTTTTTTGGGTCCGCGCCTTTATAGCTCCTGATTTCTCTTTTTTACTCCCCTGGTCCTCCTGGCAATCCCTCTGGTTTCAATTATACCTCTACCAAATGGTCTGTCTTCATATGAACCACGGTAGTTTGACCGATATCCCAAAACCGCCTGCAATCAATCGACAAGCATCATTCAAAAGCAGCAAATTCTACCAATTGAAATGACTATTCCACAAGAAAATCACCAGGTGCACCACCGTCATTCTTTAAGTACCGACCACACTACCTTATCCTCCTACAGGCTTGTGACAACAAAACCAACGGCAGAAATCGGGAAGAAACCAGCATCGGAAGCCAAACAGCTTTCCCGGCCGCAACGACGGAAAAGTAAAGGCTCCAGGCATGCGATGGGAGGGCGGGAAAATTTAAAAAATGAAATTCGGAGGGTTTAGACATCGGAAGCGGAAATACCTTCCTGGCCGCAACGGCGGAAAGGTAAAGACTGCGGGCAAGCGACGTTGGGAGGAAACTCAATCGGAGATCGGATGGCTTCACCCTTCGGCAGCTAAAGGACTTTGAGAGCCGCAACGACGGAAGGGACAAGAGCTAGAGACATCCGAAACGCGGGCGGGAAAAGCTTGATCGGACGTCGGAAGAAATTACATCGGAAGTCAAAGGACTTTCCCAGCCGCAACGGCGGAAAGGAAAACAAGAAACAACACGCATCGACAGTCAGAACGATTCAGACTTCGGGTGCTAAACTGATTCGGGAACCGCAACGGCAGAAAGGAAAAGGACAAAAGCAGCCGATTTATCATAGTGTGACGCCCAATTTAACAGAAAACTTAGGTGTTTGAAATATTTTAAAAGAAAATCAGCAGAGGTTAAAAAACCAAGTCTACTTCCGAAACCGTGGACTCGAAGGATAAAAGATCCGACATCATCAGCTAGTGAACCAAACACCCATCTGCGATCAATCACAAATTCCAAATACATGCAATCCTTGAAAACAACTGAAAATCAGTCTGCAAAATCATTCAAAATTAAAATCGGCCAAACTTCAAAGGATCCAACGATTACAACAATGCAAAATCATGAGGAGGGGCCCGAAATTTAAGAAATTTGGGGAAAAATAGTTGCAGCTGCAACACTTTCATATATACATTTTCACACTACACTTTTTTCTTCTATAATTCCATTTTCTTACAATTATCAAGTTACAACTTGAAAAACAAAATTTACTCCAGTTATATTATTTTAAGGTACATTCTTACTTCCCCACATGTAATGAATTAACATTTTTTTTTATCTTCTGCTTTATATCCACATAGTTTCCAATTAATACATATACAAAATGTGTCGCTGCCAACAATCAAAGCTTCTAGGTGTTTAACAAGTTTACAATTCTCTTGTAGGAATTATGCCAAATCATGACAAGGAACAAGCCAATGCATGAAGAAGAGTTTTATATGCACAAAACATAGATAAAAACAACAAGAAACAATGTCTTCTTTACAGGTCTTCTCGTATGTGTGTGGATATGTCTTCTTCAAATTCTCTTGTAGAACCTATTGACTCAGCTTCACTTCCATCTCCTGTACCAAATCCATTGAACAACCATCTCGATGATGCACACCAACGATTTCATAAAAAAATGGACCAACTAGTTGATATGCATGTCTACTCGATTTGTAAAGAATGTTACCCTGGTATTGTAACAAAAAATTTCCATGAAGCATAAACTTGTTCACGCTATATTCTAAAATGAAAAGGGCATCTTTTTTCATTGGAAAACAATATGGATCTGAGCAACCAACCAACTGTCCTTGCAGTACTTACACAGGTTGAATAGATGCTCATTAGTCGTGCTAACCCCATATTGCAAGCGACACATGCTCGTTGTGGTCAATATAAATACTCTGGTCATACTATTTGCTTCCCCCAAGACATTTCCAACATTGCCACATACCTACCGCATCGTTAGAGGAAATTTCAACTCAAAATGGGCCTTTTAACTTTAACTCAAATTCCATGTCATCATGTGTTAGCCAATGAAATTGATTTAAATTTGAAATACCGTATAGGTCTTAAACACCTTTTTAATATAAATTTGGGGATAGGTATCATAAAAACACTACTTTTTTTGTTTGTATTTTCAACATATCTACCCATGTTTTTATTCAAATTTCGATTGGGAGAGCTCGTTGGATGCATAATTAAAGTAGTGTTTTTCTTTTCTTCCTCCAAAATTAATAAATATTATTTTATTAAATTTTTTTTGGAGGCCCATTTTGAGTTGAATTTTTTTTCTAATGTTAGTATCAGAACTTGACATCCTCGTTGTTCACAAACGCAATTCTACAAACAAACCATATGAACTGTTTGTTAGTCGAACACATGTTCTTGCTGCCCTTCAATTCAAAATGGCAAATGATCCATACTACAAGGATGTACAAATCAACCCAATTGCATTAGCTTCTTTGCCTCTTGTTTCAACAAACATTTCACCTTTGATTCCGCATCTTAATAGCAATGCTACATTATCTCATCTACAAATCTTGTCTTGTATAGATCAACCACCAAATTAATTTGAACCCTATGAATTTCAATCCTCGTCATTTATTTCAACACAAACCAATGCTAGAACTGAGGTTGAAGAAATTAGACAGTTGTTACACATACTGAATATCCCACTACCTCCTTCCATTGATTGGCCCCCTATAGAAATGTCCCCTATCAATGAGTACAACACAGAAGGCCTTCTTTCCATGGATTTTCCAAATTTGTTTCCCATAGGTACAACAATGTTATTACAACCATGCATTCATCAAATTGATATGAACGAATATGCACTTTACCTTATTCGCTATCATGACAATAGATTTGCCCAACATCCTCGCTTCCAATACTACATATACAATCTAATTTTGTGTCATCGAAGTAATAGTACTACCTCTGTTTTTGTCAAAACAATTCTTGAAGATACACTACCTCCGACAATACATGAGCTTGTCAACCAATTGCAAGACACGCCGAATGATAAAATTGGTGAGTGGGTCACTAGATTTTGGTCTTCATTACATGGAACACGATCATATTGGAACAAAAGTAGAGCTGAACTGACAAATATGATCAATCAACAAGGTACACCAACATTCTTCTTCACCCTTAGTGTAGCTAACACAAAATGGCCAGAGTGGCATGCTCTAATGCCTGGTAAACGTCCTAATGATTCAGCTCAAGCTTATCAATGGAAGGTTCACAACATCATATCAAATCCACATATTACATCACAATACATGTACAATAGATTCAAAAAATTTCTTAAAGAGGTGCTTTAAAAGGGTTTTCATATAACCGATTATTAGTGTAGGTATTATACCATCTATTCCTTCCTATTTTTCTCTATCTATTTTTTACTTTATACAATTTATTTCTAATATATGTTTTGTCCTCCCATATAGATATTAATGGAAACATATAGGCTCCACAAACATTCATGGTTGTATTTGGTTGGCAAATGCACCAAATATGGACATGTTAAATTAGGAAGATGACGTTGCAGTTGAAGCTGCAAATTTTTTTTTGACACACATGTGACAGCTTGAAATCCTTGTAATTCCCATTTGTCCACATCTGAGTCACACCATTCTACTACAAATTATCCATGCAGTCTTGCATCACCATCGATATTGCATCAAACTACTTAGCTGACTATGAAGAGCTTGTCAATTTTGTCCAAAGGCACACCAAATGTTCAGAGTCAACTTGCCTTCACAAAAAAGGAACATTTGTTCAATGTTGCTATGGTTCCATATGAGCTGCAAGCTACTTCTTCGTTATTCATTGATCCAAATGGATAGAAAACCTGCAATCCTACAAGAAACGATCCTCTTCTAAATATTCATAACCCTACCATGCTTTCAATATGGAGGGCTAATGTTGATTGCCAACCTATTATTTGTAAACATGTTGTTCTAAAATACATTTCAAAGTATGCATCAAAAGTAGAGCCAAAATCAGAAACCTACCATGCCATTCTCTGTTGCCTTGCACATGCTGCACCAAGTGAGAGCCCCATTCTTCAGCTAATCAAACAATTTCTTGCACAAACAGTTGCAGAAAGAGACATTAGTGCACAAGAGACGTGTCACATGCTGCAAAAATTTCCTCTTGCTCTTTGTAGCCGTCACTTATTTTCCCTAAACGTGAGCCAAACTGTCTTCCACCGTGTTTCTAGCCAAACTTTCTTCCACCGTGTTTCTAATGACATTAATAACACCCTGCAATGCCCCCTTTCATTTTTGCTTACATGAAAAGACCCATTACTCTTTAACATCTAACTCTGCTTAAAGCTACTCGTTGCTGGTCTTTCTTGCCTAATAGGAAAAAAATCCATGGAAACAAAACTTGTGTGACAAGATTGTTAGAGTCTATCCACATTTCACTTCCATTCCTCCCTCGGATTCTTCATCTTTTGAACCATTTTGTTGGAGTGAACTTCTTCTATACAAACATTTTTAGTCTATCCCTCATGATATTGGAACCACAACTTCTGAAATTATTTCTCATTGGCATTAGATAAAAGGCACATATTTTGTGTTCCATATTGAACGTGCAAAAGAAGAACCCTCTACACCTCTATCCGATGGTTCAAAATTTGATGCTATTATGTTTATGTTGCCCCATTCCATGGATGAATGGGAACTTCTATCTCAAATGAGACCAGGAAATAACATCCAAGTTAATGACCTTGAAATGCTTGGCCATCATGAATTTGACAAAAATCACAATTGGTCACATAACAATATATGCACCCATTTGCATGAGACACCAACATCATTCATTGAGGTCAATCACTTGTCCATTGAACTACATGAAGATATCCTATCCTTCTCCAATTCACCTAATCCCTTGTCTCCCACACAACACATAGCCTTTGAACTTGTCATGTCCCATTTAAGAAACACTACATATGTTGAACCGCTAAAACTGGTGATTCATGGTACTGCAAGAACCAGAAAATCTTACCTCATATCTTGCCTCAAATTTGCACTTCAAACTACATCTGAAAAAAATGCTTTCCCATTTCTTCTCCTTGCTCCAACTAGTGTTGCTGCTTTTAACATACATGCATTTAAAATACATTATGCTTTTAAAATACCCATTGGTGAAATGCACCCTCTTGAAGGCCAATCCCTTTCAAAACTTCAAGAAAAACTTCGCCATATTCGCTATATTCTCATAGATGAAATGAGCTTTATTGGTCCAAAAATGTTGACTCAAATTGATGCATGCTTATGTCAGGATTTCCCCTTGCAATGTACAATCCCATTTTTTGGTTGTTCCATAATTATTATTGGTGACTTTGGACAATTACCTCCTGTAAAAGACATCCCCATGTATGTAGGTTCATCTGTTGGAACTGCTCTTTGGCGTACATTTGATACTTTTATCACGCTTGAAACAATTTTTCGACAACAAAGAAATAGTGCTTCTCAAACTACCTTTCAGAAACTCTTGCTAAACCTTCGAAATGAAACACAAATGAAGGAACCAAAATTCCCATCAATCCATTGACGAAGAACAACTTCCATTAAAGGTCCTTCTTGATGTTGGTCAACAAGTCATGTTAACTGGTAATTTATGGGTTCAAGCAGGACTTGTTAACGACTCACTTGGGAAAGTCATTCATATTGTCGACAAGTAAAATGAGAAACGTCCTACCTTTCCATCGTTTGTTGTTGTCGAATTCGTGCATTACAAAGGACCCTTATGGGATTCTTCTAATCCTACTTATGTTCCAATATCTACAATAACAAGAGGATCCCGTAGAAAAATACCATTTCGAATGGCATGGGGTTTAACAATTCATAAAGCCCAAGGTATGACCCTACAAAATGTAACAATAGATATTGGAAACATTGACAAACAAGGACTTACATTCACTGCAATATCAAGAGTTACATCTATTTCAGGCCTACACATTTCTCCACCTTTCTCTTTTTCCAGATACTCTTGAATGCAAGGCAATCGATATGTTGAACATAGGAAACAAGAGGAAATCTCACTTGCTTCAAATTATTTAAAACCCACTTCTACTTGAATCTTCTCATTGTCTGCTATATAGATGTATTGTTTTTCTTTGGTCACTTGTTTATGTAAAATATCTACTTTTGTTTCAATAAAGATCCAAGAAAATTTTAAATATATACCTAGAAATTGGAGTTTTGGTTTTTAAATTGTTGTTTGTTTGAGCAATCTCAAAATAAGACAATCTCCCTACCTTGTGGACAAAATAGGCACAGTTCTGAAATAGAACTACAACAAAATGCATCTGGTAAGGCTCCCCATCCAAACTCGTATCTACCTGCTGAAATTTCCAATAGTAGTGTTGGAAATAGTTCCAATAGTTTTTCCATTAAAACCTCTGTAACGCGACCAATTTGTATCTCCTGTTTCTGAATATTTTTCTTTGGTTTCCAATACAACTTCCTACTCTCTAAGTCCATTTCCAAGTCACCATTCAAGTCCCACCATTCCCCAACGCTGCTCCAACAACACTCGTGAACAACCTATCCACAATTGAAGAGGGCGAACTTATTACCCAGGAATATATAGCTTCATGTATTTCTCTCTAGGATGCCCCTTTTTCTCACAAGTTATAGTAATCTATAAAATTGAGTTTCTAATTTTCTAAAAAAATAAATCAACACATTAACAAATTAACATATGTATTATTGAATTTAGTATGTAATCATTTGCAAAAATAGATAAATATTTTAATAAAATAAACTCTATTAAAAGCTTGTCAGTACATGAGTCACTAACAATGATGTGAATAAATGTACTAATTGATCACAAAATACTAACAGTAATATTGATCCATATGAAACAAGGAAACTACAGCTTCATGTCTTTCTCTTTGGGATGCCCCTTTTTCTCACAAGTTATAGGAATCTATAAAATTGAGTTTCTAATTTTCTAAAAAAATAAATCAACACATTAACAAATTAACATATGTATTATCAAATTTACTGTGTAATAATTTTTAGAAATAGATAAATATTTTAATAAAATAAACTCTATTAAAATCTTATCAGTACATGAGTCACTAACAAGGCTGTGAATAAATGTACTAATTGATCACAAAATACTAACAGTAATATTGATCCATCTGAAACAAGAAAACTCATAATTCGTTAAGGAAATTTAATCAAATAAACAACAAGAGATATGAAAGAATATCATAACTGTATTAAATAGATTTGCACAAAATTACAAAACCTCAATTAAACAGAGGTATCTCCAATCTCTAGTCCATATTTTTGCCTTCCAAAAAGTCCCTATTACATGTGAAACCCACCCTTTAAATAATTATTACAAAGAGTAGATTTACATCAAATTGAGATTGAAATATCTAAATAAAACTAATATCCAAGGAAATCCCACCATCTGTTCCAAATCCCTAGCAATTTCTTAATGTTGGCATAGTTAGCTGATTCAAAACCAAGTTGAACATCACATTTGTAATTCTCCATTTCGTTTTTAGTTAAATTATGCTAGATGCAGATGTAAATGTGGACCTTGACCTCAATAGCCAATGATTGTCTGATTAAGTGATCCACATCCTCAATAGTTATATGATTGAGCCCTTAGATTTTCTCCCTTGCTTCGTCTCTTCGGCGTTCAACCTGCTCTATCATCAATTTTGGAGGACAGGCATTTTCAATAAGATTTACTGTGTGAAAAATTAAATCCTCCATGATACTGTCAACAACATACCATCTTCTTCCACACACGGCTTGTGCCCTTTTAATAGTCTCTTCGACCATCTCCTTAAGATCAAACCAACCACGGAGTACTATTCTGAATTTCTTTAGCTAAAAGCTGCTGAGGATGATAATGCTTTCTGGTTTGTCCTTCATGTACCTTTGTCAGTCCAGAATCTCATCAAAAGCCTTTGGAGCTTTCTCCCTCTTTTCCACGTGATCTTCAAGTACAACAACCATCTGACCAAAAGCTATATAGGTTTCATAAATATCATTTAAACTGTGGAACAAGTCAGTTATTAACTCATAATGGCCCTGATTTATCTTGATAGCCAACTCCTTAAATTCTTCTTGTGAAAACCCGCAGAATGAAGAGGAAGCTGCACTTGCAGTTGCATCTTCACATTGCTTTTCAAGTGAAGCTATCCTCTGTGTAAAGGCAACATTTGAAGTCTTCTCATTTTGTAGCTCAACTTGAAGAAAGGCACTTTTGACCTGTAGTTCATTGTACTTATCCTTATATGTATTCATAAGATCAGGAACATGAGCCTTATGTTCCCTTTTACTCTTCTCAAGTTCTTCCTTCAACTGGGTTATCTCTTCTTTCCTCCTGTCAAACTACCTGTTTAAATTGTTAACAACATGGATATTGGCACCTGTGAATGCACCCAAAGCAACATCTGTATCTGTTGCATCTACATGTGGGTCACCGGACTGCTGAGTCCAAAGTATTTGCTTAGAAATAGATACTTCCATCCCACTTTGATCCCTAGCCTTTTTTTTTCCCTTTTTGATCACTGCTTTATCAGGTTTGCTATAATAATATTCTCCAAGAGAGACAACAATGTCTTCATCAAATTCATCTCTTGGATCAATGGATCCAGAGGTGTCAATCGCTGTAGAAACCAAATAGGATGTTTGGGTAATGATAGGAGAGGGCATGGTCATGGTAATGTGAGTACTTAAAGGAGAAATGTTTTGAACATGGGTTATTTCAAAGATTGAAGACAAGAGTGGCGTTGAAGATTCGAAAGATGGAAAGTGGAGATTGACAGCTGCAAGTGGTGAGGAAGACACTATATCCTTTTCAGTACTATATTATGTTGACAAAGTAACTAAGGGTACTTGTACGAGAATCTTGAAAATTGGTGCTTGTAAATTGCTTTGAACAGGGGCTATTTCGGGTATACAAGAGAGCAGTGCGGTTGAATATTCGGAAGATGAGAACTGGAGATTGAGAGCTGGAAGTGGTGAGGAAAACACTAAAACTTTTTTAGTACCAGATGATGTTGAAGGAGTAACTGATGATAGCTCTAGGGGAATATTCAAAATTGGTGCTTCTGAAATGTTTTGAACAGAGTCTATTTGAGCGATTGAAGATGAGAGTGGGGTTGAAGATTTGGAAGATGGGAAGTGGAGATTAACAGCTGAAAGTGGTGAAAAAGAAACCAAAACCTTTTCACTACGAGACAATGTTGATAGAGTAACTGACGATAGGTGTAAGGGAATATTGCAAATTGGTGCTTCTGAAATAACATGTAGTGATATGGAAGTTTGCACAGTATCAGATGTGACATATTCTGGTGTAGATATCAAATCCTGATACAATTGAGATAGTGCAGGTGATATGCGTGCTCCTGTAGGAAAGGCAGATAAAGTATGGATGGATGAAAGGAGCAATGTTGAATACGAATAACTAGAAACAGATGAAGATTGTGAAACTGTAGAAACAGGGATAAAATATTTCTTACCATCACCATTCAACAAATTTGTGAATGATTGCAAATATTGATCCACCTCTTCAGTGACAGGTGTAGAGGCTATCACCTCTTATTCTAAGTCTGAATAAACCAAATCGATAATAGGAGCTGTAGAGGAAGAAGCCTTCACCTTCAATCTTTTGAATGTTTTTTGTTCAACTATTTATTCATTATCACTTGTTTGACTGATTGCAACAATCATGAGGATATCAGTAACAGTCACATCAACTGTAACTGCCTGAGTATTCAACACAGAGGTCATCATTGCCAACTTCTGTTTTGACTGTGTTGACGTAAGTATTAAGGCTTTGACCTGCTAGCTAACTAGTACCTTTGGAAGGTCTTCCATTAGACCTTTTCCCTTATCTCTGTCCGAAAAATTTTCCACTGATGAATTTTTCATTGCTTCAGCTTCCTTTTCTTCTCTGTCCATTCTTACTTTCTCTAAGAGGCCAATCTGCAGTGCCCTGTAACACCGAATCTTGTCTTTCAGTTCCTTTTGATGTTGCAAGATGTGGGCTTCCTCATCCTTGCTTTTGGCTCTCTCCAACACTTCAAAATATGTACTAACACCCTTGTAAATATAATCATCAGGAATTTCCTCATGCACATAATTAATTTTGATATGGTACTGCTTAAAGTGGGCATCGAGGCATCCCTTAGGATCATGTTTTTTTCTTGGTGGTAAAACCAAGCTTCAAGGACTGTATCTGTTCACCCAATACTGTAGCCCAGGTTGAAGTTGGGATAACCAATGATCCAAGGTGCAAAGGTAATTTGGGCCAAGATTTTTTCTTAGGGCCAATCAACTTCCTATAAAGCCCATCATTGACAATTTGGAAAGCCACTTCTTCTAGAACCAAACTGTCAAGGACAATTCTGGGTAGCACACGAACAATGTTTCCACCCAAATTCTGATGTACGAAAAATACTCACCAACATACCAGTCACCCATTGTACCAATAAAAATTATGGCTTCAGGTGAAAATGCAGGAGCTTCCTTCTTGAATATTGAAAAATAGATGGTGCCAAGGAAGTGTTGACATATATCATAGAAACTGGGTGCATAGTTAGTATCCCACAGTTCTGAATAATAAATGGGCACTGAGGGGGTCGGAAAACTCCACTTCCATAAAAAATTGGGATATTCGAACTCAACACACAATATATCATAAATGAAGGCTGAAAAGAAGAAATTGGGTTTCTTTCTAGCAATGGCCTTCTGGTAGTCTTGGATAGAAATTTTGAGTTCTAGCGACAACATGGATGCCCACGGGAAAGAATCGTCGGTTGCTAAAACATGATGAGCTACTAGAGCCCATTAAGAATTGAACACAAAACAATTAGGAAGGCCATACAGTCTGTATAACATAGTTGCCAATAAGGAATAGGGTTCTTTGAACCAGGTAGCAAGGTAAAGCTCGTCAGACCTCTTCGAGGATTTAGTAGGTTGGTGCATCCATGATTTTAACATTTCTTCAAAATTGAACCTACTTTTGGAGGCTTTTGCAAACTCTGCATTAAGGGGTTGTCTTACCGGTTTAAGGGAATAAGCCTTCGTAAATACCTCAGGACAGAAATTGGATATCTCTAACCCTCTACTATCGTTCAAATAACCACTAGTACAAAATGAGGATTTAGCTATAGGTGACTAAAAATTCTAGTCACCACAGGTTTTTCAAGTGATTTACTACTAAATATGAGCAATTTTGATTGAACCAACTATAAATGACTAAAATCAATGACTAATTTAGTCACCAGTTAACAAATATGACTAGATAATAAGTTACAAAGTTAAAAATGACTAACATAAATGACTAATTTAGTCACGGCATAAAAAATGACTAGCTAGAAGAATATGAATTAGTCATTTATGTTAGTCATTTTTAATTGTGTCATGGAAAATTGCAAATTTGACAATGAAGTGTAAATTTTGTAAACTCTAACGTCTTCTATTAGTAATATTGGTGCCATGCACCTCGATCTTCAGAGGTCCACCAAACCAATTGCACGAATTTTCTCTTGACCATGTTTATCCCTGCTGCACCATTGAAGCAAACCTGGCTAAGCGCGTTCCAAAGGAAAATTAGGTTCCTACGTCAATTACAAATTAGGTACTAGAACTAGTACCATATTGATACCTAGCTAGAAGAACCATAGCCGTACATCCCCTCGAGAACCGACCATTAAAATGCACCACCTCCATGTAGACTTACCAAATGCATCCAATGCATGGCAAAAAAAACATGTTCCCTTTGGATCTGTGGGCTGAAGGTATCGTTCGACCCCTACTCCCCTGTTTTTGCACTCGATACCCTATTTTTACTGACGATAGGCTGGTTCAGCATCTCACAGTGACCAGTCGAAGCACTTCAAAGGTATGGTTCTTACCGCTCTGATCATGTTCATCACTCCAATCAATAACCAGTTGTTATGGCTTTTTACAGGTCTCAATGCTGCCAGAGTTACTGCTTCCACTTTACATTCGCAATTATCACCATCTGTAGTCTATGCGCTCATAACCATATGCATTTTGAGCTTTTAGCCTGGGAAAAGCATGAGCACCCTCCTGTAATGCCACTATTTGCAAAAGTCAATGGTTTTCTCACATCAACATTCCTCACACGCTCCAAAGGAAAACTAAAGCAGACATTATAAGAAGTGATTAAACTTTGCAAGGAGGTTTACTTGTTGTAGATGCCATTGTAGAGCAGGGGTCGAATGATACCTTCAGCCGACAGATATGAAGTTGACATGTTTTTTTGGCCATGCATTGGATGCATTTGGTAAGTCTACATGGAGGAGGCACATTCAAATGGTCGGTTCTCGAGGGGATGTAGGGCCCTCATCTGTGGTTGTCACCGGTCGTTGTCCCAAAGAGTATTGATCAGATTTTGGTACCGGTCGGAGTCGATGATTTGGCCGAGAAGTGGCAACTACGACTGGCTTCCGGGCGAAATCGTCAACTCTGTAGACTACTCCATTTATAAAAAACTAAACAAATTATACGATAATTATTAAAAAAGTATAATATATAACCAATTAACATAATTTATATAATAAAATAATAAAAATAAAAATAAAATATATATAACAAAAACAAAAATATATATATATATATAATTTATATAATAAAACAATAAAAATAAAACAAAAATATATATAACAAAAAAAATAAAATCTATATAATTTATATAATCAAATAATAAAAATAAAACAAAAAATATATAACAAAAACAAAAAAAATCTATTCTACAAATAGAGTTGTCCACCCAACTCTCGACCCAACAGCTCTCCACCCACCTCTGTTATGGCATGGTGGTAGATTTTCCTGAACCCAATGGAGATTTCATCCTCTAATTCCATTAATGACTATTCAACCAGCTCGTTGGCGCTAAATAACCTGTCCAAACAGACTGTTGGTGCCAAATATTTTGGGTTGGCTGGAGGCTAGGAGGGTTTGGTGGGTTATGAGGGCAAGTACTATGAATTGGGTGGCATTTTCGGTCATTTATGAGGCCACATGCAATACCGTTGAGGATATTGGTATGTATATTTACCACGGTTGGGGGTTTACAATTTTGGTATTACCATCCCTTCCAAGATAAAACAACACTCGAGAGAACTTGGAGGCTCGTGAAGATACGGGCCACGAATTCTGCAGCTCTAGAGTCAACATCACCTTCTTCCCTTACAAAATCCCTGGTAAGTTACTTGGTTCAATGTGAATTGATAAATTTTGCTTGAAAGTTTCTTGGTTTAGTGTGAATTAATAAATTTTGCCTAAATCGTATGTAGCTAGGTTAAAATAACTGATAAGTTTCTTTTTACTGTGAATTTTTATCATTTAGATAGGGCATTGACACTAACCCTTGGAATTGAGTCAACTCCTGGCATCACCTCGTCTTGTTTGCTCTCTCATCTATGCTACATGTTACTAGCTCGTGGGTCTCAAGCTGTGTCGATCCAACTGACCACCTGCAAATTGATTTGGACCTAGAATTGGAACCCACGGATTTGATTTCTTAGCCACCCTCCTTCCTAATATTTCCAAAGGTTAGAGTAGCATCTACGCTCAACCTCATCCTGGAAAGTCTGTGTATCCACCCCATTGCAACGATACTTCTCACTCACTCAGTATGACCCAGATTCATCTCTTTTTACACATAAACATAAGAGATATATGTAAGGTGCCCGTTACATATTTAAAAGATATATACTCTGCTCTGCTATCAATCTTCAAATTTGAATCCTTCAAATCCCTTCAAAGGCCATTTTAAACGTCATAGAAGGCCACAAGGAATTTTACCATGCACAAAAAAATTAGTTTCATTTCCAGCAATTCAATAATGAAATTGAGTAAGCCTCGGTAAATTTGCAACAGAAGGGAAGCTACAAAATTTTTCTATCCAGGGATTTAGTGGACTATGGGAGAGTCGGGACTCAGAGTCTTCCCAATTGCCCTTGAATAGTCGGATCATGGATGAGGATCTCAGTCCCAATCGACATGGACCACGGTGGCCCACTAGGATTCCTAGCGCCAAGTTCAAGTCAATGAGTCAAGATTGTGACTCATAATTCGATGTTCACTTTCAAAGCATTTAATGGCATTACCATGCATTACTGATTCACTAACTTCATTAAATCCTGGTATGAGATGATGCCACTTGCCAACTCGATTTTCCATCTGTCATCTTATTGTTCACCGAGTCACGTGATCTCACAACTTACAAGTCACTTGAGTATTTGAGTATATGATGTGAAATTAAATACTCATATGAGTCATATCTATGGATGGTGAATTGATTTGATAATCCTCCATTGTCAAGGCTCCGTAAGGAAAAACTAATGGTGTTGTTTTTTGGGTTGCGACTTACAAGTTACAATTTACAATGCATTGAGCAATCTTTGCTAGATTTGAACCTAACCTGGTCCAATGGGTATGTAAGTTTCTCTAGACCAGGGTTTCACCTAGTGCTAGACATTTTTTTTATGACCACCACAAGACTGGGATGACGGATCTTTGGTAGCAGGATAGAAGCACGCCACCCTTTGTTTGTGCTCATGAATCATATCCTATACTAGTTAGTCCATGGTTCTAGGATTTATTCCAATTTCCATTCATTTACTGGGGTCAGAATCATTTGAATCAGCACTCCCAGTCTCCCATGGTCCACCTAGGCCGCTTAGTCTACCTCTCTCATTAGAGGAAGGGGGTTCAGCAGTAGAGACAAATGCAACTGAAATGGAGGTCCATCTAGAGAGAATGGTTGTACAATATGCATATAGTCATCTCTAAAAGAAATGAAAGAATTTGTCATATAACTAACTAAATATTATCATTACTTAATTTATCGGGATGCTTACACGGTAACTCTTACGCCCTAGCTGTTTATGAGGGTTTCCTATGTCTACAATGGATACAATTTAGAGAGGCTCATTCCCATCATTATAGAACCAGTGGGTTTCTCCTGCAAATAGCGCTATTATGTCTCCCCTCCTAACTCACCTCACCTTTTGACTTGAGTCCTCTTCTTCTTCTTCTTCCTCCCGTGGGCTCTATGATCTACGCCCTAAGCGCCCTCATAATGAAGAATGATCTCTGAAAGTCTCTGGAAACCTTGAGAAAACAATACCCAGTTTTCCCTCACCTACATAGATATATCTATGTTATGTAGAAGCAATTATAAAATGATTTTTTTGTAATCATGTGAAATACACAAACATGCATTTGCCCACCTCGGGCAAGGTAAACCAATTTAGGAGCACCAGGATATTGTGGAATTGATATGGAGTTGCTTCCAATCATCTTTCTATAGAAGGAAACGATTGCAAACTCGAATTCCTCGTTGTCTTCTGTGGTGGGCGACTCAAAGGTTCCACCTTTTTCATAGGTAGGAGCAAGAGAAGCAAAGGTAGAACGTTGGGTAGGATGGATTGAGCTTCCCCAAACTTAAATTGATTGGTGAAGTTTGTGGGAAAAAAAATATTTTGGGTTTACGAGTATAGGACAGTCGGAGGTCGAGACTCAAACTTTCAACTCTCCAATTCTATGCTTCAGTGTCTCCCTAATTTCTATTTCCTCCAGAAGATTATGCAGAGCTAAGCTGTCAACTTGGTTGTCGTGAATTTACAGGTATGTATAGCATTTTACACTTGTGTAACATTTTATATGTGGATAAAATTTAAATGTGTTTCTTGTTGGAGTTCCTTCTGGTTCTATAAATATAAGGGTTTAAAATTTCTCCATCCAAAATGTTGTTTGAAATTTGTAATGTATTATGCGGTTGCGTTTCCACGAGACTAAGTCTCGAATACTCAATAGATGTAACCTTAAAAAACCCAGTATTTAAATGAAATCAGAACCAAAATAATGTATACTTTTCATAGTCTAGGACCACAACTTCATTTGGGTGGAGGAGCAAGAAGAAAGAGCCTTGTATTTGAGTTCCAAATATGTCAATGTTATTTATTTGCCGTGAATTTTAAACATTAGGTTGAAAGAAAGAGCAATATTTGAATATAAGTGTTTGAATTGTTCCAAACTCCTTAATGAAATCCAATAGTTGAAAGGATAAAATATTTAACAACTGACACTGTAAATGTTGTAGACTCTGACCCCTTCGTTTTCCTATCATCCTTCTAATAATGGAAACAAGAAGTACAAATACTCTACCAATATATCTAAACAAGGGAATCCCTTGATGGACATTCATGAATGAGGGACTGGGAGTGCAATGATCTAGCAAAGAACATGATTTCAACATCATCGTTGTTGCAAACCTCCCAAACGCGTGTTTATGATTTGTCTTCCTTGTTGACTTTGGTAGAAACTAGACACCCAACTTGTAGTGATATTTGTTGGAGAATTTAAAGTTCTTCCTTACAGTGGACTAATAAATACTTAACATTTTTGATAGGGCTGATAAACTCGATATAGATTGGAGGGACTATCCATAATCTACCTAAAATTGGGGATTTTGTTTAATCACTTCGAATTCGGGTATAAAATCGATATACATTGGAGGGACTGTCCATAATACACCTAAAATTGGGGCCTTTGTTTGACCACTTTGATTTGAGCATGTGGGGAGGACATGATTCAATTCTAAAAATAACTGTTGAATTTAGGGTTAATAAAAAAGTTTCTTCGTGAAAGCATTAGGTATTACATTATGGGGGTTTTTATTTTAGGTAGGCCCAATCACACTTGAGAAATAGAGCCACCATCAATCTGAATCAATCCTCCATTCAAAGGTCCTTCCAAATTCCAATGCCTTATTTTATCAAACCGAGTATTTCACAGCCCGACAGAAATGTCCCTTGTCTAAGTTCAATAAACTATATGCTCCAAGGGACCGGGAGAGTACATGGTTTACCTCACTAAATCCATGTAAATGTTGAATCACTCGAAACTTCTTCTTATTGCCATTTTTTTTGTTTTGAATAAATAATAAAATTTTGTTGTACACTTATAGTTTCAAATGAAAAGAGTGATTTATTTTTACATGTCAACATTGAAGGGTTCAATTTATCACGCAGGAAAGATCAAAGCATTCAGGTCAAGCACCACACCCTCCTCTCAACTAGACTCTGTGGGCTACTAAGTCCATCCACCTGGCTCCCTCACTCCGTCCGTCCCTCCAGCCAACCATTCTTCTTTCATCTTGAAGCATATCAACCAAAGCAGAGAACTTTGTTACGGTGTGTTCGCCTACATAATGTGTTTTGCCTAACCCAGATGATAGCCGACAGATCTTTATTCAGTGTGTTCTTGTACTTTGATTATCCTTTGCTACTTTGATTATCCTCTGCATCACCTCACACTCCAGATGTAGCTCAAAACCTATAAGAAGCCGTATATTATTAATATGGTTCTATTTAGCTTCATTGATTCCAATACCAGGAAATAGGAAAGCCAACACCTCAGATTGTTCTTAAAAATTTATTGCATTTAACTGCCTTTCATACTAGTGGAAAATGCTAGCCAATAGAAAATCCATAAGTAGGGGGCAGCTCTAGGTCCAGTGAAAGCACTACCAGATATGGAGCAAGCAACATTGTATAAAGTATCTGAGCCACCAACAAGAGCTAAGGCAGCTTCAAGACCACAGGTGAAAGAACCAAAAGCAGCTGTTGATCTCGTGAACCCTTCAAAGTGAAATGGGACCCTACCCTTCAAATTTGATCCCTCTTTGCTATGGAACGAACCTCTGCACGGTTGTTGTTTGACAAAATTCCTAAAAAAAATCTGGTTACATAGAATGCAATGATTGCGGGTTATTCCCAAAATGGACATGGAGAAGAAGCCATTAGATTCTTTTGCTGAATGGAATCATCAGGTTTGATACCCAATGTAACTTCATTGAACTCAATTATCTTTGGGTATGCACAGAGAGGACTTGAGTATGAAGCTTTAGTTTTTTTGCAAGAAATGCGGGCGACAGGGGAAAAACCCAACTTCGTAATGGTGTTTTTTGTGCTTCCTGCATGTGCCAACATAGGAGCCCTGGAAAAGAGTAAGGCAATCCATGGTTATATATTTAGGAGCGGATTTGAGTCGCATGTTTCTATGGGAAGTGCAGTTGTAGATATGTACTGTAAATGCGAGAGTGTCATGGATGCACATCAAATATTTGACAAAATGTCAGAAAGAGATGTGGTTTCATGGAGTTCAATGATTGTAGGGTATGCAATGCATGGTCATGCCGAAGATGCCCTTAGAATCTTTAAGAAAATGCAAGAGGTAGGTGCAAGGCCAGACTACATAATCTATATTGGCGTCTTTACAGCTTGTAGCCATGCAGGTTTGATTGATGAAGACAAGCAATATATCGAGAAAATGAGTAGGGATTATGGAATCAAACCCCGTGTGGAACACTATTCATGCTTGGTTGATCTTCTGGGTTGGGCAGGGCATCTCAAGGAGGCATACGAGTTAATCAACAAGATGCCAGTGAAGCCCAATGTGGCTATGTGGGGTTCCTTTCTTGATGCTTGTAGAATTCATTGCAATATAGATCTAGGAGAGGTTGTGGCAGAATGAATTTTTGTTTTGGAACCAGAAAATGATGGAAATTTTGTGTTGTTGTCAAATATCTACTCTGCAGCTAGCAAATGGGATGAAGTATCCAAAGTGAGGAAAAGAATGAGAGATAGTGGGGTGCAAAAGACTCCAGGATCCAGCTAGATTGAAGTGAAAAATCATGTGCATGAATTCATTTCTGGAGATGAAAAACAACAACATATAGCTAAAAGGTAGGTAAGTGTTGCAGAGCCTGGCTACAAAGTTGAAGAAAATGATCAGGTAACCAACTCTTCTACCTAGTTTTGGGCAAGTGATAATCTCGGTTCTCACCTTGTACTTAACTTACAGCTAGCTTAGATGACCTTTCCTGCTTGATATGGAAGCATATTACCTAGATTAAGATCAGGCCTTCACATAAAAGTTTCTTTGAAAAGTCAACTAATTTTTAAAATGAATCGAGTTAATCTTTGCATACAGCAGAGTAGTAAAAAATTAGATGTTTTCCTGGACATAGATGCCAGTATATCTTTACTATTGAATTGATACCCTTTGTGAATAGCCATAATCTCAACTTTCTTAGATCTGGACCTGGGGGGTTTGCTACTTTTCTTTCCTTTCTGCACTTTTAGTGGCTTGCTTCATCTCTTGTGTCCCTTGTCCTCCCATATTCTCTTCTAGAGATTTTAAAATCAACTAGGGTGGAGTGTAATCCTTCCTTCCCAAACTTTTCCTCCAACCTCAATTGAGATGTCATTAGGTAGGCCATTATCAATATCCCTTTCTACACACAACCTGGCATAGATTTCCTCTTGAAGAAAAGATTTTGAATTGTTCACAATTTCTTTCATGGGTAGCCCTTGCATATATTACAAGACAGATCTTCCCAAATCTTAGTTCTTCTTATGTATATCATCGATAGATGTGCTTAACTCCCAATAAAATTGAGAAAATTGGTCCATCTCCATTGAAACTTGAAAATGTTTTCATTGTTCTATTTCTATTTCACCTGTTTGATATAACTTGCAGATATTTTATTGGCCACTCTTGTCCATATTTTTCAGTCTGTTTAACATCATTACTCATGCAAGTTTGTTTTAGCTTGTTGCTGATTACTTTGCATTTCTCTAAGAGATGCATAATTGTTGATATTCCCATACCTTTAGTTCATATTACCAGTCAAGTTTTACACATAAGGGTGTTTCTTTGTCTTCTTATTTATCAGCCAGTTTATATTTCTACCCTTTTACGACATTTGGAGCCCTTTCTTGAGGTTTCCAAAGTGAAATAATTTTTCCACATGAGCAAAACATAACCCGAACACTTGGGTTTGGTGCTGATGAAAACCTTGTCCTGATCACTATTAGGATGCTAAGGTGTGGATTTCTCACTATACAGGTTGCTGAAACCTGCAATATTTTAGGAAGATCAGAGGTAAGGAGTCAGGACCTTCTAAATCTGCAAACTGATCTTCACAATCTGAACGAAAAAGGGTAAAAAATATGCTATTCAAATATCAAGCATTTGGAAAACAGGGAACACAACATGCGGATCAATGGTCTAGCTTTACTCAATGTCAATCTAGAATTACAATGGAAAAATCCCTGAGGATCCAACACCATTACAACCAAATCTGCCATCTTTATAGGCATCAATTGACCTAGGAAAGTGTGCCCTAGGCCTTTATTGACGAAAGAAAGTATACCCTAGGCCTGAGAAGTTATGCACCCTCTCCTGTCATGGCCAAATCTGCCAGACCATTGACCCAATGACTGGATGAGGGTACTTGTCACCCCCATTCGCCTAGATACTATAAAAAATATGCCTGTATAACTCTATAGATAATTCAGAGCATATCTTTGGTTGAACTGCATGCAAACAGGACTTGGACTCCTTTGAGAACTCCTGTAAAATACTAAAAGATGATCTTGAACTGCTTTTTACAACATGCCAAGTCACCCTCTTTAACTGTTGTTTTATCCTTTTACCACTCAACTGGGACCATTGTCTTATCCTCCATGCAAACTCGACCTTTTAAACTAGAGTTTGAGAAGCATGCATATCTATTACTGCAGTACATACTACAGATTACCCTCAGACAAATTCTTGTTAATTAGGTCAGTGAATGCACTAACTATGTATTCCTTACAGCACGAGTCTCTAAGCACGGTTTAGGGATCAAATGCGAATTTGCAAACTTTTATGGGCGAAAAGGCATGCACTGTTATATCTCATGCAACTCCATTTAAACTGATGGTGTTAAAACAACATGCATCTTGACCCCAAGTCTTTATTACCCCTTTAAGGACAGCACAAACACCAGTCTGCTTAATGTTACAATGTGACGGTATAATTACTGAAGGAAATGGTTGTAGTATGTCACTTCAGTCCATTATACTCATTCTTTGTGTTGGTAGTACTAGTAGCCCAGTGGGAGAGTGACTATTGCTCTTGATCAACTTTCAAGTAGACTCATCAGCAGATCTCAAGCTAGCTGTATCAACTTCTTGACTTTTACTTGTTGCAGGTGTCAATTTTCTGAATTTACTTCTTTTAACATATCTCTGTCTACCTGAGAAAGCTCATGAAGGTGTTTATCATGTCCATTCCTTGTTGGAGTTGGCTTATCTGGAGTTGTCACTGAGAGATTTGCAGTATTTTTTACTGGAAAATGAACATGTGATTTAATTGGAGCCTTGTTTCCATTGGGGTTGTTTTTGGCCCAACTCTCAAGATGATGAAGCCACACAATCAGTTAAAAAACATACAATTATGTTTTATGTTTCTCTGCATAGTGAAAAGTTTGAACGAGTGTCAACTCGTTGTGTCTAGGTAACCTTTGATCTAAGGTAGATCAGTATCCAGTGTAATACTCTGCTCCCTTATCTCGATGAGAAGATATTTAGCTTCTTGGAACCGTTTTGCATTGCCAAAGACATTGATCATTGTGTTATATAAAATCATACCAGGATATGGGTTTACAACCTTTAACTTGGAGAAAAGTGAGATTGCTTTTGAGTATTCCTTCAGCTTTCTATCCAATTCAATAGGGGTACTATATGTGATCAAATCAGCAGTGATTCTTTCTTGCTCCATTTGTTGTAACCAATTTAAGGTAGAATCAAACTTACCTCGAATTGAGAAATATGAAGATCTGTGCAATCTATTTTTTGAAAGAATTAAACTTCAAATGTACTTACAATTTTGGTATTGGTGGAAGTTGCTCATGCTTTGCATGTTAAATTAGAATTTTAGAGATGGAGGGTCATACTCCTAGTGCACAAGTTATACCTAAGGTGATTCAAAATACTATCAATAAAGCTACTCATATTCTAAGCAAGCCTTCCGTCGCAAAGTCTGCAGGCAACAAGTTGTCCAAATAAGCAAATTCAAGATGAAATTGGACAACAGAAGTTAAAAATACTAAACAGGCCATGGACAGGCAAGTTTTGTCAGGAAAATGTAGTAATCCCATTGTATGTGGTAAATACCATGTAAGATATATATTATCCATTAACGTCCATGTGTAATAATGTAATTTTCAGATATTGTGCTGAAAAGAGTGCTACATAAGAAAACCAAGCAATGAAAAGGCAAAAGCTTGAAGCGGGATGATTAAGGCAGGTGACATGATTGTTTAATTGAATGTTCATGTTACTGATATTGTTTTTGTTGAATGCTTTTAACATGCATTGTGTGGATGGGTTATGTTTAGAATAGGGAGAGCGATGCATGTTTGGTATAGAGAGAAGGTTGTATGTCTGTTAGTTTTATACTTTTCTTTTAATTTTTCTTTCAGATTCTTAAGGTAAAAGAACACATTTTGCCACACAAAACAAATCCAAACAAAGGTTCAACTGCTTCTATCGATAAAAACAATGAAAGAAAATGGAACTCAGCCTTGAAGGAAGTGTGTGCTTCTGTCAATCCTACATCTTGGATATTTTATGCATATTCCTTTCCTACCTAGTGTAAATTGTGATAATGACCATTCTTTTTTGTAGTTAGAGAAATTCTCTTTCTATTTGCTTTTGTTGTTGAAAAATTGTTTTTTTTTCCAGTGTAGAACATATAAGTAGCTCCACAAGCAATCCCTAGCTCATGTAAAACAATATCATTCATCTTTCCTTAGTGTTTTAAGTGGTTAGTGTCTCGAGTGTCTCATTGCAGAAGAAATCTATTTCAGGATGGTATTGGTGCACCTGTTCAAAAGTACAAAACATTAATACTCACTATACCGAAGGATCCTGGACTTGAAACATCTCAGATAAGTCGGCCTACAAGGTATATTGTGGAATCAATTGTTTGCAAACTCTCAAGTTTGTGTGAATGTTAACTTGCACTAGTGCATTTGATTATTTACAAGAAAACCATAAGGGCTTGAAAAGCAACATACATTTTTGAAATATTCTTCTTTTATTTATTTAGGTTTAAGAGTGCGGATGGGCTTGAAGAAGAGATGCTTGCCAAAATTCCAAAGTTCAAAGCACACCCACTCAACAAAAAAGTAAGTATGCAACACAAACTATTACAAGCTATTTTTCATTTCTTTTCATTCCACCTAAATTTTCAGACATGTTCTCATCCTTTTTGTAATTTGCAGATATTGGAGGATCCACTGTTGCCACCATTGCATAAGACTGTTCCTCAATTACCAGAGTTTCAGGTTCAGTTTGGGCACCAAACACATTCAATACATTTTATCTCTTTATATGCATCTTAACACATGGTCAAGCCTCTTATAAATTCTTTTTGGATCAAGTTAAATATTGTTTTGGCTGCAACTTGACAGGAATTCCATTTGAAGACAATGGAGAGGTATTTGCAACACTCTTCTTCTTCGTCATCTGCAGATTCAGTTGTGGTAAGGAATTCATCTTTACCCCTCTCATGGTATTTGGGGGTTTTCATGCAAAACAAGTTAACAACCAGATTCAACTCTGATTTTTACCATGTTAATGATGGAGAGAAGGAATTTCACGCATTAACCGGTGGATTCAAGGGCTTTTCCCATGTAAATTTGTGATGGATAAGAGGAAGGCCCCACATGGATGGGGTTGGCTGTTGTAGTGAAGAAAGCCTTCAAGAGATCATTTGGGGGGAAATTTTGTAAAATTTGTTGGAGGAAATTGGAATGGACAAATTTTCAAACATCAGCCTTGGCTACTTTGTATATCTGTACACTAGTTTTGGGATGTAATATTTACTGTATTCTTGCCCCAGTTATCCCTTTTAGTTCATTTTGAAACATTCGACATAATATTCTTATTAATATATTTATATTAATTTAGAAAGTTTTCTTTATTGGCCTAAATTGTTTTAAAAAATATTTCACATTTCGCTTTTATGATTTTTTATTTTCTATGTCCTATTTTTCTAGCAACAAAACTCAGAAGTTCTATGATGTTACAAATCCTTCACGGCAACACTGGGGAATTTGTTTACCTCCACCAATGGCAAAGGTTTCCTTGCTTGGATCGGCTTCTTCAAGTAAATTGAGCAAATCACTGGCTCCTGTAAGTGACTTTAGGATTTTAGTATATTGTACTTCCATCCAATTATCTTTAGCATTTGTTATTGATATTTGTGCAGACAGCTTTTTCTATGCTTCCATATTAGATTATTTAATAGCTTCAGATTCAGTCCTAAATAATCATTAGTATATAAGCTAATGTGTATTTTCTTTAGATAGCTTATGTTTTACTTCAGTGATTGTCTTCTAGATTCTTTATACATGGCTTCATTTTCATTTCCTAATAATATATACTTGTTCATATTTCCATGTGAAACTAGAACACAAGAGGTAATGCTGAGACTGCTCTTGCCAGTGGAGCTGCAAGAAGATCTGTTGTATTGCCAACTAGTGCATCTTGGTATGAAATTTGTTTCTTGTCATGGAATATTTGTTTAGTTTTCCAGCACCCCCCTGGATTGGTGCAGAGTAACATTACACATTAAGTTTAGTGAACATAAGCTTCCATATGATTTAGGAGTTTGTGGTGGAATATTACTTATCTTACTAAATATTGAGACATTAATGGTTGTTGCAGGGGGTTCCCATGCTGCACAGGAAAAATCATTTAGTATGAGGATCCCAACTATTCAGGGCTCCTCTAATCCTAAAACAAGATCATCTCATTCACTTTCAGTGTCTCCAACATTAAATCTCTCTGCCTTGGTGGTGGAAGTTGCGGCATCAGGGTTGAGTTCTGATCATGGCAAGCTGTTGGTCAATAAGGGTGGGCAGTCATCAACGTTTATATCTAAAAAACATATTGATGCCAAAACTAATGCAATGAGTGGAACAAATATAAAATTAAATTCACGTGTAAATACCGATGGGGAAGCTTTCCATGGAAAGAATGCTAGTTTAATTGATCCTACTATGAAATGTATAAGTCATGAAGGTTTTAAAAGTCTATTGAAGAATTTGTCCTCTAACACACATAAGGGTTCATCTGAGATGGGTAGTGGGCACATTGAAACAACAAGAAGTGAAAGAACAGATGCAGCTTCAGTGTCATATGGTATTGTCTGTGTTGGACTTTCTAAAGATAGCTTTCCAATCTCTGTCCCTCAAAGAAACTCTGTTGTTCAAAGCAACAGTGAAGTGAATGTTGTTGCTCTAAATAAAAGCAGTAGAATGCTTTCAGGAAACCATGTTGATAATTGTCTACAAAGGTCTCCATTTGATGATAGGTATCAAAAAAATTATGAAGAACACTTTGCAGAACCATATGGTGAAGGTTGCTCTAAAGCTATTCTTCAGAAGCAGAGGTGCCTCCCTTTATGGAAAAATTCCAATTTTCAGTGGATGATTATAGTTCTAAAGATTGTTCTCTTCATCAAAAGTATGTAAATACTTGCACCCTTAATGGTGACGATGACAGTTTTGGAGTTATTGATCATAAGGCAGATGAAAGATTAGTTTCAACTGCTGAAAAGACTAGTGCAGGTTCTATCCAAAATTGTGAAAATGAGCCTATGTTAGAGGAAAGATCAGTTTTAGAAGTTGGAAATACTAGTACAAGCTCTATCCAAAATTTTGAAAATGAGTCTATGTTAGATGCAACTGATAGAAGTACAAGTACTGGTTTTCAAATTCCCGAGAAGGTAGAAATTGCTAGAGATTCTAATGCCAGTTCTGGAAAGCTAGAATGCTTGGAGAATCTAGTGTGTAATATCCTTCCAGAAGTTTATATGAATGGCTTAGATGTTGGAGAAAACAGTATAATTTCAAACATATTGTCTTTGAATTTTGATTCAGATGATAGTGTATTAAATAGTCCTCACAATTTAGCAAATTTGTTCCTTATTGAGACTAATAAATGCAATGGGCTGTCAAAGGAAATATCAAGTTCATGGAAGTCTTAGAATAGCAAGCAGTCAAGATTTTTATTTGCAAGGTCAGAAGGTTCTATAGAAAGATCAAGCCATTATTCCACTCCCAATTTGGCATCATCTAGGCAATTGTTGAGGGAGTGGGAAAATGGACAAGATGTTTTGGAACGCACAAATGGACATGAACTATTGAATATTAATGGACTATCTAATAATGCTTCTGGCCCAAAGGTGCAAGGATTTCAAAGTACTTCAGAGGGAAGCACATTTTTGGTTCGTTCAGAGGCCAAGGGTGAGTTTTGTCTTCTTTTGTTGTTGGATATTAGTAATTTTATTTTAAGAATTGTGTTTTACCTCTCGCTAATATGGCATTTATAGATTTTGTTTCCTTTTATCCAGCCATTTTAAGCCTTTGTATTTTTCCAAGTTTGTTATCTATGGATATAGACTTATTTTTATGGATCTAAATACAAGAGATAACCATTTTCAGATGAGCCTATCTTTTAAGATCTAACACTGCACAAGGGATTTCCCTAAGTTGCATCGGGACATTACCAATGTCGTGTAGGATTGTCAGATATCCCTTGGCCATCTTGGGGACTTCTTAGCATCACTTTCCAAAATGGGTGCCTAAGAGAAAAGAAATATAAGGCCTTAGCGCTACACTCACTCACCAACACATTACCCCTTACTAAGAGACTATTCAATCTCTAATTTAGCCAAGATTTAGATTTTTTTTTCTTTAAATTATCTAGGTCATACCCTCTCTTACTCTTATTGTCTGCTCTTCCCTGCCTCTATCCTCTCGCAGAAACATACCCTATGTTATAATGCTGTACTAATGGTAGGTTTTGAACAATTCTTCATGAACCTTGAACTTTGTACTTGTAAATATAACTCCACACTAAAATATGAGACCCAGGTCTTAGTGAGGCTCTTATATTCCATTGAAGAAGCAACGCATCCCACGTGGGGAGTTAGAGTGGAAGGCGTAAACATGCCATAGGGCCTGAAGGAAATTGGAACTTAAAACTAATTCATAACCAGATAATCAGGGCAGGGCACTTTCACATTCCACTCAAGCAGGATGGAGACATGCCTTATTACCCTTACGAAAAAATAGTTTCTTGTAGGAAGTTCAAATGGGGAATATGAACCTCATTATGATTTTCTCTATCCTTTGCTTCATCATAAATGTGCATTTCATGGTCAAGTAAATTCCTTCATTTTGAAAGTCATAAATCTTGATAAGAATATGCCTTTATGCAACTATGCATTATAAGAACACTGTAGAATACTAGTCTCTCCAACCTTTTCGATAGGCTTAGTTAATCTCAAAAGCTTACTAGAATCTAAATTTTAGTGTAGTCTTATTTTAGGTGACCATACATTCTAATGAAAGTTCAGTTCTTATCAATTGTTATTTCTCTCTATGAACTGTTGTCCAATCATCATGGAAGTTGTTTCAGATCCTGTACATCTCAACACAGAGCTGATATATATTTTGTTATACCTAATAGTTTGCAAGTTTTTCAAGTTTCCTACCTTTCAAATAACTGGTATCATCACCTAGAATCCAAATATACAACCCTTTAAAGGTTTCTCTAAAGACGCAATGTTGTAGGAGCAGGGTATTTCTCTTTATATTTGCAACATGACTCTTTAATTATTGAATCCACTATTAGGTGCCCTTATAGCCAAGGAATAATGATTCACAAAGCATAACTCCTCCATAAAAAATGGTACCTTTGAAACAGTAAATGACTCAACGCTAAATACTTGTAATACTTGCAATTCCCCAAGTCAAAAATACTTGCAATTCTTTGAATTCTAGGTCTAGAGATCATTTTTGCAAGACATTATGGTGCATAGGGAGTCAAGTTTCTAAATTTGCAAATGATAATCATCGAGTCTCCATTAGCAATAAGTTTCTGAATATGCCTGGCTCTTAGATTGTTTATCACTTAATTTAAAACTAAAATAGGCTTCACAATAAGAGAAGAAACCTTTTGTCGTTTGATCAAAACCATAGACCTGCTTACTATGGAACCTTCTCAAAGAAAAGGTGAATATACTTTGCATAATTTTAAGTTTATTAATTATCAAAGCAACAGGTTGTGTTTTAATTTTGATAGCCCATGATGAGGAACATCTGAAACACCTTGAAGCTCATGGATTCTTAATATTGCAGTAGACAAGAGGGAAAGTTTTGTTTCTGACTCTTTGTTTTTGATGCAGTGATGGCATTGGGCTTCGAAATCCTTTCAGGAAGGACTCTTCTTTGGACTATGAGAATGATAGTGATGAAGAATAGGAAGAGGTACTCATAACTAAATCTCTTTGGTAAGAGTATTTGTAGTATTTTTATTAGCTTTAGTTACATGGAAAATTGTACATAACTCTCAGGAATTAGTTTATCATAAATACTAGTTACTGGTAAGTTGTAACAATAATAATTATGTAGTTTGTAGATTGATATCTATCATAAATTTGTTTGAATATCATCATTATCAAGCAATAACAACTTTTTAAAGGGTGCTAGCTCAATGGTAGAGCACCTGCCTAATTATAGGCAGGAGGTTGGTGGTTCGATTCCTTCGTGCCCTATCGTAAATTTGT
This sequence comes from Pseudotsuga menziesii, assembly GCA_001517045.1. NCBI lineage: Eukaryota > Viridiplantae > Streptophyta > Pinopsida > Pinales > Pinaceae > Pseudotsuga > Pseudotsuga menziesii. Next base: position 69,907 of record LPNX010814073.1, on the reverse strand, counting down.
GACTACAAAAATAACTAAATTCACATATATACAACTATTAGTAGCTAATTTCCCGTATCTTAGTCGTATTTAGCTTAGTCATTAATATGTTAACATCAAGTAGTTTATTTAGTCGTGTATTTGGTCATTAATGGTTGCAATCAGTCACTAAATCAGTGACTAAATTAGTGACTAAATCAATGACTAAATCAGCGACTAAATCAATGACTAACTCAGTAACTAAATCAATGACTAAATCCATGGCTAAATCAATGACTAAATCATTAACTATCAATGAATAAAACAATGACTAAATCATTGACTATCAATGACTAAAGTATTGTCTATCAATGACTAAATCAATGACTACTAAGTCAAGCTATTAATGACTAGTGAAATACGACTAGCTATAAGATAGTGGAAATTTGCTACTATTAGTCATCGACTCAAAAATAGTCATTTATAGCCTGATTTTAGTCATTAATTTTTCATTTTCTACTAGTGATAGATTTGGGTCGAGAGTCCAAATGATCCTGAAATGTAATTGAATTATTAACAATGTAAAAGGACCCATAGTTTAACCATAGACTATTAAGATTGCTCTTATAAGTAAGCACTGTTTTGGAATAGATTAACCATAAATTAAGCACAACTATTGAAATAAACAAACCTTAACCAACTAACATTGTTAATAATATTTTTAATATTAAGCGCTCAAAATCTTGTGAAAAGTAATAATTATAATGAATTTGCATCTCTATTAGCATAAAATTACAGAAAGTTATAGCATTAGATGCAATAAGCACGCTGGGCTTGACGACTCGTCTGTCTGTTGAATCAGCCACGTCTGCTTCCCTGGCTGTGTGCAAATGAAAGTGGAAGAGCCATTAATGAAACAATTAAAACTTGAAATAATTACCATTCTTATCTTAAGTACTAGAAAAAAACGCTAATTAAACAAAGAGACCTTGAAATAATTTCTTAAATGAATTAATTGAGAGTCACTAAGGTTTGGTTCACAGAATTGCTTTAAAAAATGCTTTTATAGCTTGGGCTGTTATTTAAATCAGTTACATAAAGAAAATTATGATTTTCTTTACCATTTCCCATTATTAACTACACAATATTAGTCTGAGTCTCTTGTTGAGAGTCCAAATGATCCTGAAATGTAATTGAATTATTAACAATGTAAGATGACCCCAAGTTTAACCATAGACTATTAAGATTGCTCTTATAAGAAAGCATTGTTTTGGAATATATTAACCATAAACAAACCTTAACCAACTAATATTATGGTATGACTATGGTTTGAAACCCCGAAACGCTCAAACTCTTGTGAAATGTATTAATTATAATGAATTTGCATCTCTGTTAGCATAAAATTTCAGAAAGGTATAGCATTGGATGTAGTAAGCACAATGGGCTCGACCACTCATCTGTCTATTGAATCAGCCATGTGTCCTTCCCTGTCTATGTGTTTTGTGCTCAAGGGTTCCTTTTTGCATGGTTTCCAGACTGGAAAATGACTTTATGTGCTTTCTGTGCTCACCCTTGTCCACAATTCCTCTATGTCTTGGTAACATTGTTGTATGATGAGACTTGGAGAGAGGCATTCTTGTTCTCCTCACCTCCCATGAAGTAGGCTCTCCAACAGGAAATACAGTGGAGTGTGTCCTCAACCTTGTCACCACCTTAGAGAAAATTAACAAGTGGGAATTACAAACGAGGTGATGAAGACTTTGGACACCCGCCACCCCAGTACGAGCATTCACTCCGACTGGATGTCGTTGAACATGGCCCCCATGCAGTGGGACTTTGGAAGCCGTGACCTCTTCAAGGATTTATAGGGAGACACTCCAAGGACAGGAAAACCGTCATATTGTGCAGTTGGAGGTATGAATATTTGAAAATATTCAAAGTGCATCACATCCATGCCCTGATGGTTGGCGATTTCTTGGTGTAGACAACTAGGATGATAAAGGAACATAATTTCATATTCGCCAACCATTAGTACCCCTGACAAATGAGCTTCTCGAACCATACAACCATTTCTTTCTGCAAGAAAACTCGAGACCTCACGTAATTGAACACTTTTGGCATTTCTCTCAGTGTTCATTCATCCCCATTTTTCAACAACTCCGAAGGGTGGCACTATATAGGGTGACCTAGACAGACCCGAAAATAACTTACCAGCATAGTCGTACACTTGAAAACTAGAAATCATAACAATAGTACAAGTGACAAGTGAGCGAGGATCTTCATTCCTTACGGAAAATCTAGTCAATTCATCTCCTCTGGTATTCAATTATCGTACTGGCCATGGATAAGACCTTAGGTGTTCTCCTACGTTGCTTCCCAGGTGGGTCAAAGAATTTGGAGTTGAACTTCCTTGCCCTTTCGCCTATGCTGGAGGTGGGATAAGAGCAGATTCAGTTGGCCGTGTTTCTTTTCTTCACGTAGAGGCGAGATTTGCTATTTCAAATATCTAAATCTCATGATGGATTCTCAGAGTTGGGACAATAGGCGATGCTGGGGACATGGTATTGACCTATAGGATGTTGTGAATGGCATCTAGGGACTCAATTACTGGTCAGAAAAAATAGATCATATGTGGGAATGTCATTTTTGTACCGGGTTCATCAAGAAATGTTGTCCACGCTAGGAGATTTGGTTCATCAGCTAATCTCAAACCACGTAGATTTATTTTGCTTCTCCAGTTATATTCACCGTGGATTAGCTTCTTATCAAGATCTGAGTCTTTTATGCACATGATTTCATTATCAAGACCAAGGCTAAAACCTACACAATTTAATTCAATGGAATCCACAGAGACCCTCGATCTGCAACATGCCTTCATCTGGACTGCCCGATCGTGGGTACATTTGATATTTCGCCAAGCTGGTCTGATTCAATCCATCGTGCAAGTCTCATCTGCGGAATAATTTCGATCCGTCAATCATCATCCTACTAATCTTTCATGAAACCCACATCCCGCAATTTTCGGGTTGCGGATTGTAGGAGCTTGAAATTTATTATTATTTGCAAATATTTGGCATAATCATTGCACACGTTAATTTTAGGTCGTTGTCAGTTAATTTTTATTATTTCTTGCACAATTTATAATCGAAAATAGAAACCCCAAAACACAACAATTATAAATGTCTTAACCTAAAATTTCAAAACTTACTATTAATATGCAATCTTCCAAAATAAGTCACAAAAATGAGCTTGCGAAAAGACAAAATATTTTTACCCTCTCAATGTTTTTTTACACCTCTTGATGCAAATGCTAATTAAAATAATAATAATAAAAAATCACTTACACAAAATTAAAAAAATAAACGAACTAATATAAAGCCAAAAGGCAAAGTCAAACTATTTAGCAGATTCAAACATGAAACAAAATACAAAAGCATAAAGCACTTCTCACAATTCCCTTTATCATTAATTATAAACTGTGATCCTTGATTGTGACTTGCGCTCGGAAGTCCATAAAGTATTGTCAAAAAGTCTTAAAATATTCATGTAAATAATTTTGAAGCCCCGGAATAGATGTGGAAATCCATGTAGAGATCATATGGTAAGCTTCTTTGATTTTTTTTTTCAGAGGAAAAAATACCAGTCTTTGTTATTCATAGGAATCAAAAGACATATTATACATATACCATCTTCTTGACTGAGAGAAAGAAATAGGATCCAAATCCGCACATAGACATACAATGATCTTTCCTGCAAAAGCATCTAGCCAACATAAAGACAAAAGTCTAATCTTAGCAGAATTTTCTCATCATCCCTGAAATCTCAGGTCAGAACATGCTGTGAAATCGAAGGTGATCAACAAACAGACATTCCTGAGCAAAACTTGCTGGCTGAAAAGTCTCATACATGACAGACAAAGAAGAAAAAATCAAATGCTGAACATTCAAATGCTGAAAAAACAAAATGGGATTCAACAGCTAAAAAAGCACAAATTGGCCATGTTCTATGACCATCCCATCCAATTATTTAGATAAAGATCCATATCCCATATCCAAATTCAGAGCCTGTTTGGAGAGGCCGTCAGCCAGCATGTTATGCTCTCGGAATATATGCTTGAAGATCACCGGAGGGACAAGATGGAGCATATTTTTTATATCATCACACCAATGCATCAGAGAAGGAATACCAAGGGCTGAAATTCTGTTGAGCCATGAAATAATAACCATCGAGTCACCAAAGATCATATGAATGGGAAGACCCATCATCAAACTCACTCTAAGAACAGCCCAGAGTGCCAATAATTCCACTCTTGTATTCGTGCTACATCCACAGCCCAATGAGAAGCTGAAATAATGAGTTTCATTTAGGTAGATCACAAAACCTGCTCCTCCTATATTCCCTGCAACAGCCCCATCAAAAAAACCACAAGGAAAGACCTTCTGAGGCTTTAGACCAATAATCCGGTTTTTAAGAGATTTTTGTGGAACTGGATATAAATTTTGATAACTTTCAACCCTGGAAATAAGAGAATGAACAAAAGGCTTCCAATTTTCAAATATACATTTATTCCAAAGAAGCCAAATACACCAGAATGCAAATAAAGGTAAATATCTAATAGCAGCAGAACGTGCCGTAGTGCTGAACCAGTGAACCAGAAAGGACTGGACGGAGTTGAATAAGGGAACAGAGAACCCATATCGAGCTGCAAAGTGAGAGAAAATATTCACTGTAAAGGGGCATACCAAGAAAAGATGCAGGATATCCTCGCAATTCCTCTCACACAGAGCGCATCTACTCAGACCATGATACCCACGAGATTGAAGCTGTTCCCAAGTAAGAATCCGGCCTTTAACCAAAAGCCAGATGAAACAGGCTAATTTCATAGGAATATTAAGAGTCCAAAGAGAGTCAATTACAAGGTTTTGCTCCTCTAAACTACAGATCGAAGTAATACAGTCATATCCTTTAGCTTCACTTAAAGGGCCCACATAATTGTTGTATGACCAGAGGAGCGTATCACGAAGATCCTTTAGACGGATTTTGTTGTATTCCAACCCTCTAATATAGTTTTCCCAAATATTTTTCCAATCTCCACAAAGATCAAGCTCTTCAATAGTGAACCAGTAACCTGAAGCAAAAGATGTTTTATTTCTTGCTTGAGCTAAAGAACAAATCCCATAGTCTTCTAGATATTCTCTTAAGTCACCTAAGAGAATAAAGGAGCTGCCCAAACCAACAATAGGCTCCACACCCAGACGGATATCTGAACCATTTCCAACTTGCCAGAGAATACCTTTACCAATTCAAGGCAAGGTTTTGAGAAAGCCTTTCCATATAACCGAGACATTTCGCGTCCTCAAACATTTCTCTCTAAGCCAAGTATGCAATGGCAGTTTCTTCATATATTTTACAGAGAGGAGATGATGCCAAGACACTAGAGGTGCCCATTTACATTTTTCTTTAATGGTTGTTTTACGTTTCAAGCACACCTTTTAGCAAAAGCTCAACCAACCCTTGACATAATGGATTACGAAGTTAGTCATATATATATTTTTAAAATCTATACATTAATATTTTTGGTCTATATATATAAATCTACATATCGATTTTATTATTATTAAATTTCATAATATTGAGTGAACTTTTATTTTCCTAAGTAAATCTCTAATTCATTCTTAAAAAATCTTCACATCCACATTGTATGAATGAGTTTCATGAATATTGAATTTAATTTTTTATTTTTTAAATAAAAAGAAAATATTTAATATTTCAAATTTGAAATTAAAAGATATGATAATTTTGTTTCTTTCTTTATGACCAAAGTTCAATTCTAACTTATTATAGAGTCTACTTTAATAGACTATTATACAGTTTACTTATTACATTTTCAAAATATAATAGACTATTATAAAGTTTATTTATTACATTTTCAAAATAGATTAGGTTTAAGTATTTTTTATTTCTCTTTTCAAAATATGAACATTGAATGCTAAATAAGTCCTAAATACATATTTCATTCAAAATAAATTAGGGTCAAGTTACTTTCTTTCCTCCTTCCAAAATATGAACATTGAATACAAAACAAGCCCTAAATACATATTTTACAAAAAAAATCTCCAAATACTCATATTTTCTTAGTTCCAGCTAAAATCAAAAGAGTAATAGAGAAGATAGGATGAAAAATCCTCGTAGTATTATTTAATGATCAAATTTCCTTTTAGAGCTTACTTAAAGTGGTAATCTTCTTTTGAGTCCAACTCTATGTCGATGTAAGTGAATGAGATAAGATAAAAAGTATTTGTTTACCTCTAATACATGATTCTCTTTAGAGTAAATTTTTTTGGTTTGGCCAATGGTATTAGCCCAATCCACCAATAATTTTGAATCTTCCATAACTTGAATTCTATTTAATCTTTTATCTTCAGTTATTCTCATCAAGAACCATATCTCACAAAATTCGACTCTGTTGTTTAAAAAAGATAACCCTTACTCCACACATAGTTGGCTTGCTTTAACAAACTAGATCAAAGCACCCCCAAGGAAAAGATAAATCTATGATGGGTTCCTTTAAAGTTATTGTTTCATTTTGCTTTGGTTCCTTCTAACGTTCACCATATGGCAATCTAATGGTGTGGACAACCTAACCAACAGATGATTCATGTCCTTCAATTATCATCTTATTCTTGACCATTAACCATAGCCCCAAAACAACATAGCAAGGTACGACTTTGTGTCTTGTTGTAGAAGTTTCAATGTTATAGTTTTAAATACTATACAAGAGAGTGTTCTTATCCCAAGGGTTTGAATCATTTACTAACTAGAACACTCTTTCCACTGAGAAGGGGCACGTGACAAACAAATAATCCATTGATTCATTCTCAACTTTGCAAAGGATACATATAGCATGGGGTGTTTACTGAGTAGGAAATATTATAGCCGTGAGTTCATATTTGGGGACTTAATACTCTAAAAATGTGACCAATACATTGCCTAGTATATAGGGGTCCCATGGTATTTTTAACAGATTAAAAATATATAGATATAAGGGAAATTTCATATTCTGTATCTAGGGGTTGAATAATGTATTGGGAGGTCGTTACACCCAAAATTTGTTTCTATGCTCAATCCCATGAAGTGATTTGGACAAACCATCCTTTGAGGAGCCTTTTTTCTCAACTCTAGGAGGTTTGATGGACCCTGCTTCTTGACATAGGGCATCAGACTAGCCTGATGCCTCTTTCTTATTGAAAAGGTGCACCAGTGACACCTATTTCTTGAAGATAAAGAGTGGCAACGCAACCTGCTCATGTACACAGAGCGTCGACACTATCAAAAAGACAAAAAGAGAAGAATTCAAGAACCTTCTAGATGAAATTCCTCGTGGAGGCTTATCCCAACTGCTTGGAATAGGTGGCAGTCATACCCCTAGCCTTTGGGGATCATCTCTCAAATTCCTCCCAAAAGATCTCAACCCCTTTGGGCCCTCTTTGTCCTATATATACAAGCTTCCCTTCATGGAGAGAGAAGGTAGGAGAACTAAGAGACTCAATTTTATGCTGTTGAAATCATTGCTGGTATAGGAGGCAAAGAGTGTGGTTATGAGTGAGATTAGTAGGGTTTGTACAGTGTGTGTGAAAGTGATTCAAAGGCACTATGAGAGAAAATTTTCAACATCAATGCTTTGGTTGTAGTTTGATTATGTTATATTGTTAATACAAACATGTTCCCCTTTCCCATGAATGATTTGTGTTAATATCGATTGTTCATTACTTTTCTCCTTGGTCGTTGGTATAGATCGCTGAATTATCTTGTTGCTTTCTCTATTGTATCTTATTCCTTACATTCTTTTGCAGGTACAACTAATCGCAGGAGAACTACAAGGCAAGAATCACCTTCATTGTTGAGGTAAGAAATATTGACATTCAAGTAGTTTAATATTCTAGGGAGAGGATGCATTGATGTGCCTTTTTGTTCTAGATCAGCCCCATGTAGACTAGGGAAACGATCTTTGTCCACATCGATTGATAATTTATGGTAACAAAACTGGCGACTCCATTGGGGATAAACTAATCAAATCTAAGAATTCTTGATTTTTCTTTCGATTACAAGCTTGCAATTTTTTTCCTCTCGCTCATTCGAGGATATAAGGTGATAAATCCATCTTATTTTAACCTCATTTGTCTTCTCTGGTTAATGCCTACACTTACCAAAATTTTAGTTTGTTTTACAATTGATTATCTTAAAGGGTATTTCATTATTTTGGTTCTCTAGATCCATCGACGCACCTGGGTTTCTTTGACAGAGCGCCAAACACCTTTTTTCTACTGTTAAGGAGCACCTATAATGCCTTCTTCCCAAAATCAAGAAGCGTCGGTGACGTTGTTCAGAAGGAAGCACAGAGCATCGACCAACATACGACACCATAGTTCCACCCTGCAGAGTGCGTCGAGGTAGGCCATCTCCAAATCTAGGGTTTTCTTTTGAATTTTTTTTCTATTTTTTGGGTTTTGTCGATCTACTCCTTTGCATTTTGATAGGTTTAACAGTGTGTATTTAGTGTGAAAGTAATTTTTGAGTTTGGATCTTGAAAAGTTGTCTTAGTAAAATCTCTGAAACTGGATGGTTTTGTGTGGAAACTTGGTCTTGGATTTATGGTTTGCATGTTGATCTCTTAAAATCTCTTTCTAGATCTGTAGAAAGGAAACTTTATTATGGTTTCTTACACTTTTGTAGTGTGATTCTTGTTCTTTGCATTTATTTTCCCGAAATTACATATAAAAAAATGAAAAAGTTAGATTTGTTGGATTTTGATTTAATTAAATGATTAGAAGTGTTTACGTCTGAAGTTTGATTAGAAAAATCATAGTCATTTAGGCATTAAAGAACCTTTTCCTTTTTATATTAGAGGTATCTTAGGTTTAACATTAAGAGGTTTTACGTGTCTAAAAGTTTTTCAAAGCTTGAAGAATGATTTGTTAAAATTGGATGGTGTATTCATTTACTGCTTCAAAGGAAGAATCTCTCCCTTGCTTTAGTTAGGGATCATCGAAAAGAAAATTGCATTGAATTTAGATCATTTAATCTTGGAATTACTTCACATTCCACAAACATTCACTAACCATCAACATAAAATTGAACGGTAGCTTGGGTTAAAATTCTTAGTAAGTTTAGTGATAGGGTAGAAGACATGTTCAATCGTTTATAAACATAGGAGTTGTTGTTATTTTTATGCATTGCATCTCAGGGATCATGTGGTTCTTCCACGTACCAATCAGTATATCAAATGACTTTCTAGGTACCCTCGAGGTATATCGAAAATTTCTTCACGTACTCGATAGTATATTGGAAGGGTCCTTTCAAACATTTATGCATTAGAAAGCACTAACAAACATTTGAGATCCCATGTACCTTGTGCATATCAGGAGACCCTTCTAGGAATCGATACCAACTGAGAAAATCCTTTTAGACATATTGTTGAAGCAATACAGTGAGAACAATACTCAGGGAACTACTACGCACGTTCCATCTAGGTAGTTAGGTATTTAGGAAAGGGTACGGTCCCAATCCTCCTTGCCCTGTTTTAGTATTGGATCCTACGGTATATCGCGAGTTGCAAAAACTTAACACTCCTAGTGAGGATCCAACTTTTCTAGCCCCTCTTATCACTTAAGTTTTCTTGTGACCTTAGATTTCGTAGAATTGTTTGCATGTGATCTTTTTTACCAGAAGAACTTTAGATTAAAAGTGTTTATCCATCATTTTGGTTGAAACATCTTTGAGAAGATCTCGTAAATTGCAGGGCTTACCACTTGAATTTCCTCCTACCACGGAAGGAAGACAAGGGGTGGCCATGGACCAACTTGCCACAAGCTATTCTTCTATAGAAGGCATTCCAGTTATTGAATCATGAGAAGAGTAATATTCTTTTGAGAATATTTATACCTCTACCCTGGTACTAGTACAATTTTCTCCTTCACATAATTCAACCTTTCATTTCCCTACATAAGGCCATTATGGTGAACGAGATTGGGTGTTTTCCCGGCCATGAGATAATTCCATGGCATCAAAATTTGGTCTAAATGCTCCGTTCTGGGACACTTCCTTAGGATGAATATTTTATGAATATGATACTACCACTTTATCTTATGCCACCCCTTGACAAGTGCTGAGATTTATTCAAGATGATGAAGTCCTCGGGCCAGCTCAAGAAACTATCACTCGCCTATGTATAATGGAAGAGAACATAAGAAGGAGTGTCTCTTCTTTTCCCAACCATTCAAAAAGATCCACTTGTGTATACCATGCCCTTGTTTGTTCTTATGCTTCTTTCTTATCTGGAATACCAGTTCAAAGTGTGTTTTGTCATGATTCGTACCAACCTTCCATCCCCACCGTATTAGCTCAAACTCTCTCGTCTATCCCTAGTTCTCCTATGAACCCTGTGACTAGGGGGAAACCCCCGGAACAAGTTGTCTTGACAAATGCGCAAACTAGTTTAAATATCAGGCATAGTAATGCTTCAGGGCACCCCATACCTGGAGTACCATCCATGGATGCAAATGTGATTCTCCTTCCTCCTCATCAGGTCAACCACCATGGGTCCAACCCATGTCTAACAAACCTACATGGTGGTACACTTACCAAGAAAATAAACCGGTAATAGTTAATCAGAATTATCAACCCATTTCCTCGAGAAGTATTTTTCCTTGGACCCCTTATCTTGGTAATGCTAATACCCGATGGGGGAAAATACTGGGTGAATGTCCCTATATATAGAAGGGAATTTGAAAACACGTTTGGGAGCCCACTTGGGGGCCCAACCTGTCAAACTAATGACAGGTTGGTAATGACCAACAGGAAATTGAGAGAAGACCTCAAAGAAATTAATGCACATTATCATGAGTTGATAGCTATGTCAAAGGAGGCATTGAAGAGGAAAAGAGAAGTCCAGAACCAAGCTAAAGACTTGACCCAGCAAATTCAAAAGTTAAGCAGGCAGAACGAAATGTTATCAGATAAAGTTAGAAGTTTCGAGACAGAGCAGGAGCAAACTAAAAAGCAATCTCATGCCTCGAAGGGAATCGCTATGCTAGCAGAAGCTGCCAAGCGGTTATGACTGCTAACTAATCTTCAGCTGTTATCTCTTTGTTATATTGCATGTAATGGTTAATAGTTTAGTGATTTTAAAGATTCGAAGTTAAGATGTAACTATTTTTTTTGTTGTTGTAACCAACTTGAATTCAGACCTAAAAGACAGTTATGAAGTAGTTATGAAACTGCTCTAGTTGGTAGATGATAGAAGTAGGAAAATTGATTGGAGGAGGGTTCGAATTTTGTTCAAGAAGGGGATTTAGAGCTGGATGTATGTTCAAGCTAATGCTCATAACTCTCATGTAAGCATTGAATACTGAGATTAATCTATACATACATATAAGCCATTTTTATCCTTTATATTATTTTTGTTTATGATATGTTTGATCACTCAATTCATGACTTCATTTCTTGTTTAATGGTTTTATTCATGAAAATGCTCATGTGTTGTGGACAGAAATAGTCCCGTGCTTATGATGTTTATGGTTTATATTGATTCTCATTACATTTATATCTCAGTCTTTCAGGTTGTTTCTTGATTTAGTGTTTGTATTAGTTTGTTGGTTATTTACCTTCTTGGTAATGGATTTTCCAACCAAAAAAATCACAAAAACTAAATCTATTTATGTTTTTTAGTCTAATATTGTACTAGCTTGCTCCTTTGTAGTCTAGGAACAATTTCTAGCACAAAAATTGGGGATAGATCCTTTGATCTTCGTTCCTGAGATCAGGACATACCTTGACGCCAAGTCAGCCCGTCAAAATTTACGTGAAGTACATCCACGTAACTTTTATTGTTTCAACAAAGTTTGGAATTCACTAAGAAACTCAATCTGTGATTTATATTGCTGCAAGGTTTTCACGTGAAAAGTATCGATTGGGATAGAAGGAATTAACCAAGACAAATTTTGTTTTTCTTCTTTAGAATATGCAAAAGGTGATTTCAACTTTAACTATTCAGGAGTAATCAGAGAAGGAGAAGACTAAGGATTTTGAAATTGTATAGCTTCTTTCAAAATATGTTCTGGATATGAGACACCCACATGTAAAGGGGAAGTAGGTTTCCCTCTTGTCCCAATATTTATAGTAGCCACTGTGAACCACTGCTTTGGTGAAAATGTACTCTAAAATATTTTCTGACTTTTTTCACCTCTCAAAATCAGATGAATAATGATATCCCAGGGAAGATATACTTCAATTACGTCCTCGACAATGACACCAAAGATGATTGTGCTAAAAATTGTTCCTAGACTACAAAGGAACAAGCTAGTGCTATATGGTCTCTACATTCTGGATATTCACATTATTCAGTTGATTTCTCAAGGTCATCTTCCGATTTATGTTCTTCCCTTCAAATAGCTTGGTCAAGGAATCGAACATCTCTTTAGGTGTCTTTAGGGAGGAAACTTGTGGTATGAGGTTATCCTTGACTAAATCAGCAATAATCCTCTTGGCCTTGATCAATTTATTCTCGTGTAAGGCCTTAGCCTCATCTCAATCTGGAACTATAACGTCTCCATTGATGTAGGAGTCCGATTGATTTTCTTCAAGAACTAGTGAGATCCTATACTTCCATGCTCGGAAGTTATCAGCTCCCTCAATATTTTCATCAAGCTTGGTGTGATGAGATATCTTAACTAAGAACCTCAAATGGAAATACAAAAATATTTAGATCTTACCAATTTGAGAAGCTGAAAACTGGATCTGGAGCTGATCTTCTACAGTGCTGGTTTTTTGGTTCTAGGGAAAATTAGGGTTTGACTTTCCTGGATTTCTACCCAACCAAAAACCTCGATTTTTGTTTCTAAACTTCGATTTTGATGAGCAGATCAATCCAATGTTGGGCTCACTCAAAAATTCCTCTTTTGTGAGAAGCCCTAATTTCCCGATGTAGTGATAGGTAAAAAACTGAAAATGCTCAGAATCAGATTCTGCTTCGACAGAAAGATGTGCCCTTCAATGTAGATTCAACCTAGCCTCCTTTTGCTGATGGATTGTGGAGAAAGACCCAAAAAGTAAGAAGCCCTAGCTTCTGTAGCTGCACAGTGTCTTCTTCTTAGGTTAGCTCTGATACCATGTTATATTTTTATCAATTAGACAGTATTATCTTAGGATCTTATCTGAGAGAATAACATGAACAAAAATCAATAACAAGAGACAATAGACATAAAGATTTTCCTTGGGGAAACCATAAAGGAGAAAACCCCACAACTTCCTCAGAGATAGAATGAGCACCAATGGTATCAGTAAAACCCAAAGACAGAAAGATGATCTCCAACAGTTATTCTCTCTCTCACTTGAGCGAGCTTCTTCTCTCTCACCTATGCGCTATAGCTGGGTGAGTGTGTGTATCAAATAGAGAGGCTCACTCTCTATTTATACTAGTTTTTGACTTGACAATAACTTAGTAGCGCCGAATTCTCTAGGAGAGTCTAATAACCCTAGTGCCCCACAACTATGGGGACTTTTCCCCCCAATCAACAAGGAGGGTTAATCACTATGACTTTACATGACTTGATTAAATTAATGATTATTCTGATAGGAACATCGGGGACTAATGAAATCAAATATATGAAATATACAAGTGAATACATTATGAAGTCACAAATACATCAACACATTCATGTATGACAATATGCCATTTGGGTTGATGAATGTTGGTGCAACCAATCAAAGAGCTATGGATATAGTTTTTGTGGGAGAAAAAGAAAAATTTTTAGTAATTTATTTGGATGATATTACTATGTTTTCTCAATCTAATGAAGAGCATTTAAAACATCTCAAACAAACTTTTCTGAAGTGTAGGAAGTTTGGACTGTCATTAAATCCTAAGAAGTCACATTTTTTTGTTCAAGAGGGCAGGCTCTTAGGACATCTAGTTTCAGCACATGGAATTAGAATTGATCCTGAAAGAGTCAAAGCTATTTTAAAAATTAGTCTTCCAAGAAGTAAGAAATATGTACAGTCATTCATTAGAAAAATAAATTTTCTAAGATGGTTCATTCCAAACTTTGTTGAAACAATAAAACATATCACATCTATTTTAAACAAAGATCAGAAGGTAAAATGGACAACAGAAGCTAGACCTTCATTTGAGAAGATCAAACAAGCCCTTACAGTAAGCCCATACTTTTCAAAAAAAAAAATATTTTCTCTTTTGTAACTCAGCACACAGTAGCTGTTGTTCTATTACAGAAAAACGCAGATGGATTAGAGAAGCCTATAGATTTCTTCAGCAAGACTCTCAGATATTCAGAATTAAAATAAAATACATTCGAGAAACAAGCATATTAATTGGTAAAAGCATTGAAGTTTTTAAGAATCTATATACTGCATTCCAAGATTATTGCTTATGTACCTAATGTTGCTATTAAAGAGATTTTAACTTAGCCAGACAATGAAGGAAAGAGGGGGAAATGGATTGCAAAAATTATGGAATATGATGTAGAGATTAAACCTATCAAGCTTGTGAAAGGACAGGGCCTAGAAAAACTATTGGCTGATTCAAATTGTGAAGCTTTGGGTCTTCATTTGATGGCAGAACAACCAACACATGAAGAGTTGCAAATAGGGCAGGATAAAGAATAGATCATGGATAAATATGCAGAGTAGAAATGGTATGCTAATATAGTTCATTTTTTATTACATTTGCAGTGTCCTGTTCATTTGGACAAGAAGGAAGCTAGATCACTAAAATTAAAGGCTACCAAATACTGCCTAGTAAATCAGCAATTACATTGGAAAGATCCAGGTGGACTATTACTCAGGTGTTTGGAGAATTCTGAAATTGAAGATGCCATTTCAAAATTACATGAGGGTGCCTGTGGAGGTCACAAATATTGGTAAGTCACTGCTTATAAAATTCTAAGCTCTAGATACTACTGGCCTTCTTGGTTTTCTGATGTATATCAGTAGGTCAAAGCTTGTATTCAATGCCAAAAATTTGTTGGCAAACAAAATCTTGTGTAGACTTTACCTTTAAAACCCATTGTGGTGAATGCTCCTTTCCAGCAGTGGGGACTGAATTTTATAGGTGAGATCAACCATGCTTCCTCTAGACAGCATAAATGGATACTTACAACTACTGACTTTTTCACAAAATGGGTGGAAGCCATTCTTACAAGGAATGCAACTAACAAGGTAATCATCGATTTCATTCAAGAAAATATTTTGAGTAGATTTGGTTGTCCTAAGAAACTATTGACTGATAATGCTAAGGATTTCAAGTCTAAAGCCATGATTAAGTTTTGTGAAAAAAATGGAATTATTTTTAAATATTTTACACCCTATTACCCCTAGGGGAATGGATTGGTAGAATCAACTAACAAAATATCATTCAGAGCATTAGAAAATTGTTAAATCAGAACAAGAGATCTTGGGATTCAATGTTGTAGTATGCACTCTGGGAAGATAGAATAGCCACCAAGAAAGGCATTGGTTTATCTCCTTTTCAGTTGGTGTATGGTACTGATGTCGTTTTTCCAATCCAACTAGGTATTCCAGTGATCAAGTTTTTTCAAGATAGTCAAGAAGAGCCTAATAATATTCAAAGAAGATTTTTTCATTGATTGAATTGCAGTAGGAACATGAAGCTCTAGTTGAAAAAACTCAAGTTTACAAGAAAAAGATTAAAGAAATATTTGAGAAGAAGGTAAAGGAAGATACTTTTTCTTGTGGAGACATGGTACTTAGATGGGATCAAATGAAAGAGAAAAAGGGTAAGCATGGAAAATTTGATAATATGTGGCTGGGTCCTTTTATAATTTTAAAGATTTTGGAAAATAACACCTTTATATTGTAGACTATGGAAGGCGAAGAATTGTCCAATCCAGTGAATGGACGATTCCTTAAGCATTTTTATAGTTATTGAAGGTGACAGAATTATCATTCATTGTATATATTGGTGTGAGATAGGTTGAATAAAGACTCCAATTTCCCAATGGAAGTTTCTGAATAACAGGGAAGTTTCAGTTTAGTTTGAAGAAGGCATTGGTCTACAGGTTCTTGAAACCTGACAAGAAGGCTTTCATCCCTTAGCAGGAGCCAGATGTTAAGACTAAAAATTGTTCCTAGCCTTGTGTCTTGTTTTTCTAAGGTTTTATGTCTTATTTACTCTTCATTTTGAGTTGGTTTTATGTTTTAATTAGTTTAAATGCATGCTTTTGGGTTCATAACTTATAGTTTTCTTTAAGTCATTTCTTTTCTGTATTGGTTTTCTTTTAATGGATTATTAAGTATTATAGTTTCTCAAAGTCAGAAAATGTTTTTTAATTCATGATATATGTCTAAGGTATAACCCTTGTTTCAATTCTTTTGCCAAAAAATGTCATGAGGAGATTCCTGTAGCGCATAGTTCAAGATCTATACCATAAAGCAGTGCAGGAATCCTGAATTATTGAAAAGAGTGGTGGACTATCATGGTTGTTGCAGTCAAGGATAATGGGAACATTATAGACACATATTGAAGACATTATGACACATGTACATAGCATGAATCCTTAATCATGACAGATGTATGGAATTGTGAGAATACCATTCAGAAAATCGTGGTTCTTAGTTGTCATGATTTTTAGGGCTGGCGCGATTTTTAGGTTGGGTTTTCAACTGTTATGGTTTTGGTTCCGATTCTTATTGTTGCAGAGACATAGATTAAAATCCTTGAATTTTATTAAATAAGTACACAAGCTAAGATACAAAACAAATATGGGAAATAGTGGGAAAATTAACAGGTACGAGCCTACAGACACAAGTTGGGCTATTAAGTTTCCAGAATGTGCAGAGTTATTCAGAACAACATGGTGGTTTAGTTTATTTGAGAGGATCTTTGGTTTCAATCCTGAAGTTTCACATTACTTTGCCCAAAATTTTATCAATGAGACCATAACATTTAGTACTCTCAGTTTCGAGCTGACAGAAGATTTGATTGCTGAAGCTATAGGTGTCCCAACTGATGGGGAATCTTGGTTTAAAAAGATCCCTTTTAGTTTCGGTTCTAATGATTTATTTCTACCAGGGAATGAAGCCCTGGATTGGGGCAAAGGAGTTCCATTGGAGAAATTCAATCCTGAGTGGAAGGAAGCCATTGGTATTATACATGATTATATTAATTGTGATGGTAGATTTGCATTAGTTTTCAAATACCATGTTAGATTTTTGCAGCATTTAAACCAGCAATCCAAGATGAATTTACCCTTTTTTCTCTTAAAAAGTATTAAAAATATGTCAAATAGAGTCAAGGAACATTTTTATCATACAAACCAGTCAGTGTTTCATCGTGGCTTGATCAAGTTTATTATATGTACAGTCTTGCAAAAGATGAACATGAGTTGGGACCATTTCTTATTCTGGTCAGGTTTTACTAATGGACAAGATGGCCAAGTAAAGAAACGCTTGATTGATAAGCAGTTTGATTTTGTTAAAAGGTTTAAAAAAGAGATGGTTGAAGACTTAATACAGGATAACACTCAGGAAAATAACTCATGTCAAGGATTTGAAGAGTTTGTTCATGAGGATGGAAGAAAAGCATTAGATGAGGAGCAAGACCACGTTTTAGAGGAAGGAAAAATGGAGAAGACATCTAATTTAAATCTTGATGAAAATATTGTTTCAACAGAACACAAGCAGAGTTCTACATGTGTGCAAGAAATCTCAACCAAAGTTTTTGTTGCAGCCAATTTAAAAGGTAAATTTTTGCAAGTCTCAGAGGTTAAAAGTCAAAAGAAATCTCTTTTGCAGATGGGAGAATTGAAGTGGAGGCCCAAGACTAGAGCTACCAATAAACTTAGATTGAATATGAAGCAAATTTTAAACCCTAAAATGTAAAAGGAGAAGGTTACAATCATTGAAGATTCTTCCAGTGAATAAAATATGGAGAATGAAGAGGATTCGAGCTCACAACAACACTATATTCAAGAGGATCATTTAGCTTCATTAGAACCAGTTCAAGGAGGACATAAGGCTTCAGAAGGGAATAATACTTTCATTACTGAACATGGTCTAGCTTCAGGAATTTCTTCAGTACAAAAAGCAATGAAAGATAAACAGGAAGATGATTTGATTTTTAAGAAACTTGATATGCCATGGTTGCAAACCAGGATTCTATAATGCATGGAGGGGTGCACATGGACTCAACGGTTCAAAACCTTAGGAAAACCTTGTAGCAACATAAATCACAGATTGATTTTGTTAGTGAAACTAATGACAGGTTGGTAATGACCAATAGGAAATTGAGAGAAGACCTCGAAGACATTAATGCACATTATTAGGAGTTGATAGCTGTGTCAAAGGAGGCATTGAAGAGGAAAAGAGAAAACAAGAACCAAGCTGAAGAGTTAACCTAACAAATTCAGAATTTAAGCAGGTAGAACGAAATGTTATCAGATAAAGTTAGAAGTTTCGAGACAGAGCAGGAGCGAACTAAAAATCAATCTCATGCCTTGGAGGGAATTGCTATGCTGTCAAAAGCAGCCAAGCGGTTATGACTTCTAACTAATCTTCAGTTGTTATCTCTTTGTTATATTGCACGTAATGGTTAATAGTTTAGTGATTTTAAATATTCAAAGTTAAGATGTAACTATTTTTTTTTGTAACCAACTTGAATTCAAACATAAAATACATCTATGAAGCAGTTATGAAACTGTTTTAGTTGGTAGATGATAAAAGTAGGAAAATTGATTGGAGGAGGGTTCCAATTTTGTTCAAGAAGGGGATTTAGAGTTGGATGTATGTTCAAGCTAATGCTCATAACTCTCATGTAAGAATTGAAGACTGAGATTAATCTATACATACATATAAGCCATTTTATCCTTTATATTATTTTTGTTTATGATCTTTTTTATCACTCAATTCATGACTTCATTTCTTGTTTAATGGTTTTATTCATGCAAATTCTCATGTGTTGTGGATAGAAATAGTCTTGTGCTTATGATGTTTATGTTTTATATTGATTCCTATTACATTTATATCTTAGTCTTTCAGGTTGTTTCATGATTTAGTGTTTTTATTAGTTACGGTTGGTTATTTACCTTCTTGTTAATGGATTTTTCAACCAAAAAAATCACAAAAACCAATTCTATTTATGTTTTTTAGTTTGAGATTGTACTAGCTTGTTATTTTGTAGTCTAGGAACAATTTATAACACAAACATCAGGGATAGATCCTTTGATCGTTGTTCATGAGATCAGGACATACCTTGACGCCAAGTCGGTCCGTCAAAAGTTACGTGAAGTACATCCACCGAAAGTAGCGTCCATAAAGGAATAAGTTGAAAAAATTATTTGGTTGGGTTCATTTACCCTATGTCATTGATGGAATGGGTTTCTAACATCATTCGTGTGACCAATAAAAAGAGAACAATTAGGGTTTGCATCGATTCTCGAGACCTTAATAGCGTTGTCCCAAGGACAATGTCTCGACTCCCTATATCGATCAAATCATTGAGAAATGTGTCAGGAGCGTCATCTTTTGATTTATGGATGGATTTTTCAGCTATAATCAGATAGTGATACTCCATTCCGATCAGAATAAGACGACTTTTATTTTCCTATGGGGGACCTAATTTACCTACAAAAATTTCCTTTTGGCCTGAAAAATGTTGTTGCTACCTTTCAATGTGCAATGTATTATGCTTTCCATGACATTAAACATATTGTGGAACTATATCTTAATGACTTACCTACCCATTCACAGCATCGAGAGCACCATGTTGACCATCAGAGAGCCATTTTTCTCAGGTGTCGCCATTAAAACATTCGGTTGAACCCACACAAATGTGTTTTTGTGTTGAAACTAATAGTCTTTTGGGATTCATCATTTCCAAGGATGGAATTCATATAGACCCATTGAATATCGAATCCATATTGGCCCTACCATCACCTACCAATATTACTAAACTTCAAAGTTTGCAAGGGAAGGAAAAATGTTTACATTGTTTTGTCTGTAACTATGCCAAGAAGACACATGGTTTCATGCGCTTATTAAAAAAGGATACACCCTTTGTTTGGGATTACCTTGAACAACATGTATTTGACTCTCTCAAATAGGTTATCACACACACACACTTGTGTTGCAACCACCCGATTACACTAGGTATTACTCTTTATATGTGGCTACATCATTAACTACCATCATCATGATACTAGTTCAAATGGATGAACACGACCAAGAACATGTGATTTATTACCTAAGTAAGAGTATCCTTGACTCTGAAACAAATTATTCACATGTTGAGAAGTTGGCTTTGGCCATGGTCATCGCGGTCCATAAATTCCGTCACTACATCTTGCTTTGCACAACTGTTGTGTACGTAGATTCTAACCCCATGTATTACATCTTGACTTGTCAGGTACTAGGGGGGAAATACTCTTGCTGGATTGTAATTCTCTAGGAATTCGAGTTAGAATTTGAAAAATATAGTTTAAAGAAGTCCCTTGTATTCATAGAGATTATGTGTGACCTTCCTTGTATTACAGAGGATACACATCCCTTGAATTTATTACCTGATGAATCCTTGTTCCTCATTAGTATGTCTGACCCCTAGTATGGAGATTTGATTTTATATATCCAGACTTAACACTTTCAGCCAAATGAAACCCGAGAGGGACATTGTCGTATCCATCATCCAAGTATTTCCTTATCATCAATGATACATTGTACCATCACGACATTGATGCAATTTTACGGCATTGCTTAATTCATGAAGAGATTGTAATAGTTTTAAATGATTATCACTCTAGATACTATGGAAGTCATCTTTCTAGGATGGATACTACCCATAAAAATTTATGCGCTAGGTACTTTTAGCCCTCAATCTTCAAAGATTGCATGGAGGCCATGAAAAAATTCCCATCCTACCAACTTTTTCAATCCAAAAAGCACACCCACCCAACTCCTTTACATCCTATAATTGTTGTCATCCCTTTCACGAAATGGGGAATTGATTTTGTGCATTGTAAGACTACCTCATCCAAGTTGCATAGTTACATCATTGTAGCTATGGAATAATTTACAAAATGGGTTGAGGCTATGCCTACATATGCAGAAGATAACAAAACTGTCGCCATGTCTCTTTTCAATGACATAATCGATAGGTTCGGAGTCCCTCAAGCCATTGTGACTGATCATGGTTCACATTTTCAAATATAGATGATGTCAAAACTAAGTTCCAAACTAGGTTTTCTCCATGATAATTACACACCCTACTACCCACAGGCCAATGGACAGGTTGAAGCCATTAACAAAGTGTTGAAAACTATGCTTCAACGGATGGCGGGAAAAACTAATCCAGTTGGAATTTACAATTGTTTTACGCGTTGTGGGATTATAGGAATACCATTAAGACATCTAACAAATTCACACCATTTTAGTTGGTGTATGGGTTGGAGGCTACTCTTCCAATCGAATATGAGACTCCTTCTATGAAACTTTTCGTATAATTTCTACCCAACACAACTTTAGAGGAAGTACAGATTTTGTACTTAAACAAGCTTGATGAAAATCGTCGAGATGCCACTTTATAAAGTGAGGTGCATTAACGAAGAATTAAGGCTAATTATGACCGATCCATTCAACCTTGCCTCTGTTATCACTCTAGGAAACTCCTCTAGGTTGTAGCTCGAGGATGCCTGGTAACTTAAAATGTTTTGGGGTTTTCTGATATGGATCAAGCCAGATAACCTATATAACCTCTCACTTTCAATACATGCATGAAGCTCACTCAATCACAAGGATTTTGGTTACAACTTGTTCAGTAGTTTGACAAAAAAGTGTAGGGATGGAGAAATCACCAGGCTCGCAGACTTACACACATAACACATGCATATAAATGGCTAAATCCTGCTGAGGATGGTTTTTATAAATCAAATATCACTAAATAACTAATAGGATGACAGCTATCGACCTTTTAATAAATCTGAAAGTTACCTAAATGCACATTCAGGCAATAAACACAGTAAAGAAAGAGATGGCTGAACAAATCACAACAAAAGAGCTTATATTTAGAATAAACCAGATGAGACGATTGATAATGGAATAGGCTCATAAATCCCCGAAGTCGAACCTTTATGAATAATTTAATCATGGGCTTTATAGCCTTCTACAAAATTTACAGATCCTGAAAATCAGATCTGTTTACACAAAAAATAATTGAAAGTGATAGTTTTTCCTCATTAGGGCTTCAAACCCTTGCTAACTATTTGTTTATCTACTGTGAAGATTTAGTTCACTGAGCGATCTTTTAATGACTGAAGTGGTTGTTGATCATTCCCACTGCTGGTTCACTATGAAATTGCCGCCAATAGTCAGTGTATCAATGTTTAACTGAAGTACCCAGTCTTGTTCAATCTGCCCATAAATTTTCTACTTTGCTGCCACATTTACAGATCGATGGCTTTTTCTTTTATCTCATCGGTGCTCCAAATCTCAGTATTTCCGTAGTTTTGGTGCCCCAAGTCCTAATGTTTCCGTAGTTTACCACTGTGATCGCTAATCAGAAGCTTTGTTTTCTATGCCATCGGTGCCCCAAGTCTGAATGTTTCTTTAGTCACGGCGCTCCAAGTCCCTAGCATCACGATAGTTTCCTCATTGGCGCTTTCCCTCACTAGCTTGTCGACGATCGAAGGCTGAAATGACCAAATTTTATTTCTGGCGGAAGTATTTTGACGAAGGAATCAGAGCTTTAGTTATCTATGCTACCAATACTATGGAGGAGTTTAGTCTTAAACTCGTCGATCTATAGTTCTTAGCTCTCCCGATCGTCGATGATTTCCCATTGTCGCTCTTATCGGAATGATTTTCTGTTGGTTTATTGAAAGCCGTAGTCTGTAATTTTTCTGCCATTTCGGCTCTTTCATGGACTAACTCGTTGATACGTAGTCTGTACGTCTTTCGATTGCCGACGATATTCTATTGTCGTGCTATCGGAAGCTTTTTTTTCATTTATAGGAAGCCTTAGTCTATTTTTCCTTCACCGTTGTGGTTCCTTTGTGGACTAACTCACTGATACGTAGTTTGTACGTCTTTCGATCGTCAATGATCTTCTATTGTCGTGCTACCGGAAGATTTTTTCATTTATTGGAAGCCTTAGTCTATTTTTCTTCTGCCGTTGTGGCTACCCCTTGACTATCTTGCAGACGGCTAGTGATTCTGAGTTCCGACGCCGAAGTTTCCATCTGCTCACAGAACCCATAGTCTGTCTTTCTTCCGCCATTGTGGCCCCTTAAAGAACTAGCTTGTCACTCCATTGTTCTTAGTTCTTCTAACCGTCGATGAATTTCTTCTATTGTCATGCTATCAGAATGTTTCTTGTCATCGATCGGAAGCCGTAGTCATTTTTCTTCTCACCGTTGCAGCTCCCTAGGGAACTAGCTCATCGATCGTTAGTCCTTTAATGTTCCAATGTTGACACTGTGGAAACCTTTAGCTTTATCTTGTCGATCTGTAGTCTTTAAAACTTTCGATTGCTGTTTAAAAATGCTCCGATGGTGTAAAACAGTTACAGAAATATGCCTATATACTGAGGGGGTCTTCCACTTGCTATTTATCTTTAATCTTTTGGTGGCTAATGAGATGTTATGATCCTCGCCCAAGCCACCGAAGTCACAACTTTGTGAGATTTGCATAAAAAATAGAGGCTTTCAAAACTGTTAGTGATCTTCATATGCTTCATTGCATGATTTAAAATTCTTCATACTATCAAAAATAAATTCATTTTATTTTAGGAGATAACATCTGACTCCTACTCGGGGAGGGGAACCTCCCTGTGAGGTCTCAAGAATCCTAGACCAAAATGCCTTTCCCTAAAAGCAACTAAGCAAATTAACACTATTGTTTATTGTTCAATCGGGTATAGAGTCTTATTCTGAAAGCAAAACAACCTACTATCTACTAATTTACAATCATAAGGCTTCAGAGCCTCAAATAAAATAAAGTTTTAGGAACCGCCCATTTACTGGGCCATCGAATACCTCTTCAACTTCCAGATTCTGCAATTTGAAGGTGTTATTTTCATATACGTGGTCTATAAAAAAAGGGCCAATCCATAATGAGTCAAATTTTCCATTTTTCCCCTTGTCTTGTTTGATAGCATCCCACTTGAGGACCCAATCATCAACTTGGAAGTTGTCTGCCTTTCCTCTTTTTTCAAACATGCCCTTTACCCTCTGTTGACGAGCCTCTGATTTTCCTACCACTTGCTCCTTGATCTACTGTAACTCCACCAAATCCATCATCCTTCTCATCATATCATTTGGTTCATATTCCTCTTCCTGAAAGAACTTTGCCACTGGAAGGATGAGCTGGATAGGAAAGATGGCCTCAGTGCCATAAAATAGTTTGAATGGAGAAGTCTCTATGAATCTTTTATATGTCACCCTATCATCCCATAAGGAAAACTTAAGCTTTGAATCCTAGCTTTTCTGATTTGTCTCTAGCAATTTCCTAATGATATGGACTAAGATTTTGTTGGATGACTCAGATAGACCATTTCCTTGTGGGTAATAGGATGTGGAGTGCACCAGTTGAATATCCATTGATTCACACAATTTAACCAATGCCCCAGCTTTAAAGGCTTGTGCATTATTAGTTACTAACCTTACCAGGCAACCGAACCTACTGAAGATGTTCTCATATAAGAATCTCATGATGACTTGATGAGTGGCATTTCTTGTGGGTATTGCTTCTATCCATTTGGTAAAGTAGTCAGTGGCTACTAAGATCCATTTATGTTGTCCACTGGAAGATGGATTTATTTCACCTATGAAATCCAGATCCCATTGCTGGAAAGGCCCATTTAGTGTAATAGGCCTAAGGGGCGAGGATTTGAGCTGATGCTTCCCTACAAATCTTTGACATTGGTCACAGGCCCTTACGAAAGTGCATACATCAGCAAAGAGGGATGGCCAATAGTATCCCGCTTTTAAGATCTTGTGGGTTGTGGTTTTCCAGTAGTGGTGGCCTCCACATGTACTGGAATGAAAGTGATGCATGACCTGCTCTGCTTCCTCTTTATCTAGACATCTTAAAAAAATCCCAAACTGATCCTTCCAATACAACAAATTGT
The DNA here is from genome assembly GCA_001517045.1 of Pseudotsuga menziesii. Lineage (NCBI taxonomy): Eukaryota > Viridiplantae > Streptophyta > Pinopsida > Pinales > Pinaceae > Pseudotsuga > Pseudotsuga menziesii. The sequence continues at coordinate 44,802 of LPNX010814073.1, read as the reverse complement.
CAATTATGCAAAACTTAATAGATTTCAACTTGAGAGATTGTGCATGGTTAGGAGTAAGATCAGGAGAAACTTCTAAATCTAGCAAAAATTGAATGATACCTGAGTACCACTCACATGAAGATATGTTCTCAGCCACTGCTGGATTGTTATTCTAATCTTGATTTACTTATGTTTCAACTGCTACTATAGTTTGCAGCTTTGCTGATCTCACATATGTGAAATTCATTCCCAGCAGTTCATAGTTTTCTTTGGCCATGAGTTTGGCCAGACCTAATCCCTTTACCAATTTGGTGGGTTTCACCTCTACATCAAACTCAATGAGTTTGGAAATCCACTTATCTCTCTTCCCATCAATGTCAGGTTGATTCAAAACATCCTTCACTACAACTGAAGGGACATATCCAATGAACTTTGCATGGAGAATGTAGATTATGAAGTTCTTCAAAGATTTTATGAGATAATAAGCATGCTTCTCAATTGGGTCATACTTCAGCTCAACATCTCTCAGGGTTCTGTTGAAGAAAGCAATTGGATGATCAAGACCTTCATCATTCTTTTGTAATAGTACAACTGCCACTGTGTCATAATATGCAAAAGAGAAAATGTAAAAACCCTTGGTGTAGTCGTGACTAATTAGGGTTGGGGCCTCCATGATGGCTTTCTTAATGTATTCAAAAGAAGTTCTTGCCTGTTCAGTCCACTTTATTTCTGCATCCTTTTTTAGCATGGATGTTATGTGCTTTACCAGCTCGGAGAAATTTGGAATGAATCTCTCGAAAAAGTTTATCTTGCCTAAAAAGGACTGAATGTCTCTTTTTGACCTTGGTATTGACAGTTGCTGAATTGATTCCACTCTTACCGGATCAATCTTTACACCTTCTGCTGAGACTATGTGGCCTAGGACCTTTCCTCCATTGAGTGCAACCTAGGATTTCTTGGGGTTTAGTGATATTCCATACCTTCTGCACTTCAGAAATACCTTCCTTAAATGTTGCAAGTGGTCATGATGGCTATGAGAGTAAACTGTTAAGTCATCTAAATATATCAGCACATATTTATCTTTTATCCCTACAAAAGTTAGGTCCATAGCTCACTGAAAAGCAGCCCCAGCATTCATTAGCCCAAATGGAATTTTAGCATACATGAAGGTGCCCCAGGGAGTGGTAAAGGAAGTCTTCTCTTGGTCATCTAGGTGCACAACAACTTGGTTGTATCCGGAGAAGACATCAAGGAAGGACATGACCTGAGCCCTTGAGACTTTTAGCAGCAGATGTTCCATCTTGGTAGTGGGTAGTTGTCTTTTTTGGAACACTTGTTCAAGTTTCTAAAGTCCACACACAACCTGATTTCTCCATTTTTCTTTCCTACCGCTACTAGATTTGCAATCCACTTGGAATACCTGAGAGGGATTCTGATCTTGGCTTTGAGGAGCTTGTGGATCTCTTTATCAATAACTGGTAATAGAAGAGGGTTGATGGGTCTTAGCTTCTGTTTGAAAGGAATGGTGTCCTTCTCCAAAGGAATCCTGTGTTGGATGATGTTGGTGTCATATGTTTTTAGGTCACTATACTCCCATGCAAAGACATCAGCAAACTCTTTTATCAAGCTGCAATATTCAGACTTCTGTTAAGCAGTCATCCCAGTGGATAGATTTATCAGTTTCGAATGGCTTTGGCTACCTATGTTCAGGTCTTGAACAGCATGATCTAGCTCCCTTTTGGCAGGCTTGAAAGGGAAGTCATTGTGGTCAAACAGTTCTTCCAATGGTACTAGACCTTGGGGTATGTAGTTTCTGGGAAATTGGACTATATTCTGCTCAGTCACTTTATCTTTTAACTTGAGCTGTTTGGATTCCTCCACGTTAAGGTTTTCCTGGCCTATGTGTATGTCAGAGAATTCACCTACTACATGAAGGAATTTACTAAGCTCCCCATAATCTTCAAACACACTCGAAAATTTTACATTTTTTGGCAGAGAGGATCTGTACTTGACCTGAACATCATAGCTGAGTCTAGGGGGTAAAGGGGGAACAAACAGACTTGCAGAGACAACTAGGGAATCAGCCAGGTGATTCAAATCCCTAGGAATATACGACAGTTCAAAATACATAAAGGAGTCTCTGAGTTTCCATACCTTGTCCCTGTAGGCCTTCAATCTGATATTTTTCATTTGAAAAGTGTTGTTGACCTACTGTATGATGAGGTCTATGTCCCCAAAAATATTCACACACATGATCCCCATCTCCTTGGCCACTTTAACTCCCAGCAGCAAGGCTTCATATTCTGCTACGTTGTTCGTGGTCTTGAAATCAAGCTTATAATATAAGTGAATGTTCTTGTTAGCTAGGGAGATCAAGACTATACCCGTGCCTGCTGAGTTCTGAGCACTTGCCCCATCGAAATACATGGTCCAGATCGCTGGTGTGACTTCTTCAGGCTACGGACGGGTGGGCTCAGTGAGTTGAACTGATGTCTGCTGATTATCATCTATTTGCAAGATGCAGGATCCAAAATCGGTGTCCACAACGTAGATGGGGTGATTTACTGAGCGGCTCTCCTTTCTTATAATGTATGCTAGTTGATTTTCCCTGTACAGTCTCTTAGTCTCCCCTCCAAACATGGGAATAGTGGCATACATGAGATCCATTTGAAGGGTGCCGCCCAATCTTTTGCTCCATGACCGGGACAGCAAGAGGTCGAATTTTGGAGGAATATCAGCCACCACAATGTCCATCATTATGCTTTTTGAAGGTAGCGTTTTTAGGTTTACAGTGAGGTCTTTGATGAGACCAAAGCATTTGACCTTCCTAGAGTCAAAGGAGAATAAATCATGGTAGGGCTTGGTAATGCTAAGGCCGATTTCATCCATCACAGCCTTAGGCATTAGGTTATGAGAGGCTCCTAAATCCAACAGATAGTTATGGAGGATTTTATCATGGATGTTCAAAGAGGTATAGAATGGTGGGCAGGAGTCCTTTAGGTCTTCGATCACGAGGCCCAGGGTTACAACAGGCTTGTCATATTGCAGGTTCATGAAGTCAGTGTCGATGTGCACCTTGAGCTGAAGGGAATTCAGAATGGAGGTTTTAAATGCATCATTCTTCATCAACTCAATTAAAGGGAAAGGGATTTTCAATTTTTGAATTTCAGACTCAAGGTGGAAAGCATAATGTAGCTTATCTAGAAACCTTACCTCATGAGTTGTAGGTTTGAGTTGGAATTGACTAGGTGTGGCTGAAGGTGCTAGTTTAAGCAATGTTTTAGATGAAACAACCACTTTCTTTGGTAAAATAGAACCCTTTCTAACAGGTGTAGGAAGCTGCTTGACAGGTGCAGCATTCTTCTTGAGGGGAGAAACCAACCTAGACCTCAGTTGGTAACCTTCTTGACTATTAGCCTGATAGATAGCCTCTTCAGCAATCTGCTCATCAATCAGGGCTTCTTCATATTCTGCCTGGGTCAGAAAAGAATAGTCCACCTCATCCTCCATGCAGTGGATATTGTCTTCAGCTTCTCCTTTGTCTTCAATGAATTCTGACTCTTCTTCTAATACAAAATTTTGCAATGGAGCTCTTATCCTCTGGTCTTCCCCTTGATTTCTCTCCCTTTTGAGAATCTGAACAGGGGGGTTTCCTCTTCTATAAGGAACAAAATTTGGGTTTCAAGGAGCAAAGTCACTTGGCCCCTTACCCCTCATCGGCATATGTCCTTGGTCCTTCAATTTTGACATTTCAGCAGTCATGTTATCTAAGAGTTTGGTCATTTTTTCAATCTTTTTCTCTGATGTAGAAGCCCCACCATAGTGTGCTGGCTGCTTTCTCCTGTCTACCTTCCCTTTGACCTTCAGAGATGCCAGAATGTTTGACTCTACCTCTAGGGCAGCATCCTGCATGAGTGATAAGGAGGCAGACCTCCTTTCTCTAAGAAGTAGGCAGAAGTCGGAGTCAAAGGAATTTGCAGAATTTATCATAGCTGAGGCACCGGTGGGCTTAATCTCAGTGGGGATCTTGCTGTACATGTTGTTGAATCTTTTGGTAAAATTGGAGATAGACTCACCATTTTCTCTTCTCAGGTTGCTAAATTCTGTGATATAGTAGAGGTGGTCTCTCCTTTCTCCCCAATGTTTTAGGAAAATGTCATCTAGGGCCTCTATGCCTACCACTGACCCAGCAGGCGGTTCCTTAAACCACTTTCTAGCATGGCCATCTAGGCTTTTCACAAAAAATCTGGTCCATACATCTTCTTGTTCTATATTTATATTTTCAACATAACTATAAAAATCCTCTAGATGTTCTTCAACAATGAAATCCCCTTCCCCTGTAAACTTAGGCATATACTTGAGGTAATCCCTGGTAGGCATGGTTGCGAGAGGATTTGGCAAAACAAGGGGTGCATACTTAGCTACTAGGATCCTTTCCATCTTGGTCATTTTAGGGGCAGCCATATTGGAAATGGGTATGGACAGGGTTGTGGAAGGCAGCACTGATGAAAGTATTTTCCAAGAAGGTGGTGGTATACTTATCCCAGTGGAGTCACTAGGGATTGGATCTTCACAAGCAACAATTCTTGAATATGCCCAAGCCCTAGATTTTTCTGATATAAAAAATTTCAGGGAATTCAGAGTTTCAGCAGAAGAAATAACAGCAGAAAGATTTCTTGAAATACCTAATGTAGTGTTCTATGTAGCCCTGCTGGTCTGTCTTAGTAAATCCCTAGATTTCCTCAAGATTTCTTCTGGATCTGAAACGGGTGTTGCTGGTGGCCCCTTTGGGTTTATTCTGGTACTTGGTCTTCTTGAAGCCACCTTACCTCAATGGAGTCGCTAGATAGATGATTACAATCGTAATAATGTCCAAGCCTTGTTTATCATCAAAGCATGGATCTACGTCGTCTCCCAGGGAAGCTGAGCTTCAATCTCCTCTCCCCGGCAACAGCGCCACTTTGTTATCACTCCAGGAAACTCCTCTAGGTTGTAGCTCTAGGATGCCTGGTAACTTAAAATTTTTTGGGATTTTCTGATATGGATCAAGCCAGATAACCTATATAACCTCTCACTTTCAAGACATGCATGAATCTCACTCAATCACAAGGCTTTTGGCTACAACTTGTTCAGTAGTTTGACAAAAAGGTGCATGGAGAATTCACCAGGCTGGCAGACTTACACACATAACACATGCATATAAATGGCTAAATCCTACTGAGGATGGTGTTTATAAATCAAATATCACTAAATAACCAATAGAATGATAGCTATTGACCTTTTAATAAATCTGAAAGTTACCTAAATGCACATTCAGGCAATAAACATAGTAAAGAAAGAGATGGCTAAACAAATCACAACAAAAGAGCTTATATTTAGAATAAACCAGATGAGACGCTTGATAATGGAATAGGCTCATAAATCCCTAGAGTCGAACCTTTATTAATAATTTAATCATGGGCTTTATAGCCTTCTACAAAATTTACAGATCTTGAAAATCAGATTTGTTTACACAAAAAATAATTGAAAGTGATAGTTTTTCCTCATTAGGGATTCAAACCCTTGCTAACTATTTGTTTATCTACCTCAAAGCTTTAGTTCGCTGAGCAATCTTTTAATGACTAAAGTGGTTGCTGATCATTCCCACTGCTGGTTCACTGTGAAATTTCCACCAACAGTCAGCGTATCAATCTTTAATTGAAGTACCTAGTCTTGTTCAATCCACCCGTAAATTCTCTACTTTGCTGCCGCATTTTCCGATCGAAGGCTTTTTCTTTTATCTCATCGGTGCTCCAAATCTTAGTATTTCCATAGTTTCGATGCCCCAAGTCCCAATGTTTTCGTAGTTTACCGCCGCAGTCGCTGATCAGAAGCTTTGTCTTCTATGCCACCAGTGCCCCAAGTCTGAATGTTGCCGTAGTCTCGAAGCTCCAAGTCCCTAGCGTCGTGATGGTTTCCTCATCGGTGCTTTCCCTCACTAGCTTGTCAACGATTGGAGGCTGAAACAACCAAATTTTATTTATGTCGAAAGTCTTTTGACGAAGGAATTAGAGCTTTAGTTATCTGTGTTGCCGATACTGCGGAGGATTTTAGTCTTAAACTCTCCGATCTATTGTTCTTAGCTCTCCCGATTGCCGATGATTTCCCATTGTCGCGCTTATCGAAATGATTTTCTGTTGTTTGATCGGAAGCTGTAGTCTGTAAGTTTTTTGCCATTTTGGCTCTTTCGTGGACTAACTCGCCGATACGTAGTCTGTACGTCTTTCGATTGGCGATGATCTTCTATTGTGGCGCTATCAGAAGCTTTTTTTCCATTTATTGGAAGCCTTAGTCTATTTTTCCTCCGCCATTGTGGTTCCTTCATGGACTAACTCCCTGATATGTATTTTGTACATCTTTCGATCGCCGATGATCTTCTATTGTCGCGCTATAGGAAGCTTTTTTCATTTATCGAAAGCCTTAGTCTATTTTTATTTTTCCATTGCGGCTCCCCCTTGAACTATCTTGCCGACAACTAGTGATTTCGAGTTCCGACCTTGAAGTTTCCATTTTCTCACGGAACTTGTAGTCTATCTTTCTTCCGCCATTGTGGCCCCTTAGTGAACTAGCTTGCTACTTTGTTGTTCTTAGTTCTTCCGACCGCCGACGATTTTCTTCTATTGTTGCACTATCGAAATGTTTCTTGTCATCGATCGAAAGTCGTAGTCAGTTTTCTTCCAACCATTGCAGCTCCCTAGGGAACTAGCTCGCCGATTGTTAGTCCTTTAAAATTCCAACGCCAACACTGCGGAAACCTTTAGCTTTATCTCGCCGATCTGTAGTCTTTAAAACTTCCGATTGCTATTTAAAAATGCTCAGATGGTGTAAAAAAGTTACAGCAATATGCCTATCTGCTGAAGGGGTCTTCCACCTACTATTTATCTTCCATCTTTCGGTGGCTAATGAGATGTTCAGATCCTTTCCCAAGCCACCGAAGTCACAACTTTGTGAGATTTGCATAAAAAATAGAGGCTTTCAAAACTGTTAGTGATCTTCATATCCTTCATTGCATGATTTTAAATTCTTCATACTATAAAAAATAAATTCATTTTATTTTGGGAGATAACAGCCTCTTCAACGAAGGTGACCTGGTCCTGTGATATGACCAGAAACACAATAAATTAGGAGGTGGAAAGTTGGAATCCATGTGGCATGGGCCTTACATTGTTAGTCACGTCTTAGAGAAAGGATCATATGAGTTGATAGACTATGATGGAACACCTTTGGGTGAGCCTCAAAATGAGGTTTACCTTAAGAAGTAATATTCCTAGGTCATATAGCATAGATACCTTGTACATATTGTTTATAGAGTGTGTTGTTTGTAGATTGGATTGTGTTTTTGTTGTGAATGTAGCATCCGTCGTAGATGAGCTTGGTTATATAGTATTGTGTTTAAATGAATATATGACCACTTACTCTATCTTTTTGGATGATGCTAACCATTATACCTTGAATCTCACATCAGCGGCTTGTGTATTGTATTCTCCTACCCGTGATTTGGTAATCTTAGGAGGAACTTGTTTGGGTTCCGCTACGAACAATCTTGCATAGTACCATGTAGTGAATGGGTTGTTAAATGAATCTTTAACAAGTGATGTGAGCCATATTAGGGTTTATTTAGATTTGAAGTTAGTTGTACATCAACTAAACTGAGACTATACTATCTGTAACCCCTTACTTCTTCATATGTTCCAGAGGGTTTGGATCTTAGAGAAGTCTTTTGAGTGTGTTTCCTAACATCACATCCCAAGAAATTTAAACACAATGGTGATTCCTTAGAGAATTATGTTTTGGATTCGTACATGGATCATGTTTGATGTTCATTTTAAGTTTTGATTACATGTAAAAAGATCACATAAACACAATATCCATTCATGCACATAACACATCACATACACACATGTCTGTAAAAAGTTGTTTTTTATATATAACTAATGCTAAGATAAAAAAAACTGTAGCGGTAAGCGTTCAATATACCCAAAATATGAAACCATCATGTTTCTAGCACATCAACGGGTTACAATATAAAGCTTCGAAGCTTTACTTACATATATACAATACAAAAACAAGAGCCACTTTGGACTAATCCTCGTGCTCATGATGACACATAAAAAGACGATCCACTCGAAGAAGTATCCTCCCAAAATGCTTTGATAATCCTACAGTATGGAGGTGATAACTTCTGGGAAGATCATTAATAGCAATGTCAGGAACCACCTCGGTCAGCCTCTGGAGGTTGTCTTCAATTTATTGAAGATCCTTCTCTACTATTGGTGTCTCTACCTTCGACCTATGTTCATACCTTCTTTGTAAGACAACAAATCCCAATATATCAGCCTGATAAATCAAGGCTTAGTTAGCATGACCTGCGATGCAGCTGTAGTCTCACCTAAGATATCTCTTATGGGTAACTTCAAGAACCAGGTTTCTACAGTTGGGTGGGGGTTTCTCCTCTCATACCACCTTACCAACTCGCTCAACCGAATCCAGTGGATGTCTTACTGATACTTATAATTATTATGCACATTATATATATTACTCTACTTAACCGTCGACAGAGATCACAACAGTGAATATAATGCCTTATTAGTGATTCCAACTAGCAACAATGCAAAATATGCATACAAGAACTATTTTTAAGCAAATACATAAACACTTATTGACAACATACATTCATTCAAAACAACACATTCATCAAATACAGATTGACACAGTATTTAATGTGGAAACCCATCCAAGAAAATCCATAAAGGCACTCTTCATATGGCATGAGAAATATATGGCACCTTTCGTCTGCGTACTCAGCTTGCATACTCTATTCTAGATATTCTTCTACACTCTATATTGAATTCTCTCTCCTCTCATGCTCTCTAGTCTCTGTTCTTTGAATTTTTCCTCCCCTTCACTAAATTGTCGATCCACATAGAGCCTGGATCGACTCACTCTTCTCTACAACTATATGACTCTTCGACTCTTCTACTCTTTTAACAGACATATACCAACTAGGAAGTAAACAAAAAATTAACTGACGAGGAAGTAACCCGCACACAACTTGGGTTCTTCCTTTTATAGACTCTTACATGTCGTAATCAACTGAATTCACTCTGTTAGCTGACAGGATGTCATTCTTATTCTCATACATTTCCATTTCAATTGTTAGTAGGCACTATCGACCCATAATAAAAATATGCTTTATTCCCTAAAGCACGCAAGACTCTTAGCCTACTTCTTACCTGTGATGTCTCGAGTTGTCCTTTTCAATCGCTGCACACCTTCTATCATGGTTCCTTCCTTTGCGGATGATCTCATCACATATTTCCCTTATATTGTGGACTTCTTCACTCATGGATGATTCTATCATAGCTTTCCTTCTCTTGCTAATTCTTATGTCTTATATCTTCCTATGTCGTAACTTCCTCTATTGCACGACTAGACTCTCCACATCCCAAGCAAAATTCTAATTGAATTCTGCCTATATTTTCCCTAGGGCCAAAAATCCCCCAACACTCACTTGTGGCTCGTCTCGAGCCATGCTATGCTACTAAGAAAGTTATACAGTTGTGACAACCTTACTTTGAAAATATTAAAATATTTTCACTATTTCTTTTGTCTCCCTTCGCACATCCTCTTTTTCCTTCTCCAAGTTTTCCACAAGGTCGAAACTGATGTGTTTTGACGTTGCAATTCCTGCAGACTCTGCTTCTGGTCACACCTTCTGATGTACAGGCAGAATGATGCCTATAACTCTTTTTGCTTCGGCCTGCAACTCTACGACTTTGTCAGTCCTTTTTTGTTGTGGAGTTCATAGTGTTGTGACTTGTTGTTGTAAAGTTTTCATATCTGCAGCATTAGCCATTTTCTCTACTAAGGGCAGTTTCTTCATTTAATTTTTCATCTAATTTTCCTCCGTCTCAGTAATGCGCAACTACTTTGTGATTTTTTATAGCTCTGCATCACCGATAAATGATTCCCAAGTCTAATAAATGTGTTCAATGGCCTTGGCACACATTGCCTCCACTTCTTCTATTTTCTTCATAGCTTCTGCTACTGCCATGCTTATTTCTTAAACCACCTATGGGGGTGTACTGGGTTTTACTTGTGCTTCTAATTTTATGATTTTTTTTGAAGGTCCTCTACAATTTTTCTAAGTTGAATGACTTTGAATTTTGCAAACATTCACTTTGTTATGCCTTCATCTGCAAAATTGTTGCAAGCAAGTGCTACAATATTGTCGATTATATGCCTACCCTCTTCCTAAATTTTAACCTTTTGTTCTGCTTCTTTGACTAATTTCTTCATCTTACTAACATTCTTATTCAATAATTTCTCCTCCTTGACCAATGTGCCTTCTCTTACCTTCATTTTGGCGACTATGACATTCTGCATTGCATAGAATTCATATAGCAATATCTACAAAAAATATATTGTCACATGGACCAAGTTCTTGTCCATAGTATTCAACTCTGTTGTACCCTAGTTGAGTGATTCTCCCACCACTTGAGTCTTTTTTTATGGAATTGGTATTGATACCTCACTTGGTCGCTCTTCTGGCGGGCCATGTAAGTTCTGCGACTTTATTAATGGTGGTATATAGTCAAATGTGACCTGTACTTCTTTTAAGGATTTGTAGAGTGTCTATAGTACATCTGTAATACTTCTTGTGATCTCTTACTGGCACTCTTCTACTTTATTCAGGGTTTGTGTCACAACTTTTGCGATAATTTTTGTGAGAAGGGTAAAATATTCAACATCAAGGATGAGAGTGCCTGTAGTTTTATCAACCTTTATTTGCTTACGCCTTGTCTCAGGCTTCTCTACCTTAGTCTGCTTCCTCTTATCTCCTACCTCTAGGTCTTTCTTGGTTGTACTTGAACCTGCATTCTGGGGAGGGTTGGGATCTTGTGTTTTTATCAGTGGTGGGTCCCCTCCCTGTTTTCCATCCTTCTACAATTGTGAGTCATTTTGTCGCAGCTCTTCTTCGGTAGATAGTAGTTTATCTGCGATAGGAACCCACCATTCTTATGGCATATCTTAGGCAATAGCCTCGAATTCTTCTTGAGAAAACAAAAATTGGGTCGCCAATTGTTGGCGTTGTGTATCTTATCGTGACTTTAACAAGATATGATGGGGCCCAATTATAAACTTAATAATGTTTCAAACCATTGAACAGTTTTGTTCATAATTCTTGCTTGATTCTTCACCTGATAGCATAGATCCTCTTAGTGCATAAATAATTACACATTGTTGTCTCTCTATCGGTCCTTTTTATCTTTGTTTCACTAGAGGTTTTGGTATCGATCTCCTCGACAGTGGACTGGTATGTCTATTGCTTATTATTTTTCTGGTTCCGACCATCCGACAAATGAAATCAAAATGAGTATCTAGGTGTAGTGTAATGAAATACCTTTTTCCTACTACTCTTCTGCATCTACTAATAACTAATTCAACAGATAATGTGACCAGTTCATTTGAACTCCCTTTGCATAGAGTTTAGCTGCTTTGATCGTATCCGTAATACATTGGTTTGGTCGCATATTCCGCAATAATTTTGAAGCTAGTACCTTTGCGGAGAACTGAATAGTATGGTCATTGACGAAGCTGATTAAGAAACCTATGGTATCCCTAGACAAGTCATATTTGTCCTCAATCTTGTTCGTTAGCATAGTGTCATGGTCTTTCTTGGAAAACTACGTTGGGTTTATGCCTTCAAGTGGTAGTCCTGTTATTGCTTCTATGAGTTCAAAATCCACAGAAACTTTCTTGTCAAGCCATAGGAAGCCACCGTGCAATGATACTAGTAGGTGCTTGACACACAAATTCACTCTATGATTTGGATGAAATGTGCCATATAAAACAACAACATTAAACCTACCTGGTCTAGTATTATTTCCCATTCCATAGGTGCTTCGGGCCATCTGATGTATCCTGTATAACAACCATGTAATTATTCATGTCCAAATTTCAATGTTTTCGTGTGTCCTGATCAACAAAGGTCAAATTCTGCAGGTTTGGTAAAATGTTTTACGACACATGAACTCGTTCCAGTACAAATGGCATTGGCAGTGGGTACCATGCATTCTTTAGAACTCTAATTCTTGGTGAATTAAATCGTCTTGGTGGAACATATGGTAGCATAGTCATAGATCTTGATTCTTCCTCTTCCTCCTCCTCAGGTTGTGGTGTTGTTTCTTTCTTCTTTCAGCTCCCAAAACGTTTCCCCCTTGTTGTACCAAACAAACACAGTTGGTTTGGTTGTAACCTGACTAAAGAGATAAATGGATCTTGTTTAGCTTCTTCGCCAATCGTAGTATGTTGTGGGAGTTATCCAGCGGTGTATTCCATGATAATTGTAGGTGATGCAGTCGTAATACCAGATTTTGTAGCTGTGCTTGTGATGGAAATCAAAATAACCATTCTCTACAGAAAACTAAGTTTGGTTCTTGTAGTTAAAAACATCAATTTCTCTCTCGAATGTAGCAGAATGACTGAATACTTGAGAGAAAATGGTAATAATGTCTAGTTGTTCATTCCATCAGTCCTTCACATGAGCGAGACATAAATGAAAAAGTAGTTGTTATTTCCATCACATGGGTGATCGTCCGAATGATTAAGGAAAATTATATGAATGCAGCCACTCACCTATCACATATGTGGTAGTTATTGTACAATAAATATAGAAGTGACTAAAAATCACGCCACCAAAATCTCTTGGGATTTTAAATTAATTACGATCTCCTTTAAATTAATTATGGCCAACTGTCATTTTTGTGACTCTATTTTAACTTGCAATAGCATCACTTTTCCTACAATCAGTCTTCACCCTTTGAAATTTTCCTTTTCCTTATGACATACGGATTGTCTTCGCCCTTCTTTCTCCTTTTGTGACAAACAAAGATTCCACGACAATTTTCCTCTGTCTATGACATACTAGCAATATGCGATCATTTTTTCTTTTTCTTTGTGACAACTGATTTCCTGCAATTAAAACAAAAATATTCAAAGGGTTTTTATTTTTCTTTCTTCTCTCTCTCTCTCTCTCTTTTCATTAGACCGAGTCATGGCTATCCTTATAAGTATTTAGCCAACTTCCATTACCAGTCCTTTGACAAGTCTTCTGTCCAACTTCTGTGATTGGACTATGCCTCTGTTAGTGATATCTATCACAATATACTGTCTAAACTAGTGTTTTTTTATCTTGGATACTTGAAGAACTTTATATGATATAGAAGAACAAGTCCTTTGACCTGAAATTGCTTGTTCTTGATTTAGTGATCATGCCATGCTTTCTGTCATTCTTTCCCAACGTTTTGATGATATCCTGCAACAAAAATATCTTCTTCCTACAGTATAAGTTGTGGCATTCTTTCCTCGACAGCACCAACATATTTCATCTCCATGATCACAACAATCCTTAGGATGGGGACAATTTATTCCATGGGAATCACAACTTCTTGTCCATATACTAGATGAAATGGAGTTTGGCTTGTCAACTTCTTACAGGTCATTTGATACGCCCACAATACTGTGAAAATTTTATGATCACATCCATATCTTTGGACATCGTAAATATTTGTCAATGCATTCTCTAAGATTTTGTTAAATGCTTCGACAACACCATTCACTTGAGGATTATATGGAATTGTCTTTCTATGTTGGATCTAGAATTCTTCTCTTAGTTCCTCAATCAACTGGTTGACAAAGTGTGTACCTTGGTCACTTATCAAAATTTTTGGGCATCCAAATTTAGTCACAACATTTTCAAATAAAAATTTAGCAGCAGTCACATTAGTACAATATTTTACTAGCGTTGCTTCATCCCATCTGGTCAGGTAGTCGGTCACGGTAATTATAAATATTTCACATGTGCACTTCCATGTTGGACTACTAGGGCCCACAAAATCAACGAGCCATTTATCGAATGCCTGCAAAGTTATTTGTGGTACTAATGGCATTTCATCTCGTCGTGATGGATTTTTTGGTTCTTTGATGGAAATCACACTTGCAACAATATTCTCGGGTCTCTGCATGCATGGTGGTCCACCACAACCCTATTTATAATATCTTTTGCACTGTATCTTTTCCAACAAAATTTCCTCCTACGATTCTAGCATGTGCTTCATTTCGTATCATCGATTGCTTGTGTTCTAAGACGTAGCGATGAAAAGTATTATCAGGGCCCATTTTATATAATTATCCATCGATCAACTCGAAGTCTGCAGCTCACACAACTATTTGTTTCTTTTGTGCTGTAGTAAATTCAACTATTGCATAACCTGTACTCAAATATTGTATGATGTATCTATAGTGATCATCAAACATTGTTATCGCAAATAGTTGAGCATCAGGGAGACTATCGTCGAGGTTACCATGTTTGTCGCCAATTTTGATCCTCGATAGATGGTTTGGTCCTGAATTTTGTTGATTGGGTTTAACAATAAATTCAAAGTCAAATTCCTGAAAAGTGAGAAGCCATCAACAAATATCCCCCCCCTACAACAATGGCTTATTAACCAGGTATTTAAATGTTGAATGATCTGTGTACATTTTAAAATGTCCACCCAGTAAGTAGTGCATGAATTTCCATAGAGTTTATATGATATCTAGTTCTTCTCTCTTTTCCGTGTTATAGTTCTTCTCTGTTGTTGACAAATTCCTTTCGATAAAGGGAATAATATAATCAATCGACCCTTCACTAGGATGCTCTAGTACCACGTCGAGCACGACATATGATGCGTCGACATGTACATGAAATTCCTTTTCCCATTTTGGAAATACAAGTATGGGCATTGTAACCATCTTGTTCTTTAAAGTGTCCACACTCTCTTCGACAAATTTCCATCCACTGGAACTTGACATTTTTCTTCAATAACTTCCCCATTAGAGAAATCACCCCTACATATCCTTTGATAATTTTTTTCTAGTATCATGTATGTCCGAATGTTGCTCTTAGTTGCTTCACTGTGGTAGGTGGTTGTATGTTAACGATAATCACAATTTTGGCAGGGTTGACTAAGATTCCATTGCGACAAACTACATCGCCCAACAGAATTGAAAATGGGGCACAAAATATACTTTTATTTAATTTCAATGTAATTTTATATTAGCAACATCGTTCCAACATCGTCCTAAGCCTCTCAATATGGTCCTTAAGGAGCCCAAATATTGTCCAATAGTCGAAGTAGACCTCAAGAAAATTATGAATAAAATATTTGAAGGCAACCACTAGTATTCTAGAAACAATAGCAGGAGAATTCTTGAGTCCAAAGGGAATTACCATGTATTGGAAACAACCTCACTCCATCACAAAGCTTCTCTTATGTCAGGCTTCCTTTTTCCTTATAATATGATGGTATCTAGAGGACCCATCAGTGAATGAGTAAATTTCTTGACCCCCGACACTCTCTAGTACCTCATCTATAAATGGAGTTGGAAATAGGTCATGTAAACAAGCATCATTCAATTTTATTAGGTTGACACAAATTCGTACTTCACTAGTAGTATTTTTATCTTACACTACTATCATGCTTATCCATTCTGATTCTTATACAAGTTCTACGATACCTGCATCCAACATTTGTTCAATCTCTTCCTTGAATTTTTCTTTATCCCACAGAGTCAATCGGTATGGTCGTTGCTTGATAGGTTTTGCATTAGTATTTAAAGGTATATTCATTTCTCAAAGGTCTCTAACAATCCCTTTCATCTATGAGAATTTCATAGGGAACGAATCTTGAAACTCATGCAATAGATCTGTGATTTTCCCGACAGTCTAATCATCCCAGTAATCTCCAATATTGGAAAATTTTGGATTCTCTAGGGTTATAATATTTACTTTATTGTCTTTTAGTGGATTCAGAAATTGGTCGCTAGAAATAACAAATCCTTCCATTGTGCACGTACCTGTTGGGATTATTAATCTTCCCTTGGTCAAATGTTTATTAGATTAATTTATCCTAACTTAGGAACCTTAATTAATAATTTGGGTCCACTAGTAAAAATGGGTCCACTTGGCCTAATGGGGACAAATGTACCAGCCACTAGAGTGTGGGGAACACTACTAGAGGTTAAGTGCCACTTATTGCATATGCATGCATCAGTTTGGGCACCTCCTAGAACAATCCCTACATTTTAGGAGCCATTGGAAGTCCTAACACCAACCTACTTCAATTAGTTGGAGTTAGTACTCGTCAGTCTTAGTTATCCCCCAGTTACTTTCAGTTAGTTCACAATCGGTTAAATAGATAAATCTTTGCATGGATAATGCATGGTTGCATGTGGAGTAGGCGCCTTTTCCCACCTACCACACTTAGTTGCACTGAGTTAACTAGCTGTCACTAATTGATTGAGTTGTTGGACATATGGGAGTTGATTTATTTGACTCCAATATTCATCGAATCACCATGAGTTAGATGGTCAGTTATATACAATCACATCCAATGGATAGATTCGAATCCATCCCTAGTTGATTAGAATTCTTTTCCTATGTAAACTATTGTAACACTAGATATTATTATTGTGAATGATACTATAAATTCCTGAGCATTACTTGTTCGTTTCCTGTGTGGTTTGTTTTGTTCAATTTGTATCTTCATTCTCCATTTACTGAAAACATTATTAGAAATATCTGCATGAATATTTAAATGAAATTCAAATTCTAATATGGTATCAAAGCCTTCTTAGGTAGGTTTCATGCTTGTTTCTCCGCATTGAACATCAAAAGCAACTGCGGGTTTCCACAAAATTCCCCTATGATGATTTTCTAGCTCTGGATTTATTCAAAGTATTCAAAGCAGCGGAGAGCGCGTGATGGACCCTGAACATATGTTCATGTCGAGAGGAAAAGCATGATTCTAATAGTTCATATGTTTTAGTGTGTTATTGCAGTGAAATTGATAGGTGCTACGTAGCTTGTGTGAAGTTTTTAAATTATTTCAGCCGGAGCAATTATGAGTTCTCAAAATCCTGAACCATGGATCCTCACAACTTCCAATTATCTTGATTGGAGGATTGATATGTAGCTGCCCTTGTGCACGCATGGCTACCATAGGATCATACATGGATGGGAGCATGAGTCTCATCATCCAGTTGATAGGAACAAGTTTTTGAACCGTTGTGATGAAGCATTCAAGTACTTATGTACTTATATATCCATAGATCTCCTCTTCCACCTAGAAGGATTGAGGACTCCCAGAGAATCCTGGGAGAAGCTTGATAGCTTTTTTAACAAACAAGATGAGATTCGGGGACACATTCTGGAGAATGAGATGGTATCTTTACATCCCAACATTTTCGAGACTATTGAGCAATTCTTTACTAAATTCAAGTCTCTGGTACTTCAATGCAGATAGTAAAGAATAGAGTGGAAGGATGAGTAGAATGTCTTTTCCATACTCAACAAACTAGGCTCTGAGTATTCTGTATTTGTTTCCATATTTCATTCCAAGCAGGAAAGCTTTCCTATTTCGAAATTTCCTTCATTAGATTCTTTTTCCGAGTCCTTAATTAAGGAGCAAGACAAGTTGATGCGAATGGGAGTCATTAACACCTCCAAAGATCAAGCTCTCCTAGTTTCTAACTCTTCCAAAGCACAATAAAAGGGGAAATCAAAGAAGAAGGAGCCAAAAACAACTGATTTGAAGCCTAAAAATAATCAACAAACTTCCGAAGGGGCCTCCGGCTCTAAGAAGAAGAAGTTTAAAAATAATTTATGTCCCTATTGTGAAAAGGAGTACCATATTGAAGATCATTGTATGAGGAAGGAAATTGATGAAATGACAGCTCTTCTCAAGCAGCATAACATTGCTTCCCCAAGAGAAAAGAATCCTGATAAAGAACCATAGATAGAAGATACTAAAAGGTGTCATGCTTTGAAAGGAAATATATCTTCATCCTCAGCATACATAATAGGTTCTGGAGCTTCCATCCACATTGTTGCTTCCAAAGAATCCCTCTCTACCCCCTCACTATCAAAGGGGCCTAACATTCACATGGGAGATGATTCCCAGATTCCAGCAGAAGGAAGAGGCTCAGTCAGAGTGAAGCATGGTGAGCTCAAGAATGTCTTATATGTGCCCTCCCTTGCTTCTAACGTATTGTCTATTTATCAGATGACTCATACAGGCTCTTCCAAGAGAGTTACATTTGATTCAAAATCAATTGATATTAGAGAAAAATACACTGGACTACTTGTAGCGAAAGGTATTGCAAATCACTCTACCAAAGCTTATGAGTTCTCACATTTATTACCTATTTCTCCTCCTACAGCTTTATTGTCTCATGCTAACAACATCAACAAGATTTGGCATGAGAGATTTGCCCATCTCAATTTCAAATATCTGAAGTTACTCCACAATGATAAAATGGTTGAAGGTTTTCCCTCCATCCAAACTTTCAATAGAGTATGTGTTGGTTTCTTGGTAGGTAAGCATCCATAAAAGAAGTATGATATTGGGAAGGCACATAGAGCTGCCTCTACACCTGATTTGATACATAGTGATGTAGTAGGACCTATGCCCAAAAAATCCATTAATGGTTGCAGGTACTTCCTCACCTTTATTGATGATTGTTCTAGGTACTGCTAGATCTACTTCATGAAACAAAAATAACAAGTTTTTGAGATTTTTAAAGTTTTTAACGGTATGGTTAAGAACAGTTTCAATAAGAAGATCAAGTCAATAAGATCTAATAAAGGAGGAGAGTACATCAAAGGATATTTCCAAAGTTTCTGTGAATCATAGGGGATTCGAATGGAACACTCAGTTCCATACACACCAAAACAGAATGGTGTGGCTGAGAGGAAGAATAGATCACTGAAAGAGATGGAAACATTCCTTCTCCATGTCAAACATCTACCTCCTTCTCTTTGGGATGAAGAAATAAACTGTGCTTCGTATTTGCAGAATAGGGTGCCCCACAAGTTAGTGGTCGGGGTCACTCCATTCGAAGCACTACATGGTTATAAGCCCAATATCTCTCATCTGAGATTTTTTTGTTCCAAATCTTGAGCCAGAATACCACTTGACAAGAGGAAGTCCTTCCAAGCCCAAAGTCATGAATGCATTTTGCTGGGATATGCAGAAGATGAAAAATATTACAAACTGATGGAGGTTGCAACTAGAAGATGCTTCATTGAAAGAAGTGTACAATTCGAATAATATCAGTTGCATGATACTCCTCCAGCAACACAGGAAGGTATAACTATTTCTCCACCTATTTTTGATAATGATGATGTGCTACAGGTTTTATATTCAGATGAAGAAGATTACATTTAGCATGATCCTGTTATTGAGACTGAATCTCAAGAGATTCTAGATCTATATCCAGTACCTATTCCTAAGTAGAATCCTAAACCTAGATGGGACCAAAATATTCTTGATGCAGCTGGAAGTGGTGCTAGAGATCCAGAAGACAAAAGAAGAACAAGCTCCCAGTATCAGAATGAGCATGACGCACTATCTCTCATAGATTCTCTCTCTACAGTATGGTGTAGCAAAGTTCCAGGTTAGTGCTACTTGATGATGGCAAATGATTAGCTACATGGTGCAAAAAAGCATAAACTTGATCATTCCCTACCTTCACCATCCAGAAGAGACAAACAGAGTGATCAGTTCAAAAGGACATTGAGAGGTACATTGATGGACCATGCTACTGCATAGAGCCACAAATTTTCAGCAATGTTTTTGCTCAAGTTATTTTTCTAAGGAGGAAGCTTCTTTATTCTAAAGATATCTTGCAGTTTGCTATTTCCTTCTTATTTTGAGGGCGGGGAGGGGAGGGTTTCCCATGAGGTTTTCCCCTATTTCCTCGGTTGTATTAAGAAACATTTTTATTCCTGTCTTTTATATTATATTTGGGTGACCTATGGTCTTGTTACCAGGGCCCATGGTTGTACAAGTTAGGATTCAGGGGGGGTTTTAGGATTATTAATCCTCCCTTGGTCAAATGTCTATTAGATTAATTTTGTTGGAGTCATTTACCCAACATGCACACTTATTTGGTCAATTTTGGCCTATTTTCCCACTATCCTAAGTTTAATTGACTTACTTGGCATCATATTAGCACACTATGACATTATCACGAGCTCGCCCATGCCCTCCTTCAGTCAATGAGTCCAACTAAGCCTTCTCCTTCAGTCGGTAAGGCTAACTGGGCTTTCTCCTTCAAATAGGGAGCATTTCTCAGGTGATCTGAGTGTCATAAATGCACCTAATTTCTAACTGATTGTTACAATCAGTTAACTTGAGTTGTGAAGGCACCTCCACCCATTGTTTGACTATTTTTTGTCATTATTTATGAACTGGAGCTAACACATGTGCCTACAACCACTTCTAATGACATGTTTACTTTAGTTAACTCCATCAGAGCTACTTGGAGTTATGGATGTGCTACCTCCTTCAGTTGGACATGCAGTTACATGTGATGAGTCACTTTTAGATAGACTCAATCATCTATTGCACTCTGATTCAGTTAGGGCTTAGTTGAGAGTTAGTTATTGATTAGCTTGGTGGTTAACTATGTGTGCTGACTGTGGGTGAAATTCAGTTAAGCTACACACATCCATTCAATTCGAATGACCTCCTTGAGTATTCAAATTGTCTTGGAATTCATGCATCTTGCATGATCATTGTATTGTTTTACTTATTCTTTATTGATTATACAGAGCTGGCACTCCTATTGCAGCACCATTATGCCATTTTCATGCTTAATTATTTGAAATCTCTTATGAGACAATGTTTTAGTCCCTAGATTAATGTGATAGATTAATATGGTATCAGAGCTCATGATAGGACAAATATAATTCTCTTCAAAAACATGGTTTTTGACGAATCTTTCATGAAAAATTGAGCAAAAGCTGAAATTCCAACACTGCACCAGAAGCCAAAGGTTTACCACTTAATACCCCAAGTTAAGGAATTGTTGATCAAGCTTTCTTGATCAATTATGTTGGGTGTGATGAAAACCTGAAATGTGTAGGCTGTTCGACCTTACAGTGAAATTTTTTTTTTTTTGCAAGTACAACTTCGAATGGACTCATCGGTCCCTCTTCTCACCCCATTCACAAGCTATTCAGAATTGAAGTTGATGATGATTGCATCTCTGAAGAGACAAGGTCTCTATGAGGTGTCTATTGGACTTGGAAACAAGTCTTGTGAGAATGAGAATGACTAGATAAATGACAGTGATAGAGCTTTTGGAGCAATATGTCTATCCCTTTCTCCTAGCTTGCCCTACCTTATTGGTTCTGTTGAATACCCAAAGGATCTCTGGACAAAATTGGACAGAACCTTTCGCAAGCACAATGAGGATCATAATAGCACTTTGGAGATCACATCTAGCACCACAAGAGTTCTTTACTCAAAAGTATTGGCCTCTACTCTCTCTGATGAAGTTGTTCAAGATGAAGAAGAAGCAAAATCTTCTACACAGTCAATTCGAATTGAAGAAAGTCTCCTTGTAGTGACTCCTTCTCCTGATGCTCCGGAAGTTTGTGAGATATATGATGTCTTATATCCTCATATGTTTGAAATGGAAGAATACATTTGAATCTCTGATATTGAAGAAAAAAATTGCTACGCTTCCATGCAAACATTCAACAGTGATTTTCCTTTGAATTCAGTGCAAAATTTGCCAGCAATTGCTTTCGAAAGTGAAGAGAAATTTGATTTTTCTCCCTCTAATTTTGCTACTGGTGTGAAAATATGTAATAGCTTGGATATTTTGAAAAAAATATTAGATTACAAGAGTGATCAATTCGCTCCCCATGATCTAGATCTTCCAGCAAATTCTTGCAGGTTTGCATGCACCAAAATTCAAAATTTTGAAGAAAAAGACAACTGTGCATCCACCATCTCGGTTGACCATTTATTTTGATATGATATGAACCTTATTGGATATGATATTATCTCATTTATATATGATCTGCTATTAACTGGTTCGAATTTTATATTCCAAGAGCTTTCAGTACTACTTGAAGCTACTCACCAATTTCAGTGTGAAAAATCAAGTACCGCAATTCTTCTTCAAATTTGCTGCTAGGGATTTGGTGTTAGTTTCCTCTTATGAGGTATGATATTTTATTTTGTGAATAATTAGATATTTCTAAAGATATATAATATTATGGATCTCAAGCATTCACTCTCCATAGTCCTGGGGCTTCTCTACCTTCGGTCACATGCTCATCTCCTCGCAGAACTAGTAAAGAGGAAGACATTCTGCATCCGCTTGGACACTTGCTCCTATGAATTGGGGCTGATTTTACCACTCATGGTTTTTTGTTCAAGGCTGCAACATATCCATTTATTGAGTGTTCCACACATGGTTAGAATCCTCGAGAACTTTTTCTCTCTTATAAGTTGATTTCAGTTGCTCTACATGGGTCCAATTTTCATCCTGCAGCTATCTATGTTCATGATTCATTTAAGCACATTTTTCTTATTCCAAAGGGGAAGATTCCTCTAGACATATTCATTTATTTTGGATTCATAGGTTCACATGCACAGTCTTAGGATGCTGTTGCATAGAAGAACCAAAAATTTCTTGATTTACTGCTTAGTTTGAGGGGGTGTATTTTTCCCATGAGGTTTTTCCCATTTCCTTGGTTATATTAAGCAGTTACTTTATTGTATAGGGTGACCTATGGCCTTTTTTTCCAGGGCCCTAGAGTTTCATGAATTTTTCTACTCCTCTTGAGTATAGCTTAAGGGGGGGTGTTGGAGTCATTTACCCAACATGCATACTTATTTGGTCAATTTTTTCCTATTTACCCACTATCTTAAGTTTAATTGACTTACTTGGCATCAGATGAGCACACTATGACATTAGCATGAGCTCACCCATGCCCTCCTTTAGTTAATGAGGCCAACTAAGCCTTCTCCTTCATTAGGGGAGGCTAACTGGGCTTCCTCCTTCAAACAGGGAGCATTTCTGGGGTGAGCTAAGTGTCATAAATGCACCTAATTGAAACTGATTGTTACAATCAGTTAACTTGAGTTGTGAAGGTGCATCCATTCATTGTTTGATTATTTTTTTGTCATTATTTATGAACTGGAGCTAACACATGCTCCTACAACCACTTTCGATGACATGTTTACTTTAGTTAACTCCATCAGATCTACTTGGAGTTATGGATGCACTACCTCCTTTAGTTGGACATGCAGTTACATGTGATGAGTCACTTTCAGTTAGACTCAGTCATCTATTGCACTCTGCTTTAGTTAGGACTTAGGTGAGAGTCAATTATTGATTATCTTGGTGGTTAACTATGTGTGTTGACTATGGCTAACATTCAGTTAAGCTACACACATCCATTCAATTCGAATGACCTCCTTGAGTATTCGAATTATCTTGGAATTCACGCATCTTGCATGATCATTATATTGTATTACTCATTATTTATTGATTATATAGAGCTGCCACTCCTATTACAACACCATTATGCCATTTTCATGCTTAATTGTCTGAAATCTCTTATGAGATTGTGTTTTAGTCCCTAGATTATTGTGACAGATTAATAAATTTAGCATAACTTAGGAACCTTAATTAATTATTTGGGTCCACTAGTACAAATGGGTCCACTTGGCCTAAGGGGCCACATGTACCAATCACTAGAGTATGGGAAACACTGCTAGAGGTTAACTGCCACTTACTGCATGTGCATGCATCAATTTGGGCACCTCCTAGACCAATCCCTACATTTTAGGAGCCACTGGGAGTCCTGGCACCAACCTACTTCAGTTAGTTGGAGTTAGTACTAGCCAGTCTTAGTTATCCCCTAGTTACTTTCAGTTAGTTCACAATCATTTAGCTAGCGCAAGATTTGTATGGCTAATGCATGGCTGCATGTAGAGTAGGTTCCTTTTCCCACCTACCACACTGAGTTGCATTGAGTTAACTAGATATCACTGATTGATTGAATTGTTGGACATCTGGGAGTTGATTTATTGGACTCCGATATTGATTGAGTCACCATGAGTTAGATGTTTAGTTAGATACAGTCACATCGAGTGGATAGATTTGAATCTATCCCTAATTTATTTGAATTTTTTCCTATGTAAACTATTGTAACAACGAATATTATTATTGTGAATGATACTGTAAATTCCTGAGCAATACTTGTCTGTTTTCTGTGTGGTTTTTTTTTTCAGTTTGTATCTTCATTCTCCATTTACTGCAAACATTATTTTAACTATTTGCTTGAATATCTAAATGGAATTCAAATTCTAATAGTACATTCAAACACAACTATGTTTACATCAAGTGGGCCATTGTTGTTAGGTTCTCTCGTCACATTGTAGTACTCCATCCAATTATAAACTATTGTTCCTCGCTGATTGAAGTGTGTTATTGCGATGGGGACATCTTCAAATATCTTTATTTTGATAACTTACAATGTGGCATTAATCGATAGATGATCATGAACAAATTCATTAGAGGAAATTTGGGGTCTAAAATGGGCCTTATAAGAAAACGCGCCAACAATAAATTTTGTGAGTTGGAATTCAGGAACCAATAGAATTTCAATAAAATGAGTCAACCATAATGGTTGAATTGACATATTTGTCATAAAAGAAAACTACTTTTTTTGTTCGTATTTTTGACATATCTCCCTGTGTTTTTACTCAAATTTCGAGCAGGAGAGATCATTGGATACAGAATTTAAGTCCACATCCAACAAGTACCAACACTGCATACTTTTGACGGATGTCACTACCCCAAAAATAAGAAATACTTGAAAAAATGTGATGATGACATCATCATCACATTTTTCAGGTATTTCTTATTTTTGGGGTAGCGACATCCATCAAAAGTATGCAGTGTGGGTACTCATTGGATGCGGAATTAAATTCCACATCCAACGAGCTCTCCCACTCATAATCATCATCACATTTTTTCAAGTATTTCTTATTTTTGGGGTAGCAGCATCCATCAAAAGTATGCAGTGTGGGTACTCGTTGGATGCAGAATTAAATTCCACATCCAATGAGCTCTCCCACTCATAATTTGAGTAAAAACACAAGGAGATATGCCAAAAATACGAACAAAAAAAGTTTTTTTTTCATTCTTCCTCCAAAATTAATAACTATTATTTTATTATTTTAACTATTATTTTATCATTTTAACTATTATTTTATCATTTTAACTATTATTTTATTATTTTTCTTAGGAGGCCCATTTTAGACCTCAAATTTCCTCTAATACAAATGTGTGTATGAAGCTAGTAGCTAATTCATCCCATTCAATAGTTCCTCATCTTAGTTCAACTGATGTATACCAGCTCCTTTGTATCATGTCTAATGTATGTATGAATTGATGAACCCATTCATGTCGCAGACATGCCACCCATGTTGCACGATAATGGTCAACATGATTGGTTAATACTATATACTTTTGACCAGTATAAATAATTTCTTCTTCAAACCTTATCTCCAGTAATCTTCAACATTGTGTCCATTCCGAGATAATTCTGTGTGTTACCCACCATCTGGTGGGTGACGATTTCAGCACAAGGTTTAGGTTACACAAGCATTGATGTTCTATGACTTTTTCTTCAAACTCTGTTAGAAAAGATGCAAGTTTAGGTATACCTTCATAGGTAGGTAGCTTATTTGCCTCAAATCCTAACCATCACACATACCATGCAATTCTCGCACACTTTTTCATGGATACTTCGTAATCCATGATAATGTAATCCATATCGTAATCTCCTATCTGGGGAGTCATTCTTAACTCGCGACTGATATTTAATATTTTTCCCAACTGGTTTACTCTTCTATCTGTTCACACTTCTTATTGATGTTATTCTATTTGAGATGTCAATTACGTGACAACATCTTTATCATGCATTAGTGATAAGAAAATTTTAAAAAAATATTTAAGATTACTAACCGTTCCCATTGATTTATTTTGGAATAGTTGATCTAATATTTCAGGCATCTCCATTATCGGTCTTCTTGTCATTGTAGGAGGAGATGCCGATGCTTGATTCTTGTCGACGAATTCTGGTCGTGTGTCCAATATTAATTCCTTTTCTATTTGGACGTCGAACGACACTTTATTTTGTGTTGTTGGTAGCACCCATGGTTGGTCATGCTATGTATCTTGGTATGCTCTAGCCGCAACACCTCCCATTGTCATGACAGAAATATTTGGTTCCCTCGGCTCAGTAGAAATCATCTAGATATTATGGTTGGGATTCAGATTTGGATTCTATAGAGGGTTTGGATTTTCCACATTTATAGCCTTCCACTTCACAATCAACTGCATACATAGTTCGACAATATGATCAAAGGATTTACAATACGAACATGTCTTTGTAGGGATTGCACAATCCCTAGCAAAATGTACTGGTTGTCCACAATTATAACATATGATTTGGCCTCTTACACAACCAAATCATCCTCCTTACGACCTCCAAAATTTCTACCACCCTTTGGTTGAGGGTATTGTTGCTGTGGGTATTGATTTTTTGGATACTGGAGTTGGGCATACTGAGCTTGTGGATATTGAGCTTGATTCTTCTCATCTTGCATCTTCTCTTCAATTTTCATTAAATAAGTGTCGACCATTTTCTCTTGCAATAGCTAGAATTCTCTGCAATCCTTCTCATCGTGGCCTATTGATTTACAAAATTTACAATATAAAATAGTTGATGCACTTACAATATTCTATAATTACAAGAATCATTTCGACCGATGTCCTCTTTTCTGGAATATTCTACACCAAGGAATCCCTTGTGTATTTATTGGGTTCAGTGATCCCGCTATGACATAGTTCATGAATGTTGAGAAATTGTCCTTATGGTTTCCTTCAGTTTTGCATCTGGTACACCAGATTTATTCTTAGAATTACTTCCTTTTTTTAATGTCCTGGAGTTGCAGCGTAATGTTATCTAGTTGTGAATGAATCTACATCATTCCTACACCAATATCTCCTACCAGTGAGGATTCTAGCTTCATGGTCAGCTTCAGTGCTTCAATTTTTAAAATAATCAACCCATAGTTACCTACCTTAAACATTAATTAATCCATTTTTATCTTATTTTCCTAGTTTCCTATATTCCACTCTATGCAAGTTGTCTTCCACATGCCATAGAAGTCAAACTTGCTAAAAATGAGTCATGGAGTGCTTGGGAAACCTCCTGGAAACCATATTTAGCATGTTTACTTTATTCCAAATCCTCCAAAGCACATATCTGCTTTTTCTGCTAAGTTGCATGTTTTATTGAGAAATAAGGCAAAAGGGAAAGTAATACTAGGTGTAGTTGACTTGTTTTTTTCCCTCATCATCATCCATTCTTTTCTCCTAATAAAAGCATGTATGAGTTGTCTTTCCATCCCTTATTGGCTTGCCTACTTGAATTTTCCAATTCATGATCCTCTAAGTGGATTTGGAAACTACTTTTTGCACCTATGGGGGATTTGACTAGATTTAGTAAGCCTATTTTTTGACTATTTCGAATGGAATCCTTATGCATTCAAATATCTCATGTAATTATATATTGCAACAACCTATTACTTCATAATTTTGGCTATTGTACACTTATTCAATATAGATTAGTGTTATGCTCCGATTTCAGTCTCCTTTGTTTGAAATTTTGCATGTTTGATTAGTGATTTTGTGAGTGCAATTGTTCTATTCCTTGGGTTCAATTTCCACATGGTATCAGAGCCTTTGTAGATCGATTTCTCTCCTTCCATATTGCTATTGCAAGTTTGACATCTTGACTGGGAGCATATTCTGCTGACTGAAGGGCACAGTTTCTGAGCTATGGATCAATCTCAAAATATCATCTTGACTCCATTTAATTTCTTTGAATGGAAAGCAGATATGGAGATACCATTGAGAGAAAAAGGTCTCTACAGGGTGACTATGGAAACTAAGGCAGAGCCCAATGCAGCAGCAGAGAAAATTAAATGTCATAACAGGAGGGATGACGCCTATGGTCTTTTGTGTCTGAGCATTTCAAGAGACCCCCTCTTCCATCTTGATGGATTGACATCACCTAATGAAGTGTGGGAGAAGCTTTTAGAGATTTTTGGTAAGACAGATGAGATGAGAGGACATCAAATCGAGAATGAATTGATCTCTTTGAGTCCCAACAGCTTCGAATCCCTGCAACTCTACTTTTCCAAGTTTAAAGCCCTTGCTTTGTAGCTAAAACAGTGTGGAATTTAAAATAAGGAAGAGAAACTAGTTTTGGCCATACTCTCAAAGCTTGGCCTTGATTATTCAATGTTTGTTTCAACCTTCCATGCCACAAAGTTGATAGCTCGAGTCTGGAAGATGCCTAACCTTGCAGAGTTCATGGAATCCCTCACACAAGAACAATATAAACTGGTGATGATGGGCACCATCAAACCTTCCAAAGACCAAGATTTGGTTGTTGGAGATTCGAGGGTGGATTCAAAAGGAAAGAAGAAAGCTAAGAAGCCACCTGAGAAAAATAGAGACAAGAACAAGTCTCAAGAGGAGCCCCAAGGCTCCAAGAACAACTTCCAGAAGAAGAAGAACAAAGGAGAAATGAGCAAGTGCGCATACTGCAGTAAGGACTATCATCCTAAGAGCTCCTGTATGAAGAAGCAAATTGACATGTTGACCCAAATCCTGGAGAAGAATAACATCTCCCTTACTGATTACTCAAAGAAGAGGGAAGGAGGATTGAATTCAAAGGACAGAGAGAGAGTACATGCTTTAGTTGTTGGCACATCAAGCTCACCTAGCTTCATCATTGACTCTGGAGCTTCTATACATATGGTTTCGACCAAGGAGGCATTCTCCTCTCTTGACATGTCGAAAGGTCCACCAATAGTGTTGGGAGATGAATCTCTCACTGACAGTTTGGGGAAAGGAAGGATTTATCTTGACCATGGTAAGTTCAATAATGTGTTGTATGTTCCAGGTCTTGCCTCTAACCTCTTGTTAGTGTATCAAATGACTCACACAGGGTCTCCAAAGAAGGTCATATTCTCCCCTGATGATGTTGAGATCACGGAGATCTCGAATGGTAAAGTCATTGCAAAAGGTGTTGTAGATCACACTTCGAAGGTATACATGTTTTCACATTTTCTACCCTACTCAAACCTCTCTGCTCTTCCGATTCATGCTAATGAGGCAAGCAAGATTTGGCATGAAATATTTGGCCATATTAACTATAAGTATCTTTCTGATCTGAGTGAAAAAGATATGGTCATAGGTTTACCAAAGATTAAGTTTTCCAAGGGAGTCTGTCAAGGTTGTATCCTAGGAAAACACCTAGAGCATAAATTTGAGAGAGCTAGTCATGAGAGAACCTCTGCACCTCTTGAGTTGATCCACAGTAATGTTGCTGGTCCATTTCCTCATATGTCAATGAGTCAAGCCAAATATGCATTGACCTTCATAGATGAATTTTCCATGTATTGTTGGGTTTACTTCCTAAAGCACAAGTCTGAAGTTTTTGACCTCTTCAAAGTCTTTAAGGCCTTGGTTGAAAACCAGTCTGGGAAGAGACTCAAGATCCTCAGATCTGAAAATGGGGGTGAGTATGTCAAGTCTGAGTTCATTCAATATTGTAAAGATGCAGGTATTCAGATGCAACATTCAATCCCTTACACACCACAGCAAAATGGTGTTGTTGAGAGAAAGAACAGATCACTGAAGGAGATGGCAACCTGTATGATGGAGGCTAAGACTTTGCCACCAAATTTTTGGGCCGAGGCTATAAAATATGCATCCTATATCTAGAATAGGTTGCCTCATAAACAGCTTGATGGTATGACTCCTTTCGAAGCTTGGAGTGGGCACAAGCCAGATGTGACCCATTTCAGGATTTTTGGCTCAAATGCTTGGGCTAGAATTCAACTGAAAAGAGGAAGGATTTGCAGCCCCAAAGCCAAGAGTGCCTATTTTTTGGGTATTATGAAGATTCAAAAGGGTACAAGATGATTAAATTGAGCACAAACAAATCCTTCATTGAAAGGACTGTTCAGTTCCAAGAAGAGCCTTTAGCAGCAGTTGAAGTTGGAGAGTCTTCTTCACCACCAGAACCATTGAATGTAAGTGGAGAGACAAATGAGTTTGTTGATTCTGATATGTCTGATAATGATGATTTAATTGCATATATTGACAGTCCTACAAGACCAAAATGGGCAGCAAAGACCATTCATGCAACTGGGGAACTAGATGGAAATCCTAGTGATCCTAAGAAGACTAGATCTCAGTTTGAGAGTGCCCTGTGTATGAAAGACCCTTTGTTTGAAGAGAAGTGATATATGATGGTTGAATCAGACCCAAAAACATATGAATATGCAGCACATGATCCAATATGGAAAACAGCCATGAAAGAAGAATTCAGCTCACTCCAGAAGAACAACACTTGGGAACTGGTTGATCTTCCCCCAGGGAGAAAGCTAGTTCAATGTAAGTGGGTTTTCAAAACTAAGTTTGCTTCTGATGGTTCACATTTGAAATATAAATAAATATTGGTATCCAAGGGCTACTCACAGGTACATGGTATTGACTACAATCAAACCTTTTCACCAGTGGCAAAGATGGACTCCATAAGGCTAGCCTTAGCCATTGCAGCTTTGAAGCAATGGGAGGTACATCACATGGATGTGAAGTGTGGTTTCCTGAATGGAGATATTACTAAAGAGATTTACATGCAGAAACCTCAAGGGTTTGTTTCTAATCCATCTTTTTTGTGCAGGTTAAAGAAATCATTGTATGGTCTCAAGCAAGCCCCCAGGGGTATGCCAAGATTGATGGCTTTCTGCTGTCATTGAGTTTTGTTCGATGCAAGTCTGATATTAATGTTTATTTGAAGCTAATTCATGGTTATTTGATGATTATTGTCTTCTATGTGGATGACCTTCTGATTACAGGAAGTTCAAAGAAAGAGATTGCCTCCTTGAAGGATGCAATGAACCATGCATTTTCTATGACTGATTTGGGGTTGTTGAGCCAATTCTTGTGTCTCGAAATTGCTCAATCCCAACATGGAATAAAAGCACATCAGTCAAAGTATGCTTTATATTTTATGAACAAATTCAACATAAAATATTGCAAGCCAAGCACGAATCCCTTCCTTTCAAGAGTTAAGCTTGAAGAAGCATGTTCTTCTCCTATGGTAAATAATACACTGTATAGGTAGTTGATTGGGTGTTTTCTTTACCTTACACACACTCGACCTGATATTTCTTATGCAGTAAGTGTGGCTTCAAGATACATGGATCAGCCTCATGAGATCCATTGGACAGCAGCCAAAATGATCCTTAACTTTGTTCAAGGAACAAGAACTCATGGGATCTTCTACAAAGCTAAATATGATCTTGATTTGATTGGGTTTACTGACAGTGATTGGGTAGGTGACAACACAGTTCTAAAGTCAACATCAGGATATGTGTTCATGCTTGATGTAGGACCAATCACCTGGTCAAGCAAGAAACAGAGTGCCATAGCACTCTCATCTACAGAAGCAGAGTACAGAAGAGTTGTAAATGCAGCAACTCAATGTTTATTGTTGCAGGGAATACTTGGTGAGTGTGGATTCGAATTAGAGTTTTCAACTATTATCTATTGTGATAATCAGAGCACCATTCGAATCTGTAATGATCCATTTTAGAGACAGAGAACCAAACACATTGAGATCCATATGCACTACATCAGATAGCTTGTGCATGATGGCACCATTCACCTACTCTTCTGTGCATCTTCAGAACAAGTAGCAGACATCTTCACCAAAGTTTTTTGTGAGAATAAATTCAGCAATCTCAAATCACTACTAGGGATTGTTGATCATTCTGTGAAGCATGATTGATGACAAGATTTTCAAATTTTGTTTTACTGTCCATGTTTAAGGGAGGATTTTCCCACTGGTTTTTGCCTCTTTCCTTGGTTAAATGGACATGCAGTATGTAAAGGGTGACTAAGCATTATTGCTAGGCCCTATAGTTTTCTAATATTTACTCATAAATTCAGGATTAAGGGGGGGGTGTTAGAATAATCAACCCATAGTTACCTACCTTAGACATTAATTAATCCATTTTTGTCTTATTTTCCTAGTTTCCTATATTCCACTCTATGCAAGTTGTCTTCCACATGCCATAGAAGTCAAACTTGCTAAAAATGAGTCATGGAGCACTTGGGAAACCTCCTGGAAACCATACTTAGCATGTCTACTTTATTCCAGATCCTCCAAAGCGCATATCTGCTTTTTCTGCTAAGTTGCCTGTTTTATTGAGAAATAAAGCAAAAGGGAACGTAAGACTAGGTGTAGTTGACTTGTTTTTTTGCCTCATCATCCTCCATCCTTTTATCCTAATAAAATCATGTATGAGTTGTCTTTCCATCCCTTATTATCTTTCCTACTTGACTTTGCCAATTTGTGAGCCTCTAAGTGGATTTGGAAACTGCTTTATGCACCTATGGGGGATTTGACTAGATTTAGTAAGCCTACTTTTTTACTATTTCGAATGGCATCCTTATGCATTCAAATATATCATGTAATTATATATTTTAACAGCCTATGACTTCATAAAGTTGGCTATTTTACACTTATTCAATACAGATTAGTGTTATGCTCCAATTTCAGTCTCCTTTGTTTGTAATTTTGCATGTTTGATTAGCAATTTTGTGAGTGCAATTGTTCTATCACTTGGGTTCAATTTCCACATCAGTATGCGGCACAATATTTTGATGCATCAAGGGAATCCATATGTGTGGTAATAATGTTGCAATGAAACACTCTTTGTTTTTTATGTACGACATATGAAATCTTATTTTAGCCGTTAACATATTAAATCTCTAGTCGAAGTCCCAGACAGACTCTGTAGGCAATTTCTTGATCTATTTAATCTCTATAATACACCAAGATTCAGACTTGGGATATTTGAATTTATCTATTAATCCCACTCTAATTTGGCTGAGCATTTTCTGTGCGACTTCTGTCGAAACCACAAAAAAATTCATGTACCAGTCTGACGCATGACCCCTCAAGGTTGTGATCACCTTCACCTTATTTATTGTGTCATCCTAAACCTGTAGCACAGTCCATATTACTTCACATAGAAACCAATGTTCTTATGGGTCTTCTAACCTTTCCATCAAATATTGGAAGCTTAATATCATTCCCTGCCATTATATTGGTCGTTGGTACTTATAGACAAAACATTTTGGCTAGCAAGACTCCCTTGTCCACTAATCCCACAATTAGTATTACTTGTATTGAAAAATATACCAGGACATGAGTTTTTGGATCTTACCTATGGATACTTACGTGGGGTTGTAGGTGTGTCGTATTCGTATTTTAGGTCCGGGGCATCTTCTTCTTCTTCTTCCCTTTCAAGGATAGGATAATATTCCTCTTCTTTGTTGCAAAAACCTTCGTCAAAGTTTGACTTCGACTCATAGTATTCTCCTTTGGTTGTACTGCAACTTCCTCTTCTTGTCACAGTTCTTCTTCTTTTTCCTGACCTGAATCTCCTTCCACTTCTTAGACGTCCTCCTTATAGTGTAGTTCCGTTATCACCAGGGAACATCTCAACTTACTTTGTTCCATTTTTTGTGCACTTCTTCTGCAACATAACCCAGTTATTTATATACAGTTCTTTACTCATCGAATTCTATTATTAGTATTCATTTTTCACATACAAGCTTCTTTATCCAAGTTCTTGAAGAGGTCAAGTATCTTCCTCGTGGTCCTTGGGAAAATTTTATTTTCGCCTCACTATATGATGTTATTGTGTCAACATCAAACTCAGTAATGTATCCCTCCAAAATATTGTCTACCCAAAAATCAACAACCCTCGACATAGGGTTTCTCATACTTTTCAGCTGAGGACTCCACTCTGTCGGTTCTCCCCCTTGGAAATTTTTTTGTTGGGTTGCTAGTTTCAAAAACCACTCATATAATAAAATAGTAAACTTGCAAAAGAAAATTTCATGAATATCCGTATAGAAGTATCACTCCAACCAATTTTTCAGATTCAACCATGATTATTCACTTTATTCTCGTGTAAAATCTAATGCTTTAGAATCCACCCACTCTTGAATTTGTGTCTTCGTCGGGTGCAACAAACATATCTCTCACCATAATGATTCATGGTCTTGGCGACATAACCATTTGTTGGTGTTTCTCCCTTTGACCGAGGTTCATAAATTCTTCGAATGACAATAGATCCCAAGATATCAACCTGATAAAGAAAGGCTTAGTCAACAACACTTGCGATGCATATGTAGTCTCACCCTAGATATCTCTTATGGGTAACTCCCAAAACCAGGTTTCTACAGTTGGGTGGGGATTTATCCTCTCATAACACCTTTCCAAATCTCTCGACCGAAGTCGGTGGATGTCTTACTTATACTTATACTTATTATGCACATTCAAGATATTACTCTACTTATCCATTGACAGAGATCACAACAATAAATATAATGCATTATTAGTGATTCCAACTAGCAACAGTATGATAGATGCATATACAAACTATTTATAAGAAAATACATAAACACTTATTCACAACATACATTAATGCGACATAACACATTCATAAAATACACATTAACACGGTATTTAACGATGAAACCCATCTAGGAAAAACCACGGAGGCGCTCTTCATTTTGCAAGAGAAATATATGGCATCTTTCGTTTGCGTACTCAACTAACAGAATTTGTTCTAGATATTATTCTACACTCTGTACAGACTTCTCTCTCCTCTCATGCTATCTAGTCTCAGGTATCTGAATGTTTCCTGCCCTTCACTCTATTGTCGATGTGCACACAGCCTAGATCAACTCACTCTTCTCTACAAATCTATGAATCTTCGACTCTTCTACTCTTCTAACAAACATACACCAATTAGGAAGTGAACAACCAACCGACTGGCCTGGAAGTAACCTGCACATAGCTTGGATTCTTCCTTTAATAGACTCTTACATGTTGAAATAAACTAACTTCACTCTGTTAGCCGCTAGACTGTCATTCCTATTCTCATACATTTATGTTACAACTGTCAGTAAGCATTATCGACCCAAAATATGAAGATGCTTTATTCCCTAAAGCATGCATGTCTCTTATCCGACTTCTTACCCACGATCTCTCGAGCTGTCCTTTCCAGATGTTGCACGCCTTCTATTGTGGTTCCTTCCATCGTGGTTGATCTCATCGCATATTTTCGTTCTTTTGGAGACTTCTTCCCTCGTGACTACTTTTGTCGCAACTTTCCTTCTATTGCTACTTCTTCTATCTTATCTCTTACTCTATCGTAGCTTCCTTTGTCATGGGCCCAAAATATTCACATTTCGAGTGTAATTCTAACTGAATTCAGCCTATCTTTTCCATAGGGCCAACATATGCCTCTACATTCATGATGGTTATACCTCTAACCATCCCTCGCCTCTCAATATACGAAGCCCCTACTGGTCTGGATGGACCAATGTATGCAAAATAGTATGTCATGTCTTGGTACCACCAAAACGCAAAAAAAATTAGATATATGATATAAAATAAAAACATAATGAGATAGTATTTTTATTACCTCGATCATTCCACTGGTCATCCTCAAGCAATGGAAGATCAGGATCACCCCTAAATCCAGTCCCTATATATGCATAGTCCTTTACCATCAACAGTTGGCCTCATAGCCAATGGAAGAAGATGGAACGATAGGTCACGGTGGGCCCTCCACCACCTCCATGATGGGCCATGGCGTTGACCCACTTGAACACCCATGGATCCTCAGGCTCCAACCTATTGAGAGGAACCCTCTCCAGAAAGAATGATACTACTACCGCCCCATATCCAAACTGCTTCAGCTCACCTTGTTGACGCTTTATGAGATGCTCTTTGAGGCTTACTAGTGGCCCCTCACTCCAGTTTAAAATGGTTGAAGCCATGCACTCCAATATGTACAAAATATGCTCCTAGGTAGTCTGATGAGAAAATATACTTCCCACTACCTTCTCTATGTTGAAGGATATAGTCCTCAATGGTCGATCTACAATGTGTTTTATCATATTCTTTCCCCCCTTGTTCCTTTTTTCGACTGTATAGTACTCCTCAATGAGTTCGTCGATAGACATGTCCCCTCCTCTAGGACCTGTGAGTGATACTACAATTCCTCTCCTGGATAATCCATGAAGAAAGTATATGTCCTTAACATCGATTGTCAGAATGTGGGTCCCAACCTATAAATGTTTTTGATTCGAGTCCTAGATCCGTATCAGATGATCCACCAGACGAACATGGGATTTCATTCCCAAAAACTTGAACTACTTAAGGATTCCACACTCCCTTAGTACCCTCATGGTCATTGGGTCATTTTTCGCTTGGGAATCATTTAGTTCATGCTTGCGCTCCTTCCAAATCACCATTTTTTGAGTCAAACACCTGTGGGACATCCATAGCGAAATTGTTAGACTCCATTCATTGAAATAAAACTTAGATTTAATGCTATATTATTGTTTTTTGGAGAGTTGTGTCAACCGACTCACTTTCCTTATGGGAACAGAGCGATGACACAGCCTCTCCTAGAGAGAAGAGATCCCTTGATGCTTCTTCCCATTTCATAGAGTGCACCAACGCACCTCATGAAAGGGAGAAGAACTTCTCCTAGGGTGTGCCCTTCTCCTTGCGAAATCTCTCCTAAAACTGCAAAAAAATGATAAAAAGTGAAATTTCAACCATGAAAGCAAAGGGGAGGATGATGTCTCTTACCCACTTCTGATGGTTTCTTGATTGGATTCCCGTAGCTACCAAAAAATTCGTCACAAATTCCTCTCTCAAACACAACTTTCACCCTATCCTTATGGTAAAAAACACAATGGTAAGTAATTTTGACTATTTGACTATTTTTATATTGTTTATTTATTTGTTTTTAATTAGAAATTATTAGTGAAATATTTAAATATTGTGGGTTTTTGCTATGTTTTTCCTATAGTTTTGATGGTGAAAGTATCCTAATGTTGTTTTTGAAGATTTCAGGGCCTTCTTGGGCATTTTTGGATGGGATCGAGCTTCTTTATTACTTTTTCACGCTCTAGTTCAAGTTGAATTTTTTTTTGAGCACCTATTATACTCTTGTCATGCTCATTAAAAAATCAGTGAAAAGGTATCGAGTGTGCTTTTATTTCCTTTTTGGACTCGTTAAAATGGATGACAAAAAAGGAAACCCCCATGGAGTCATATTTAAGCTCCTTTTAGGATCCTTAAACATGAAAAGACCACCAAGCAAACTTGATTCTTTCACTCCTGTAAAAGTATTTGAAAGTTTATCTACCCAGTGGTATTTTACCCCTTTTCGGACTATTTAGAATCATTTACAAAAAAAAGTATACTCTAGATCACAACGACTAGAATATTTATCCTAGGTATCGGTTTATACGTTTTCACACCTTGGGGACTAAATTTACTAAAAAATCCACTTTGGAGTTTTCATAGTCATTTTAGACACTCTAAATATAAAACGATGACTGAGTTTACCTTTTTCGGACTCATAAAACTAAGTGTTGAAGGATCCTTTTTTGGGAATGAACCCTTCATTTCTCAGGTTCATAAAAAATATGAGTATGGACTCATAACTTGTTGAGCTATATTGAGTGTTTGTTACCCTTTTCAAGATCATTAAAAATCAAAGAGGTACTCCATCATGATGGGGAAATTAATGGAATGGGGAATATCTTTCAATTTTATTGATGGAAGCTTATAGTCCACCTTTGAACATGGAAACTGTATGCACTTTCATTCAAACAGTTGGGTATTCATCTTGTCATCGAGTCGGTCCACTTTCACGAGTCATTTAACTCCTTTAAGTCAATTCAAAGAATGCATCGTCCTATCTTTGCATTATGTCTGGTCTCTTCCTCATTTGAGTCAATGCTTCCAAGTCACTTGTTATGTCGTTCAATGTTCAAAGGGAGTCTTTACCACAATCTACCTCTGTAAAATCATTCCTATGGTTGTTCCATTATCATGATCACTTCAAAATCACTTGTGTTCCAAGTTTCATGTTGATGATGTTAAATTATTGTGTCATTGATCTTCAGGACATGAGTGCAATTAAATTGTTGTATTATTATGCAATGTAATGGAATGAAAAATACACACTGAACAAAACAAATTTCATAGAAATTGGATAAGAATTGCTCAGTATAATTAAAATATAAAGTTCATTAATTAAAACAGTATACATGAATGTTACATAAAGGATAATTCGAATTATGTGGGTATGATTCAAATATACCAACTCAATCTAATTGCATGGCTAACTAGAAGTGTCTAAATCACTATCAGAGTTCACTACTCTAACTCCATATGTCTAATTCAATCTCTCGATTAGTTAAACTAGTTAAACTGATGAGGTAGGTGAGAAGTAGGTGAGAATAGGAGCCTAGCCACATGTAGCCATGAAATACTGACGCTAACTGAACTGGAGGACATATAACTGAATGTAACTGGAGCATAGCTTAGATTAACTAGTTACCAACTACCAACAACTGAAGGAGGTTGGTAGTGGCATTCCCAGTGGCTCCTAAATTGTAGGGATTGGTCTCAGAGGCACATAAACTGATGCATGAACATGCATGCAATTGTAGTTATGCTCTATATGTGTTCCCCACACTCTAGTGACTGGTACTAGTGGCACCAATATCCCAAGCGGACCCAATGGTGCTAGTGTACCCAATATTAATTAATAACTCCTAAGTTAGGAAAAGATAATATAATAGATAGGTACAGACAAGGGAGGATTATAAATCCTAACACCCCCCCTTAATCCTAACTTGGAAAAGTGTGGGCCCTGGAAACAAAACCAAAAGTCACCCTTAAAATCTAAAAGAATTAAAAAAAAAAATTTAATAAACCAATGAAATAGGGGAAAACATAATGGGAAAACCCCCCCTCAAGTTAAGCAGGAATAGGAAAATACAATCTATTCTTAGAAGAAAAATCTTCCTCTTTGGGAAATAACTTGCAAAAACTCTGCTGCAATTTGCAGCACTGTGCAATAGCATCCTGAAGATGTGCATGTGAACCTATCCAAACTAATGAATATGTATGGAGTAATTTTCCTCTTTGGAAGAAGAATAAAATTCTCAACTGAATCAGGAACATAGATAGCTACAAGATGAAAACTGGACCCATGTAGAGCAACTGAGATCAACTGATGAGAGATAAAAAGTGCTTGAGAATTCGAACCGTGTGAGGAAAACCAAATAAAATCATATATTGTAGCATTGAAAATCAAACCATGTGAGGTAAAATCAGCTCCAAGTGTTAGGAGCAAGTGTCCAAGTGAATGTGGAATGTCTCCATCTTTACTAGTTCTGTGAGGAGATGGGCATGTGATCGAATAGAAAGGTAGAGAAGCCCTAGGACTATGGAGAGTGAGTTATTAATCTCCATAATATGATATAGATTCAAAAATAACTAATCATCCAAAAAATATAATATCAGCAAACTCATGAGAGAAAACTGACATCAAATCCCCAACAACAATTTTGAAAGAGACTTATGGTACTTGATTTTTCACACCAAAATTAGTGAGAACAGCTACAAGCATGATTGTAAGCTCTTTAAACTTAAAACTAGAACCAAATAATATCATATCAGATCCAAATAAGATCATATCAGATCCAAATAAGTTCATATGATATCCAAGAGTGTGCTCCATCAAGATGGTATATGCACAATTTTCTCCTTCTTCATAACTCTGAGTACTGGTGCATTCAATCATGTAGGAATTTCCTTGAAGATCAAGATCAATGAGAGTGAATGAATAAATCCTAAAATATGATATTTCTTCCAAAACATCCTAAGTATTACTTATCTTCCAACCAACAACATCATTAGAGATAGAGAAATCAAATTTCTCTTCATTTTTTGAAACAATCACCAGTAAACTATGCATAGAATTTAAAATAGAAGAAAAAGTGGAGAATTTTTTCATAGAATGGAAGGAGAATTTTTCTTCAATAACATGGATTCTAATGTATTCTTCTGGATCAACCATACGAGAATATGAGAATATGAGATATATGAGATCTCATAAAATTCTGGAGCAGCAGGAGAATGAGTCAATCCAAGGAGACTTTCTTCAATTCGAAATAAAGGTATGGAAGATTATACTTCTTATTCATCTTGAACAACTTGCTTTGGTGCAGAAGAGGGCACATTGAGTACATTCTTGAAATCATCATGTTAAATTTTTATTGGAACCTCTTCCAGCAGCGAGGATTTGGAAGTCACATCTCATATCAGTTCTAGGTCCTCGTGATAGAGTGAGAGTGGTGAAGGATTCCCTGGAGGCAACCATGTGGTTGGCACGGGGTCTTCACTTAGTGAAACTATGCCATAGCACGTTCGTTCGTGGCATATGAAACAATACCCCTATTTTCAAAAAATATTGGAAAATACCTCCAAAAATTGTTTTTTTTAACCCCCTCCCAATATGCCTTGCCGATTTTAAAAAACCCCTATTTTCCCTATATATTGCATGTATCCATTTTTTCATTTACATTTTTTATACCCCTTTATATTTCTACCTAAGGGGAAAAAAACTAAACACAAGAAAGGGCGACACTTGATAGGCGCCCTTAGGCAAATCACTTTATTAGGAATTAAAATGTATCACATGATGTCAAAACAAATAAGAGAGGGTTTATTTGTACCAATCTCAAACAGTAGTGTGTAACTGCTTCAAGATGTGGACACTGGATATATATCCAACTCCATAGGCCGAGAGGCCTTTTCAGTTGTAGTAGACTTTTAAATGTTTTCATCGACAATCACGCATATTTTAGTGCTCTTTTGTTTCAGAGCTTCAACAACTTTTCTCAAAATAGCTTTAAAAATCTAGTTTGTATACATAATACTCTCATAGATTTCTTAGTACTTTGACTAGCATTATTTGAACATTTATATTACATAGAGAGACAATCTTAAGTGGGGAGCCTAGCTCTACTTCTTTCACAGTTGAACCAAATCTTCCTCACTTTGCAAGTATTTTAAGACAACTTTCAATATTCCAAGGGCTCATAAACTCCACAAGTAGAGAACAACTGCAATTTTTTAGGAAAGAATAACACACCCAAAAAGATTCATTCAAAATGCTCTCAAAACTACCACAGCTCTACCCTCGTAAAAGATTCACTGCGTGCATTCAAGTTCTCTCTCACAAAGGCCAACAATCCTCACAACCTAACAAGCATCTCAATCCTACATAATCGCTCTTCAAAACTTAGTTCTTATGCAAATAGAACATCATTCAAGCAGACTCCATATACAGGGTTTTATAAGTAAAGAGAGCTTAAATCGAATCACCCCTTAGGCTAACATGATTAATAGGTACACTTTACTTAATGCAGCGAACTGTAAGCATACAATTTAAACCCATAACAAAGAAACATCAATTCATTAAAATAAATGTACTCACTTGTTTAAGAAGACACTCATTAAACCGTATTGTGGCAGCCCACCCCTTAGCAGAATCTAACACATCTGCATAGCTAAACCCTCCAACAAAGACTATGCCCCTAAAGTCTTGCAGAGTTATTCTTTCATTCAGAAGATTTGAAATTGTCACATCCCATGGTTCAAAGCTTGCAGCATAAACCATAGCTGACATTTCCCTGTCACCATTACTACCTTCTTCTCTAATAACGGCCACCTTTGGCTTTGACTTCGAATCCATGAATTTCTCATTTGTAAATCTGGGCACAAATGTCAATGCCCATGCAGGTGCATGCCTGTTTTTCAGTCCTTCTTGTTCACTTTGTACACATGACTCTAGCCTTTGGCATCTTTCCAGCAAAAAACTTGTCTCTTCCCACAAATCCCTAAGATATGACGTTTTTTCATTAAGATGTAGTGTGTTATTAACAGACACCTCTATAAAAGGAGATGAAGTGACTTGTCCAATAACCTCGAACAGAACACCTACAATATTGAGTTTCTTTACAATGACATCAAGATTGCCACTGCTAACCTGTACATAACAAGAAAAAACGGGATAAGGTCTAAAGCCTTATTGAAATGATAGAAAAAATATAACTATCCAGATGTATTGCACTCGATTCTCACTCACCTCAAGGACAAGGCCAAGTTCTTCTGCAAACAGTACTTCAAATATACCAGTGTTTTTAGAGCTTAGGTTAACTTTTATCCCACAGTTTCCTGCAAAAGCCATCTCCAACAGAGTAACGACTATACCACCATCACTAATGTCATGACCAGCCGAAACGAGATTTTCTCCAAGCAGTTCCTAGAGACGTGATCCAACAAGCATTAGTTAAGTACCATTCTTGCATCAATGAATTTATTCAGTTGATAATCACAAAGGCTGGTTAATATCAGCATATTATCTACCCAGTTATTAATTATTAATTGGTTGCCAATTCCCATTTGGTTAAGCCCTCACCTGGACAACATTAGAGACTCTCTTGAGATATGAAACATCATCAATATCTGGGCAAACATCCCCAATATGCAAGACAAAATTGCAAATATAAAGAATGCTTTAATCATGAAACATGATGCCAGGAAATAAATCAAAATGGTCCATCCAACCATTCATAATATATTGTTCTCTGCATAATGTATCGATTTTTGTTAAGAAAAAGACAACAATCCAACAATAAATATTTTAGCGTTTACCTGGTCAAAGACATGAGCAAGGGCAGAACCACCTAAACGGTGCCTTCCTTTAGCCAAATTGATATGGAGTAGAAGTCCATCATCTCCTCGCTACATAAACAGTGGATTATGTCAATATGACAATTACGAATACTTAACAATCTTAGAGCTGCTTGTCCAAATCCATTTTGAATTGTCACCTTCAAGTCTGGTGTAACAGTCTTTGAAATATCCGGACAAGTCACATAAGCACTAATTACTAGATTTCCAGGAGCTTTGACAGTCTCTCCTCCAGCTTGTGTAGCCATTAAAAGACTGTCTTTGCCACCATCTATTGCTATTCCAAGTTCTATCATTGCATCCCAAAGAGCATTAGCTGCATCATACATGGATGCACCTTCTCCATCTAGCTTTGCAGCATACATCCAATTTCCACTAGCTTTGACATCATTCAGTGAAGTAACCTGTAAATCATGTATGATGTGATTTTTTACAAGACCAAATATCATTATTAAGGAAAACATATGCTTTATACTTTCATTATGTTTAACAGTGGCTCTTTTCGCCTAAGATTGCAGAAATGACCAACAGAAAATTGGAAAGATCGTCTTGAGAAAGCAAAATTTTGACATGATATACTCACCTTAGCCCAAACAAGATTAGTCAAAGCCTCCCCCACTGCTAGTCTAGCCATTGCCTTTGGATTCAGTAAACCCTGGAAATTTAAAAATTATGAGATTGCTTTCATATTGTTGAAATCAAGAATTGTTTAAAGTATTTTCAAAAGACATCTTGGAGATATTTTGCTCATATCCAAGTCATGGACATCTTCTACCTTTACTGGTTGCTCTCCAATTGCACAGGCACCACCACTTAACCCAGTATATGTCTGCATGAATGAGACATTGTTGTCATATATTAACATTAAAAGAAAGTCTTCTCTAGTTTAAAGACAATAGTAACTCTTCTCAAACCATAAGAAGATTAAGGCAGTAAAGAAATATAGAAAGAAAATATAAATACAAAAAGTTAGTACAGATCATTCATATACACACTATTGCAGCAACACTGTGAAAGTAAAACTGTTAACCAAAGAAGAAAGTAGAATCTCCAAATCAATCACATTCATAGACATGATGCCCTTTGGAATAAACTGCACTATAATACAAACCAACCTGAGCAATAACAGCAACATCTGCGAGTGGAAGTTGCAGAGGACCAACTGTCTGCTGCTGTGCAACAAGACCTGTGACACAACGATCCACCTGCCAAATAGCCATGCATTCTTAAAAATATGCTTTAAGTTCAAGCAGAAAGTCCAACAGAAACTAATTAATTAAAGAGTACTTAAAAAATAAATAAAA
Source organism: Pseudotsuga menziesii (assembly GCA_001517045.1). Taxonomy (NCBI): domain Eukaryota; kingdom Viridiplantae; phylum Streptophyta; class Pinopsida; order Pinales; family Pinaceae; genus Pseudotsuga; species Pseudotsuga menziesii. The sequence continues at coordinate 816 of LPNX010814073.1, read as the reverse complement.
AATAAAAATAACTACCAAAGCAAGTCAAAATAGCTAGTCAAGAGATGTTCTTTTACAATCTTGGGATTCTTTTCGAAATTGGAAAAAAATATTTATTAAACATGAACTCTCAAGCAACTTAAGCTCCTACCTTAGTTGTTAAGAAACGCTTTGAACACACAGAGGGAAGATGAAGGACTCGTCTGAGAGAATCCAAAATTGTTATTCCTGGAGCAATGTCAAGTGACTCCAATGGTGGAAATTTTCGTGTAAATTCAAAATGTTTTCATGGCATATCACCAAGTACCTGCAACTGAACTTATTAAAAAAAATACCATGTTGAAAACAAACATTGGGGGGCTGTTCTTATTGTGAGCATGAGTTAGCCTTTATCATGTTGTATATGCATATGCCTTTGGCTATTTCTTTTATGCAGTAATTTAGTTTGTTTTATAATTTAGCTACTATTGGGTCCCACTGACCTACTTTTATGGTCATTCATGGACATTAATAAAATAAAAATATTATGTACCTTCATGTTTTCAAGTTTCCTTCTAGCTGCAGCTAAAACACTTTCAAGTTTCAACCAAACCATGGTAGACTCTGGAGAAAATACCATTACTTGTGACAATCTAAGTTTGACAAAGCATTCTACAAATTCATTCCACCTATGGTATTTTGAACAGTTAATTTGACAAAGCATTCTACAAATCTCTTCCACCTATGGTATTTTTAAACTGTTAGTTTGACAATTTACCTTCTCAAGTTCAAGATCAACTGCCGGAAGAGGAGGGGGTAGACCATTTAAAACAGAATGCTCCATTGCCAAGCTATCGA